>OY292394.1:36455340-36635306 GCA_958496205.1 Idaea biselata | reverse complement strand
GTAGCGAAAAACGGATCTATTAAGATACGTTTTTTTACCCGACTGCGCGACGCAAAAAAGGGTTATGTGTTTAACAGTCTATGTATTTTAGTACGTGTACTAAATTTAAAAAATAACAACGTTCGAGCTATAGAACTATCTCAGGTGAAATGGGTGACATTCGGCCCTTGTCTAACAATCTACTTTTGATTCCGGTCTGCATCATCATATTAGTTCTTATCCGTCCACTGCCTCACATAGGCCTCGCCCATACGACGCTACCTTACCTAGAACCTTTTTTTGTGTATGGATTGTAGGTGACATTGTTTCCTACATTTTGATGTAGTTTTAAGACATACCCTTCTATTGGTGCAAAGCCTATCCAAATTTTAGACAAAAAATGTCTGTTTTGGCTAAAATGTCGATAGGCTTCAATACATTTCGACATATTTGTCTGGAAACTGCACTAAAATGTCGGAAACATTGTCGATTACAATCCATACACAAAAAAAAGTTTAACAACATTCCGTCATGAAATAGTCAACAATTTCGATGAACCCGACATGGATTTTGAGTTTAGCGGCTTTTAACCTGAACTTTCTAACTCTGGGTAAGTCACACCACTATACTAAAAAGAAGAAAGACCAAAATAATGAAACAAAATATATTCACATTGTTATCGGTTTTATTTACACAAATTTCGAACATACATAATATATCTTTATAAAAAATCCTTTACCTACCAACAGTTGCGAGTAGCAATCACGCTACTTTCAACCAATTATCAAAATAATGATTCAAATTAAAATCGACTGATTCAATATTAAGGAAAAAATATATATATTTTAAAATACAAGTTAAAATAAATATTCATTCATTACCATAAAGATAAAATACAAAAAATAAAATAAGTATTATTTAGTTTGGCATTTGACTAACAAACGATCCGCCATTTTGAGGCGGCGGCCATGTTGGATTTGCAATGATACTGAGAATACATTTATTGTCATCAAAACTAGAGATGTGTGGTTTTAAATGCCTACTGGTGGTGTAAACAGCTAGGAATAATTTAAGATATTTCTTTATTTATAGTATTTTATCTCCATGTTAACTACCTATTATATTTATATCATTGCATTTATTCGCGCAGCTTCTATTTTTATCACATCATCTTTTTATTGTAAAAAAAAACAAAGCCTTAGGAGAAATTTAAACTCATTTTTCGATTTTAATTATTTCGTCCATTTTTTCTATGAATTCCATTTTTTTAATTTGTCTAAACCATGGCATAGCACGAGTCACACGGATATATGAAAAAAGCTGGCTGTAAATTGATTAAAGATTTCAAACCTTGACTAGATTTTTCCCAATATACGTGTGACTGGGTCCCAAACTATAAATTTGGCAAGTGTTCTTACCTAAATTCCATTTAAGGGTTCCGTACCCTTAAGGGTATTTTTCTATTGGCGCATACTTCAATTTTAAACCGTTTAAAACAAAAAATAAATGGTTTATAAAAAAAAACAAAATGACGAGTAGTTAATGTACATCGATGATTCGATTTTGATACTTTTTGATAATACGTGTACTTAATAAGTTAACTATTGTACTCGTAAAGTTTGGATAAATTACAAAAAAAAGAAAAATTAGTTTTTTCCCCGTATCGTTATTTTCTACACATTGCAAAGCGACCTTTTTAAGTTTTTACATTGACTCAAAAATACACATAAGTACCATCTTGGTTTTCCTTTCTGCTACTTATATACAGCTGCATATTTCAGAACATTTAAAAATATGTAACGTGTGCCTCAAATGAAACTACTTAAAAACCGTTATTTGCACAATATTCAACCTTATTTTAAAGGAGTTAAGTCCAATTCACATTATTACTGAAGACATCCTTGTGCAAGAACTGCTACTGGAATAATGTGAACTAGGTAAAATATGACAGCCAAAACTGTAAATTAGTTATGAATATTGTTATTGAATGCTATAACAATTTTTAAGGTATTTTTTTTAAGACAAATGAGCAATTGCACTAACATTTTTTTACATGAAACCCATTTAACCGTATTTAAAGTATCCACACATACCCTGTTACTTATAAATGTATACAAAACTTGCTACCAAAACGGACGAATGTATACAATGATATATACACCAAGTATACATTTAAAGGACATACATATTTTATGACCGAAGCTGCTGTGCTGCGCATTAAATTGTGTTATTTACTTAAATAGATGGCACATAAGTGGTTTCTCTTTTCTTTTTTGGTCCCCGTAACTCGATGATCTACCAATCAGTTACATTGTTTTTTTTTTCTATAATTTGAACGAATGTTACGGTACGTAAGGTAAAATTGAAAGTTCTAAAGTTCCTAGAATGTATTACAATGTGATGTAAACTTTATTGAAGTATCAAATAATTTGATTCAATTATACTTAAAAATAGTTAAATAACAGCTAAAATTAATTTAAAATTTGGTTTAGTTTTTGACAAAAAAATTAAAGTTTGGAAAAAAAAAAGATTTGAGTTAAGCTTTCGCTTTTTTAAGGAAATGTATAAAAGACGAGGCATTTATCAAACCAAAAAATTAGCTAAGAATTGTGCGTTGCTTAAAAAATGCTATTCCAAGAACCAGTTATAAAAAATATTGTAAAAATATTTAAATATTTGCGCATTCACCTATTTTTTAATAGATTTAGCTGTCAACCAAAGAAGGATATACTAAGTAGCTACAATTTAATTACGTATATAAGTATAAATTAACACTTAAACATATACACTGGTACTAAGCTACCACGCGCTAGTAATTCACAGGGAGACATGCGTCGGACGTTACTTATTTTGCCTAATTTCTAATATTGTTCGCGACACAGTACCGAGAATTGCAAAGTAAATAAAGCTAAAGCCGTTAAAAGGGATAATATTAACAAAATTAGTATTTCATATTAAAATAGACCACTAGAAATTGTTCTTAAGGAAAAAATCGTCCAAAAATCGTCTTCTGACGTCACGGCGAACCGTTTAGACTAGTAGTAAGGTCACCGCCCGGCAAGTATGATGCAAAGTTCAAAGTTGCGTGGGATCGACGCTGGTGCACTTTTGTAGTTGTTTGGCTTATGTTAGCTAGAGCTGCAATTACACCTGTCTCTCTCTTTCGCACGTACAATTTGCAGTGGGCAGAGTGAGACAGCTAGCTGTTTCACGAGTCGCACCGAATTTTTGAGTTTATTTTTAAATAGTTCATGTTTAAAATTCAATTAGTGGCCATCACGAGTATCTTAGAAAATAATTATTATTATCAGTCGGTTAATAAAATTTAATAATGAAACAGAAAAAAATGATTCTTTTCGTATAAAAATAAATCCAAAAGCAAATCAGTCTCTTAACTTACCTAATTTTAATTTATACTTAGATTATATTTACAGATTTTTAATTTAATTTTCATTTTCGTGAGATCGCGCCTTAAATAATTTTTTGGAATTATAATTTTTTATATCGATATTTTTAGAAAAATATTTGTAATAGATTTGTTGGCGCGTAAGATTTGTCAAGAAATTTTGTAAAAGTACGTTATCTTTCAATTCAATTATTTTACAGCGATGTAAATTAATGATATGATCACGATGTGAAATTAACATGTAAAAACACCGAGACTAACGCATATATTCCATACATAACTACAACTTACTCCAATAATATTAGAAACATACATTCACTATCTAAATATAATTTACAATTTATTTACAAAGAGAAAAGATCATTTTCAATAAATACAAATAAAAAAAAACATTGACTGATTTCTCTTGTTTTTTTTTTACATTTTTTTTTCGAATTTGAAATAATACCAATCGTTTTGGTTTCAAGTACAAAAAGGACCGTATTAAAATCGATATCGAATTATTGTCGATCACTTGACGAAACAATCGATCGAATAGGCAAGGTTAGACGCTCAATTGGCGTCAGTTCAGTCCATCAGTCTGGTTAGAATTACTGAAGAATGATGGCCCAAACTGATGAAAAATCATCCATCATTCTGGTGTAAGTCAACTCAATTAAGACTGACAGACTGAACTGATGGTAGAATGAGCGTGTGACCTTGCTGTAAATAATAAATATTATAAAATTCACTAAGGAATCCGATGTAAAAATATCAATTTGTTATGCAGTTCGAGAATGTTCACTGAATATCACAGGGGCGCGGCGCGGGGCGTAGCGGGACCGTGCGATGCGATTAGAATGACATACAGAGCATGCCACATCACGTTACGTGACGATTTCTATCAAGTCACTTCACCTGCAAGTTGCGTTACCGCTGGGTGAAGTGTTACGAACGCATTCAAACTAAAGGCGAATCTCACCGTCGTTGTTTTCATAGAAATCTATTCCTCTACCTATAGTGTTACACTTTGAACTATAGAACCGGTCTATGGCTCAAAATTGAACTTTAGTTAAATACGAAAATGTATTCGAAGTTAGATTTAACGCGTTTGTATTCATCATTCTAAAGATTTGATCAGTATGCATTCATTATTTTGAATATTTGACCAGTATGCATTCATAATTTTAAAGATAAGACCAGTACGCAATCATCATTTTAGAGATTTAACCAGTATGCATTCATCATTTTAAAGATTTAACCAGTATGCATTCATCATTCTAAAGATTTTACCAGTATGCATTCATCATTTTAAAGATTTAACCAGTATGCATTCATCATTCTAAAGATTTTACCAGTATGCATTCATTTTAAAGATCTGACCAGTTTGTATTTGCCTCTGCAAAGATTTGACCAGTCTGTATTCATCATTTTAACGCTTTGACCAGTATGCATTCGTCATCTTAAAGATTAGACCAGTATGCATTTATCATTTTAAAGATTTAACCAGTATGTAATTATCAATTTAAAGATTAGACCAGTATGAAATCATCATTGTAAAGATTTAACCACTATTTAATCATCATTTTAAAGATCTGACCAGTTTGTATTTGTCTTTGTAAAGATTAGACCAGTATGCATTCATAATTTTAAAGATTTGACGCGTCTGTATTCACCATTCTAACCGCACAACAGCCACAACTTTTCACTGACTAGGAGCCGTAACCCGCCGCTCGTTTAGAACAAATCCGTGACGATGGTACCGAACCACGCACACACGACAGGCAAAGCGTACGTAAACAGCGCTTTCTGCAGCGACGGTCGATCGGCCGAGTCTGCCACGGGCTGCTCTCTGACCGTCGAGTCTTGGGTAATGTTGTCTTCAGGAGTCTCCTCTGGCAGCATCTTAGCGCCCGCTCCGGTGAACACGTTGTTTGTGTTGGGAGAGTCTACCACGCTCGGTCGTGGCGGGTCTGTTATTGGTGGCGGCAGGTCTGGCATGTTGGTCGGCTCGTCGTATCTGTCGCCTGAACCTGGGTGAAGAAATTGGCTTGTTGTATACAAGGTGGATAGGACTATACAACATTAAACAAAACCCTGGGTTGTTAAAATGTGTTGGAATAGTTTGGAATTGTATAATTAATCAGAGAACTGATATTAAAAAAGTAAAATTTTCAAACAAACTAAATATCCTAAAAAATTAAAACCAATACGAACACCCTGTACCAATGTGCACAGTGTAAGTACTTGCCGCGGCCACCGAGTATTAATCCTACAGAGCAACGCTTCATACAAGCCTGCGGTGGTAAATACTCCACTACATGAACAGCTATGTGTGGGCAAAGCTGTGAGAAGTCACTCATTGCTTTCCGCTCGGGTTTGCCGAGGCCGCCCGAAGAGCCTAGTCGGCTCACGTACGTGAACCCGTCGGCACACTGTCGGAGAGGTCACGCACACATAACTGCGCATGTAGTGAAGTACCTACGCTGCGGGCTTGTATGAAGCTGTTTCTCTGTAGGATTAATACTCGGTGCCGCGGCCGCCTGGCGCTGGTGACAGTTTTGTTTATAGATACATCGTGTAGCAAATTTGAAAAATGGAAAATAGTGTCCTGTGGCTGAACTACTCAACCGATTCTGTTGAAATTTAGTAGGTGGACTTGGAACGTGTGTAGGTATGTCTAGTTAAAAAAAATGTATTATCCTATCCACCTTGTATATGTTTGGAAGATTGGCAGATGTATCGAAGTTAAATATAAGACCTCTAATCGACTTGGGGGGGTTTAAAATTGAATTATATCTTTAAATGTTTGCACATAATGCTCTAACTGCTGCCTCGGGTGGTTGGTCATAGTATGATGACAAACGAAAGTCATCCATAGAAGAAATTTAGTTAATTCTGTTCCTATCCAAGGAAGTAACTAGTTTGAAACAAATCTGCTTGACATGATCATAGAAGAACTCCCCAAAATGGTTAAGACAAGTTCACATTCGTGTCGTGATATAAGACAGATTGCAATTCTACACTGTAAACTCAAAGAAAATCAAATGAAATGAAAGCGGTATAGATTAGATCGAGGTACCTTCTCTGTCATCTGAGTCCTCGTCATCGTCTGGCGGTCCGTCGTCGCCGCTGTTGTAGTCGCCGGAGCCCGAGCCGCCGTCCAACTCATCCCCATACTCATCGATACCGCCCAAGCCGCCGCCTTGTCGCGAACTTGATACTTGCGAGTCTGGAATACAGAGAATACTGCTTTTGATTGCTCCAATTATACAGGGTCTTCTTCTATTCGTCTACATGGTCTTCTTCTTCGCATCTGAGCGATGTTCCCGGTTGCATTGCATCCCTCTCGGGAGCTCCTCGGGGTCCGCTAAACCCTCAATTTTTTTTTGGTACGGTTTGCTGGTCTCCAGTCTCTTGGGACGGTGCAGATCCCGTCGACATCTACGGAAAGAGATGGGGTGACCGCTGTCCCTATTCTATGCCAGGGATACAAGCCAATTTTACAGGGTACCGTACCTAAAGGGTTAAACGAGACCTTTTTACAAAGACTCCACTGTCCGTCTGTCTGTCTGGATGTTTAAATACCTATGTTTGTGGCCAAAGATTTATAATTCAAAAATCAAAGGCAAAAACATTGAGCAGCGCAAGGGTTGGGATGAAATATTTCGTCTAACTACTGTAACATATATACATATATATTTACATAGTTATTTTATTTTAAGCCTAATTTGATACGAGTAGCGCCATCTAGCGAGCAGTAGCACAGCAAAGACAGTGAACCAATGAAAGTGTTGCTGTTTGGGAAATAGATATTTTAAAATAAATCGACAGTTGCCATTAACATAAATTCCTCACCGACAGATTAGATCAAATAAAAATAGAAATACCACTACTAATGTTCATATAGATTTAAATTATTCATAATTATTTATTAATAAACCAAGGATTAATATTTTGAACGACCTTAACTCAAAATATATCTTAAATATAAAAAATCCTCACACTGCATGAAGGGCTGAATGGGAAAAAGTTTCTGCGACTGCGCCTAGACTGACAGTAATAATATTTTTGACGTTGATCTTTCAAAAATACAACAACGGCCATGACTCGTCCACTTTTTCCTAGACTTTCTTGTGAACAGTCACGATTTGACCTATTTTAATTTTCTTAATAACATTCAGCTTAAACTAACTAACAAAGTTTATTCCCATTACTGGTGAGTGTTTTACTGTCAATCTTTTGAAAACTGCACTGCCGTTTCTCAGAAATATTGAAGGCCCACATGCGGTTGTCTTGTGTTTGTTCCTCGTACTACCAAACCTTATTTCATCTCGTTAGGGCTAAATGAATCCTTACGTTTTGCTTCGCTGCTCGAGGAAGAAACGCTTACACGAGATGATCCTAGCAATATTTTGTATGTACGAATGTATTTTCACATTGAAATAAGAGTTTCTGTTCGCACACATATTCCATCTGCTGAAGCGATGTGTTTAGCTTTGGCTACCTCATGATGTTATTTTCTTTGCACTGTCTTGACCTGTATGAATGTATTTCACCCACACTTTGTGTAAGACACCATGCCGAGACAACCACAATCAATTTTGTAAATCTCAATGGTCCGGCATGATGACTTGCATAAGGGGGCTTCCGGTGCTTGTCCTCATCTGCTTCAATGGCCTTCCAGGGAACACCCACGCGGTCCACACCCCGCCTACTATAATGCCTCCAGATAAGGCCCCGGAGGTGATGTCCATGGGATGAAGGAAGGAGTGACCGACCCTATAGCCACCCAACCATAAAGATGACGAGGACCTTGAGATAAGTACACCTAACATCTCTGTACTTGGAGGTATCTGTTGCTGGCCAGAAAGGCTCGGACCACCACGAACCCTTAGCTCAACGAATTAAATTTAACTTCTTGATCAATTTAACTAAAATAACTGTCTCTTAAAAGTACAATATTAAACTTAAACTTAACTTAACTTATCTTAATTAATTAATATAAAAAACTATAAGTAGGAACTTAGATAAATTGTTGTTGTCTCCTTAATTCTATTATAATTAAAACTTATATTGTTTGTCACCTACTAGCTTGTTTCATTTCCAATTAGCTGATCTGACAGGCAGGTAGGCTAAAGTAGGAGTCACCTCCTCAAGGTGACTTTCCTACGTGACAAAGTGGCACCAACGTGTGTCGCTCCCTGCACAACGTGACAAAGTGGCGCCCCTCAACGTGGTTCTTTTGGTAGCAGCAGATACCTTCAAACGGTTCTCTCGGTTGTGGTATTAGGTAGGTCTTTAGGTATATTGTGTAAGTTCTGTACTGCAAATGTTGATGTGAGTACTACTTGTTTGTTTCAATTCAACGACTACTTAACTTGTAAACTCAAAAAATCTTAATAATTCTTATCTTAACTTAAAAAACTTAAAATTAACTTTGCTGGGTTACTTAATTACTGTCTTAATAAAATATGAACACCTAGTATCTTAAACATCAACACTTGTACTTTTTCTCATAACAGTTTCTTTTAAAAAATAACCTCATATTATTGTGTACTAAATTCTTCTACAAAACAATGTAATGTGAGTGTGACTCTTCAAGCAGTGAATCAAATACTTAATAAGTGAATAACTAGTTTAATTAAAATAACAAAACTTAAACTAAATAAACATAGACTTTATAAAATAAAAATATAGATAGACCACTGGTCAAAAATTTTTTTTTTTCTAAATAAAAATCTTAATAACTAAACAAACTTAAATAAAGCTCAAATCCTAACTTATCTCAAATTGCTAAACCAATTATGATGCAAACAATTATTTATAATTTTTTTTACTAAACTTACACAACCGTCTTCAACGGATACCTGAGACTGATGGCTTGCAAAAAGGAAACAATAACTTAATCCTAGAAAAGGTTCGGCACTTCTTAGACTTACTTAGACTTAAAATACCATTAATTTACTTAGACTTAAAATAAAAAATAAAAACTTAGTGACAAAACTTGAGTGATGATTATTCTAGACTTCATTAATATTGTAACTTATTATGGAAAACCACAATATTATACCTTGGCCTCTTAAATTAAACTTAATATATTATCTTAAATATATTATCTTAAATATATCTGTGACTTATCTTAAATTTAAGTATATCTAAGTACTAATACAGTTACTCAATACTTATGTATGTTTATACACACTTAAAACATTCACCACTTGTTATAACCTTGACGACGTTAACGATTAATATATCGGCGTTCGGCTTATGGGGATTTTAAACAAGTAATAGGTAGAATAAAATACTTAATATAGGGCGGTTTTTTGTGGACCCTTAATACAAGCCTTAAACACAAAATACTTAGGTAATATAGGGCGGTTTGTTGAGGACCCTTAATATAAGCCTAAACTCAATAGGGCGGTTTGCTGTGGACTCTTAATATAAGCCTTAAACACACACTCTTAATACTTAATACCGTAAGTCTCTCTTAGGACGCGGGCATTCTTAAGGTACTAAACTCATATACCGTAAATCTCTCTTAGGATTCGGATATGCTAGTAAGTGCTAAACTTATACTTTGGGTCTCTCTTAGGATTCCAGTATTCTTAGGTACTTAAAGTACATTGGGACTCTCTTAAAACCCATGTACGCAATCATAAATCTCAGGTATTCACTGTAATACCTACCTTAATCTTAATTCAAAGGAAATCTACCTTATGAATTAACATAATAAATGCTATATGCACATACTTAACCCACTTACTTAACAACCAACAATCTTGAGCTCTGGGTCTCCTCCTAAACGAATTCAACTTAGGAAGACCCTTCTTATGATAGGATGCGTCATCAATTGATAAATAATTGGTGTTGCATAGCGTATTGATGAAGAATGAAAGGTAATGATGATAGGCAGATGTATACGAGTGAGTATCAGTTGTGTAGAATAGAAAAAGGATTTTTATCACAGGACAAAATCCTTTTACTGAAGAAGAGGGGTAATGTAACATATATACATATATATTTACATAGTTATTTTATTTTAAGCCTAATTTGATACGAGTAGCGCCATCTAGCGAGCAGTAGCACAGCAAAGACAGTGAACCAATGAAAGTGTTGCTGTTTGGGAAATAGATATTTTAAAATAAATCGACAGTTGCCATTAACATAAATTCCTCACCGACAGATTAGATCAAATAAAAATAGAAATACCACTACTAATGTTCATATAGATTTAAATTATTCATAATTATTTATTAATAAACCAAGGATTAATATTTTGAACGACCTTAACTCAAAATATATCTTAAATATAAAAAATCCTCACACTGCATGAAGGGCTGAATGGGAAAAAGTTTCTGCGACTGCGCCTAGACTGACAGTAATAATATTTTTGACGTTGATCTTTCAAAAATACAACAACGGCCATGACTCGTCCACTTTTTCCTAGACTTTCTTGTGAACAGTCACGATTTGACCTATTTTAATTTTCTTAATAACATTCAGCTTAAACTAACTAACAAAGTTTATTCCCATTACTGGTGAGTGTTTTACTGTCAATCTTTTGAAAACTGCACTGCCGTTTCTCAGAAATATTGAAGGCCCACATGCGGTTGTCTTGTGTTTGTTCCTCGTACTACCAAACCTTATTTCATCTCGTTAGGGCTAAATGAATCCTTACGTTTTGCTTCGCTGCTCGAGGAAGAAACGCTTACACGAGATGATCCTAGCAATATTTTGTATGTACGAATGTATTTTCACATTGAAATAAGAGTTTCTGTTCGCACACATATTCCATCTGCTGAAGCGATGTGTTTAGCTTTGGCTACCTCATGATGTTATTTTCTTTGCACTGTCTTGACCTGTATGAATGTATTTCACCCACACTTTGTGTAAGACACCATGCCGAGACAACCACAATCAATTTTGTAAATCTCAATGGTCCGGCATGATGACTTGCATAAGGGGGCTTCCGGTGCTTGTCCTCATCTGCTTCAATGGCCTTCCAGGGAACACCCACGCGGTCCACACCCCGCCTACTATAATGCCTCCAGATAAGGCCCCGGAGGTGATGTCCATGGGATGAAGGAAGGAGTGACCGACCCTATAGCCACCCAACCATAAAGATGACGAGGACCTTGAGATAAGTACACCTAACATCTCTGTACTTGGAGGTATCTGTTGCTGGCCAGAAAGGCTCGGACCACCACGAACCCTTAGCTCAACGAATTAAATTTAACTTCTTGATCAATTTAACTAAAATAACTGTCTCTTAAAAGTACAATATTAAACTTAAACTTAACTTAACTTATCTTAATTAATTAATATAAAAAACTATAAGTAGGAACTTAGATAAATTGTTGTTGTCTCCTTAATTCTATTATAATTAAAACTTATATTGTTTGTCACCTACTAGCTTGTTTCATTTCCAATTAGCTGATCTGACAGGCAGGTAGGCTAAAGTAGGAGTCACCTCCTCAAGGTGACTTTCCTACGTGACAAAGTGGCACCAACGTGTGTCGCTCCCTGCACAACGTGACACTACTAAGTTCCAACCTTCATATGGTGGAAAAAATCAATGGAAATAGTCATTATCCACAATGATCACGGAGATGACTTATACATTTGGGGTGAGATATGCTTGCTTATGTATCTGTAAGCATTTTTTCCTATCAGGAGTCTAAGTCACCCTCCGTTGTTTGAGTAGGTCATCACATCATCATTCATACGATGGCCCCGGTTCCATCCCTCTCGAGAGCCCGGGGTCAGCTTTCCTGCTCTTAGGAAAGCGGACCCCGGGTTCCCCAGAGAGATTGTATGAAAGTTTAAAATATCTCCCTCACCTCTATCGCTAACATCCATCCACTGGACCTCCTGTCCATTATACGCGTCCTTGAGCTTGGCAGTCAGAAGCCGCAGCGTGTCCGCTTGCGTAGTGGCCGTCAGCACGGCCGCCGCGTCCACAGCGCCGCGCACCTCCGGGTTCGATGCCTGCCCCGCCACACCTTCTCCCGCTGCGCTTAGACTATAGCTGGAATTGATAAAGTGCTTTTTGAAAACTCGTGAAGACACTTCCGGAAAGTCGCCCACTCAAGTCTTTCAAATCCTACAGTAATCTACGTTACGGATACTCTTTTCCTTACTTGCGTAATGCAGGGTGATTCGGGCCCGGATAGAACGTGAGACACAATTTATAGCTTGCTTCATTGGGAAATTTACAGTTGCTGACTAAAGACCTTTTGCCTGTTGGTAGTTGACTTCATGTGCTTTATGTCAATTTCACAGAAACGGCCTCTAAATCGAGGAGTCTCATTGTCATTGATTATAAAATTATAACTATATTAAAACTCAAGACTTGGAAACTAAAGTAGTGTCAAAATGAACGCTTGTTTGTCGTTATCGCCTAGGCCAGCAATTCGATAATGTTCTAGTTTCTATGCACTATTCATATACATATAGACCGGGCGAACTAAGCGTCCGGTATGTGTTATCTTGTGCTAGTTTAAGTGTCAGGGTACCTATGTTTGTAAAGAAAAATGTTGGAAAATAAAGATTATTTATTATTATATTATTATTACTATATTTTGCCCAACACTTGAGTGCTTGACACTTACCTTCCAATATCGGATCCGTTGAAGCAGGGCGAAGTGGGAATACTGGTTGAGGTGCAGAGTAGAGCTGGCAAATGGTTCCAGTAGTGCTTAGAGTTGCGGATGCGTGTCCTCGTTTCTTTCACCAACTTCTCTAAAACTGGACCTCCCCATTCTGAACCTTGAATAAAAATTTCTTAGTTTAAGCCCTTAGTTGTCCCACTAGTGACCCCTCCGTGCTAAAGGGACCATCACTTAGTAAGAGGTTTCCACTAAGTGATGGTCCCTTTCCCACCAGCCTAAATAGTCGCGTCAAGCGAACTTTCCTGTCCAGATACAGAAGCCGGTGCAGCTATTTTGGTACTTGTTCTACTGGCGTTTTTGAAACTACTAGGTGAGCATGCTACATCTTAGACCTCTTCTTCACTTACCACTTGACGTGTGAGATAATGGTCAAAATATTTACTCTTTCAATCAATTATACAGAAGGTTCTTACCTTGACTGTCTTCGTTCCTGACAGCAGGTTTCTTCTTCTTAGGTCCCTTCTTCCCATCGAAGTCGTAAGATTTAAAGTCAATATCCATCGTGCTCACACCCGCTGGATCAGGATCAGCGTCTCTCTTTCTCCTTTCGTGTTCTTCGTACTCGTCTAATGCGATCTGACCTCTCATGTACTGTAGGAACCGTTCTCTTAACTTGGCTTGGTCTTCCATTTCGGCTGTCGCTTTCCTAATACCTTCAGGTGTGCGCATGTTGTAAAGAACAGGGTCTTCATTGAGTAGACTTTCGAAGGAAGCTTCGATTTCGAAGTCATCAACGTCATTTGCTTTCTGGTTCCAATCGAAATCGGGTATCGATCGGATGGAGCGGCGAGTCTTCTCTGGAGGCGAAAAGGGTCCAGCGCCTCCTCCGCCTCCCAACACAGGCTTGCCACATCCAGCGAATATCTTTTGGGAGATCTCTTGGTTGTGCTCTTGGAAACTCATGATCGCTTCGGAGATCTTGATGTCTATGGGTTCCACCACCATAGCTATGTTGAAAGGGCCGAGGAGACGGTCTGCCACTTTATCTACAGCCTCTGAAATTGTGAAAAGATTTATTAAATCCAATTGCATTCATCCAATAAAATCTGGTCTTCTGGTCTGATATACTAACCGACATAAGCGTCCCAGGATTCGCCGATATCAGAATGAGCGGGCAGACAGCCTCGGATGACGTTGTGGCAATACCTTGAGCAAGGCGGTGGATTCAGATCGCCACATTGGCCACAGTACTGCAATCTTGTCCATGATGAGACACACTCTTGAGTGATACCAGCCTGGAAAATTACAAGAAAGAAGTGTTTTCAAAATCAAATTAAGTAAATCTAGTTTAGGATTTGATCAGATGTCGTGATAAATGACAAAAATCAAAACCCGAAAACGAGGAATCTACAAAAATAACACAGCATTTACAATTACAATGCATAACACATCTTTGGAGAATGCACCTTAACTAGTACCAAAAG
This sequence comes from Idaea biselata, assembly GCA_958496205.1. NCBI lineage: Eukaryota > Metazoa > Arthropoda > Insecta > Lepidoptera > Geometridae > Idaea > Idaea biselata. The sequence goes on along the minus strand of OY292394.1, from coordinate 36,620,844 downwards.
AAAACATATTCCAACTTTCTATTTTACTTGAACCTGGATATTGAACGATCTCTCACCATTTGCAATGCAATGAGATTCGGACGGGTCACATTTGCAATGCATAAGGTACTCGAGCTGTCAGCAGTGGCGCTGGATTAAATAATAAATGACCAACATTAGGTAGACTACACAGACTTGAATACGTTACTAATTCCTGTAAAAGCTATTGAGGATTTCTTGGAAACTCATACATTACGTAGCAATGAACAACGTCTATACAGGATTGATGTACTTGTCAATGATCCAAGATTCTTGACCGACTACGCTCTGTCTCATCTATTCGGAACATCAAAGTTTGTTACTCCCGAAACAAAAGCGTTTATCTACTTATCTACAAAGAAATGTGCCAAAATATTTCCAATTCTTAAAATACACTCGCTAATAGCTGGATATTAAATAAGAATACCACACATTCCTTCAGTCTAAACACTTGATAAACGGTGTCGTTCATAATTAAATGTGGAGCAATGACGCAAGACGCTATTAAATAGTCCATTTGAATAATAGGCGCCCTAGTTATTTATGTACATGTAACACTTATATAGACGACTAGATATAGGCATATGACTGTACGAATCAGTACCTACAATACAAAAGAAATAAATAAAGTTACAGCAATTAATCAGCGAGACGGAGTGAAAGCACTACGCTAATAAATCTGCAAATCTTGTCGGGCGCCAAATGGGATCAACGAACGGAGAATTATTACTTGGCGACGATTATAAAATGAGTCATTTGCTAAAACTAAACCCTATACGGAGTCTAAGGAGACAAGTTGAAGGTCGCAGCCACTACTAGCATACAGATTTGCATTGATGAGCGTACATTTGCGTGTTAAAAGCTAGAATATTCGATAAAACTATTATACTTGGCTTATCAAGTAGAATTGTAATCTAGCTTCTGACAATAAAGTCTAAATTGCCGGGGCGTGCGTTGAATTAACGATTGTTAACTATATTGTCTCTATTTTGAGAATGAATTTAATGGAATTGGAAACAGACATCTGTGGTTCAGACATTCTGTTAAACTTGTTAACCTTTTTAAAGCAACGTTGAATTTTTATTCCCTATAATAGAATGATTGAATTTTCGTTCTGAATTCCCTCGTCGAAGTCACCTTCATTTTAGGTACCTGTTTTGAGTAAAATCCAGTAATTAATTAATTACCTACTGACAGTCTGTTGCGAGAAGGAAACCTTTTTTGTAGCTCGTGACCCAATTAAATTTGGCTTGATAATTCTCACAGGTTCGAGTACCTAGATACTAAGTGTAGGTAAATAGGTACATCGAATTAAAGCTTCGGAATATGGTACGTGAAACTTATTGACACATTTCAAAGCTTGGGAGATGGAAGACCTTTAAAAAGATACCAACAAAGTCAACAACAACATTAGTTAAGCAATTTTGTCGTTGTTTAGCAATAGAAATATAACCCTCTCGCAATCTCCTCCACTACTACAATGTAAAATCCCCATTGACTTTGGCTTAAGGCTGAGATCTTAAAATCTCCATCCTGTCTGTTGTCTTGAATGTCTTGCTGGATATAAATCCAGACACTAGACATTGGTATTGGTCATTGGTATTGGTCATTAGAATTGGTCATTGGTAAGTATTAGATATAGGACATTGGTATTATTACCAAGTCATCAAAATGTATACTTATCAAATATCTACATGTATTCCGTGATGTGCTGTGATGGTGGGTTAGAATTCTAACGGCGGAAATGAAACGCTACTCAAAATCAGATATCATTATTTATATTATTAAGCAGCACCTAAACTAAAAAAACGCATACAAAAGAAGCTGCTGAATTACTCTAAGTAGCCCTCAAACTTTAAGTGGCGTTTCTGTTTTCGTTGAGGCTTCAAATTGAAGAAGCCTTGCTACGACTTCTAGCCTGTAAGTTGCTCACCTGTATCATATTGCGTACGACCTCAGCGCCGGAACGCAGCGCCTTATGGAAGGTCCTCGTGGCCACCACAGCGCGCTTCAACTGCATCGTCAGCTTGTTGGGCACGTCCTCGAAGGGTTTTATGTCGCGCATATTCTCGTTCACACATTTTAAATACCTGGAAGGTTAGATAAGGAGCTGATTAATACAAGAAAACTCGACAACTACAAAAGCTAGGTACACTGACCAGCAGATAAGTTGAAAAGCTGTGTCGTGGAAGGGAAAAGTTCGCGCAGTAGGTACATTTTAAATGACACTTTCTATGAAAAATCGACTTCTGCCCATCCGCCATTTTGTTTCAACTAATCTGCCGCATACTGTAGGTACTTTTATTTCAATATCTCCACGGAATCAAAATGAAGACACACTAGAATTCGTTTCGGAATTTGACGATGTTTACTCGTACGTATTACAGCATTTCGAAACGGTGCTTTCCGTGTACTCAGCCGCTCTAACGCCTAAAACCGTAGGGCACAGAGCTCGTTCTAAAAACTTCAAAAACACAAAGGAATAATGTAAAACAAAACTTAACGATTTGGTTCTCACAAGCATTACAATTGATTACATCGTAAACTAGCCGTTTTAATCGCAATAACGAACTGATTCCAATCAGATCAATCGTTTTAGTAAATCAAATGAAATTCACCTAATAAACCTTGAACTCGAACTTCCGACAAAGCTGTATTATCATTGAAATTGGCATTCCTTAATCCATAGACCTACCTTGAATGTTAATTATCATCAAATATTGTCGTATTCTATTTGATAGCTATAAGTTTATCTAACAAGTAGTAATTTATACTCAAATATTTTAAAACCAATTAGTAAATCCTATTAAAATATAAAAGAGTTGTCATTTATTACTATTTAACAACCAAAACCTGTTATCATATCACATACTTGTCCCAAATCATTTGTCTGTCGTAATAATTTGTTTAGCCGAGCTCCGACCACAGATAGAGTGATAGTATTTAAGAGACATATAATCCGTTGGGCTTACAGACGTGTCTCTATAAACAATTGTTCGTTTATGAGATGTCGGGTCATGTTTTACGACAATACAGCGCGTGTCGGTATTGCTGGCGGCCGCTTTACGAAGCTGTTTAGATAAAACCTCAAGAATGTTTAACAACATTGTTGAAACTGAAATGTACTAGACACATTGTGTTCCTGGTTATTGGCACTTTAGTACAAAGAATGTGCTGGACAAAAGAAACTAGATGGAACTAAGTAGCTACACGTTAAATTAAAATAAATATTGCACGACGTTACACACGGCTCAATCTAGCCCCAAACTAAGCACTAGGCTTGTACTATGGGAACTAAATATCGGATATACCTAGACCTACTAGGTACATATTATACTTTTTTTTTGTAAAAACATACATATGATACATAGACGATCCAAGTGACGCGTCGGGGAAAGGCCCGACTGCAATGCAGGAGGTTGCGGGTTTCATTCCCGCCGGGTGCAAGTATTTATGCTTAAAAATAAATATTAGTTTCCGGTCTGGTTGTTTTCAATGTATTCTATGCATGTATTTACAAAAAAAAGTATAATATGTAGTATATCCGTTGTCTAGTACCCATAGTACAAGCCTAGTGCTTAGTTTAGGGCAAGATTGTGCTGTGTGTAACGTCGTGAAATATTTATTAGTTTTATAGATGAAAGCTAACTTCGAGATCTTCTAAACATATTTCAAAATAAACCTCCAAAAAAGGATACCTAATTTCTTTTAATAAGAGTCTGAAAACATTAGATGGAAGTGAGGTCGCTTTCGGCTCCTTATTCGTTTCTCTGGAAAACACAAAGTCATTCATTAGGTATAGGTAATGTAAAAAAAAACTTACTTCTCATCAAACTGGTACTGCGAATTGAGCACAGTGAACATCTTCTCGTAAAGGATCCCGAAGAAGCCGTCCATCATCACGCTGAAGTTGGTATCGCCTCGGGTGTAGTACCTACAAGAAATACCGGGAATTCATGGTTATTCAAGTGTTTGTTGACACAGACGCTAGACGGGGTGTTGAAGCCTGTGCAAATAAACAGTAGCGAAGTTCTGATAACCGCTCCCATGCTTACGCATAGGTCTAGGTACGGTGATAGCCTTGTGAAGTATTTTGTATGGTTGTTATAGATAGGAATTGTATTTGGGGAGTTCCCGTATACGAGATAGCGACTAATGAAGGTGCTTCAATATCGCAGTCGATATGATACAGCATGTGTAGTTAAGGGCCCATATAACCCCAATGACGTGACAGGAATAGCGCTAGCGAATTTCAGATGTATTAATGAAGGACGCAAAATTTTAGAACGTAAAATCAAACTATTGGTAATTACACGATAATAAAACATTAATTTTGAATTTTAAATCAACGAAGCACTGCATTGAACTAATATCAGTTTATCTACAAAGTTTTATTAGTATAAGTAATAAATTGACTGACTAATTCTATTTATTTGTAAAATTTAGAGGGAAGTTTGTGATTTTATTTTTTCGAGAAAATTTTCTGTAATCGTGTTTCCACAACATTCAGGACCTAGTAAATATCCTTAACTTTAATAAGCATTGTTTTCAAAATTGATGTTTCAAATAAATTTTATAGTTAACCGTCCGAGAAAAATAAGTTCTGGCCTACTACAGCGGCTTAAAACTATCGAACTATCGACAGTTTTACAACGGATAGCTAATGTCTAAGTACACTAGTCTTGAAAACTGCAATACTATCGATAGTATCCACGCACAATATCGAAGTTACTATCGATAGTATCGGATTTGACTATTGTAACAACAATTGATAGCATCGATCGATACTTTCGATAGTTTTACGCTATCGATAGGGCAAAACTATGGATAGTATCAATACTATCGATAGGCCTATCGATACTATGCACTCGAATGCAGCAATAAAGCTGAGTTGCGTCCTTTTCAACAATCTAGTTTTAAATTAGAATAATGTATTTACATGTATGATCAAATTGTGATGGTTGTTGAATAAATAAGTTTTCTTTCTTTCGTTCTTTTTTACTATTGATTTGCCACTACTACAACTATCGATAGGCTATCGATAGTGAACTATAGAACGGCAACACTAAGTATGTGGGTATTTTGAAAACTCACACCGCGAATGCGGTCTCTTAACACTATTATGAGTTTTGTGTTATACTTAGAACGATCAATGAAAAGAGTCATTGCGGCTAAATAAAACACAGTAGGTAGTCTGCGGCTGTCTGTGGTAGGTATTCCTTTGAAATGAAGCTGATTATGTCGCTAACCAACATTTAAAACATTGCATTGTTAAAATAGCTGCAACCACACAAAAACTAAGTACTATAGGTAGGTACCTAGTTGTTTTGATATTTTTTGCGCATCGCGTGCGTGACGTAATGTGGTTAATTCTCCCCTTTAACTAAACTGCTATAAAATATTTTTTAATGTTCACCTGAAACGGAACTTAACGTACCTATTTATTTTGAAACAAAATTGTACTTAATATCATTTACGTTTCATATCTTACAATATTATAAAGCTGAAGAGTATGTTTGTTTGAACGCGCTAATCTCAGGAACCACAGGTCCGATTTGAAAAATTCTCTCAGTGTTGGATAGTCCATTTAATGAGGAAAGCTAGTGGCTATGTTATATTTTCAAATAAATAAGGCGGACGAAGTCGCGGGGACTGCTAGTTTTGGATAAAAAGTCAAACTTCCGTACCTCCATCGCGCGTCTTCCTAAGTACCTAGAGTACCTACCATAGACATGTGGGAGTTTTCGCGGAATCTTAGGCCAGTCTGACAGGCATGTGTAGTGTTGTGTAGTTATCTAAGAAGGGCTCTAGCATGTGAATGGACATGTTTATTGTTTATCCACACGTCGTATAAGGTAAACCCACTCGACTGTCTGTCTGTCCGTGTCTGGGAGTTCCGTTTAATCGATTCGAAACGGTTTGTAATTATCGGAACGGGCATATTGCAATTGAAATGTTTATGTATATGGAGAAAGGTAATATCTTCTTCTCATCTGAGTGATGTTCCCGGTTGCATCCCTCTCGGGAGTCAAGGTTTCCGCTAAAACTCCAAATTAATTGCTGTCAGCACAGTATGGTATAGATAAGTCACTGTCAATGACCACACACACCTAACTGTAGGTAGTATAAAATCAAATGAGGCCAACATTTAGTATATTATTCATAATAAACATGTTTTTTTGATGGTAGATAGTACCAGACCACGACTAGTAATTCAAATTCCTCGTGTGTCGACGTATCATTGGAACTCCTCATCTTTTCCTGTCCTCTCTTTTTAGAAGGTTTTCTTCTTATAAAATTACTAGCTGACCCGGCAAACGTTGTTTTGCCTTATAAATTATAGATAGTAGCCGATTCTCAGACCTACTGAATACGCATATAAAATTTGATAAAAATCGGTCGCGCCGTTTCGGAGGAGTACGGTAACTATCATTGTGACATGGAAATTTTATATATAAGAAGATAAGAAGAAGATTAGTAGAGTAGGTAAGTACCTACTAAAAATTAAGCGCCCAAGTTTAAAATTAATATCCCTGACAGCTCATAGCTCTAATTCTTTAAATAGCCTAAATCATGAAACAGAAATTATTCCAAATTATAATTCTCATATTTTTATACCTACAGAATGTACCAAGGGGTGGACTAAACCCTAAATAATCCTGCTGACGGGCTCGAGTGTGTTATTGCCGTAACACACGGAAAACACTTCTACATCACACTCATTAATCAAAGCCAATGGGGTTAAGTGTCCTTGGAGTATGGAATTAAAATTATTTTTTTAAATTTCCATTTTACTGAAATTGGGTTATTACCTACTACTCGTACTATGTATGGAATTTCGGATGGATCGATGCAGCCTGTTAGTTCAATTGATTTTCTTTTTTTTAAGCATCTGACCTCACCTGCGGCTCGATTCTTGTAAAATAATTACATACCAGTTCGATGACAGGGACAGTGCAGATGCAGACTGATGGCACAGACACAACGCAGACACAACACAATTGCAAAGAAAACTCAAAACATTGTATTCGTATGGTAGTTGAGAGTGTATTTTGTATTTTCTTTGCAATTGTGTTGTGGTTGTGTCTGCACTGTCTCCACCATCGGTCTGTCTCTGTCATCGAACTGGTATGTAATTATTTACGAGAATCCAGCTGCTGATGGGAAGCGACGTTGAAGTCGACGGTGTAACATGCTTGCCTAGAAGAAACCTATTTACACTAGACTTGAAGACTCCCAAGGTTGTAGTTAAGGGGGGATGTCTTAGCGGATTTTTTAAAGGAGGAACTATAGGTACATTGAAATTGGGTTAATAGCTACTACGGATCTTGATCGATATAGCCTAATAGTAGCAATTGATTTCCTAGTATTCTCTTATGTTTTCGCGATTAAAACTCTGGGTTAAAACTTTAAATCCCAAGGTTTGCTGCTAACACGCAGTTATTTATGCATAGAGGCATTATAGCTTTTTCTTCTGTTTTCGCGATGTTCTATTGAAATTAAAGACATTTTTCGGTTTTGTTATAATCGCGTGGTTTTAACACAACGTTTCGAGTCCTTTACAGGTCAGTCCTCAAAAAGGGTCCTGTAAATTTAAGGTCTCGAAACGTTGAGCGTTGAAACAATGCTAAAATTAATAAACACCACACGATTAAAACCGAAAATGTCTTTAAATTTGTATTTTTTTTATTAAAACTTAAACAAAGCTTTGTTTTTCTCTTAATTTCCTCACCTTTCAAGTTGTTCGAACAATTGTTCGAAGACATACGAGTGTTGTTCGTAGATCATCCCGTACGTTCGCTTGAACATCGAGTGGAACTCCTCGCGAGATACTTTCAGTAGCTTCCTGAAGAATTCTGAAACAACATATTTATAAGGATTAATAGGTAAATAAGAATAGGTCATTAATAGGTACAACTGCACTGGTTTTATCTAACTCGTTGATGTGATAAGAGTCGATATGATATAACGGCCCCCGTGGCGCGTCGGGCGCAGGCCCGACAGCAATCAGAAGTTTGCGGGTTCGATTGACGCCGGGTGCAAGTATTTATGCTTCAAAGATAATATTTGTTTCGGATCTGGATGTTTTCTATGTGTTTATTTACAAAAAAAAAGTATAATATGTAGTATATCCGTTGTCTAGTACTGTCTAGTACCCATAGCACAAGCCTAGTGCTTAGTTTGGGGCTAGATTGCGATTAACTGTTTTTTGTCAAGCATGTTGCTATTGGTGTTGCGTTCAATGGACCAAAAGTTATTATTAGTAACCTTAAGTCATCATCATCATCACCTCATCATCCGTCACTGCCTCACATAGGCCTCCCCCATACGACGCCACAAATAGCGATCGCGAGCTACTTCCATCCAACGACTCCCCGCGGCCGCTACAATGTCATCGGTCCACCGAGTAGGTGTAGGTGGTAACTTAAAGTTATCGCGTTAATTATGTTGGTAAACAAAAAGTAGACAGGTACTGAGATGTAGAGTTGCACCATAAGATCCGTTCGGAACCACCTTTGGGTACCTATACACGGTAAAAATCTAGATTGTATATTGTTTAATAACAACACAAAAAAACTATCTCACAACAAAGCAAACTTTTCCTTTTATAACTAACGAAAAGTGGTTTTTTAAAGTATTTCACAGAAACGGTAGGTGGTGAACGAACGGTTCTCGGTACTTTCTGTAATGCCATCGCCAGAAATAGTCGGTGGTATTGACATAGATAATGTGTTCGCCAGATGTAGCATTAAAACATTAAACCACACCTAAGTGAAAATGTTATTTCATTATGTAGCCTCTAATTGAGTATATTGCTTGATTAATTTAAATCGGCCTAGCGCGAATCTGTCTTGCGCACAAAGGGGTTTGTAATTATCACGAAACAAATCACGTTTGTTGTATGGGTAATGGGAGCCCCACAGTTCCGTTACTATTATCACAAAATACACCGTTTGAGGTATGGGTCGAAGCCCTACATAACTATTTATTTAATTCTGTTTTTTTTTGTTGTTGTTATAGCGGCAACAGAAATACTTTTAAAATTTCAATTGTCTAGGTATCACGGTTCATGAGATAGGTTGGTACAGCCTGGTGACAGACAAACAGACGGACGGTAGTCTTAGTAAAAGGGTCCCGTTCTTACCCTTTGGGGACGGAACCCTAAAATCAACAATTCTACAAAGCAATATGCTTTGTGGTTCCACGGTTAAAAAAAAAGTCAAATTTCCAAAATTCGTAGAACAAAACTAGTTCGTCTAAGTCTAGACCTCTAGAACAACCCCTTTCGGCTTAAATTCCCGTCCCCTAAACACAGGCCATACGCACGTTCGCATGTCGGCCAATTTGCTAACAATCTGTCGTAGTAAGTAAGGCGAGTAAGGAAGGAGGAAGCAGGAAGGCATTGAAGTCATGATGGACGATTGGCGTAGCTACATTGTGCCTTATTAATCGATTATGGCAGCGGTACGTCTGTTTACTGCATCGGTGAACACCTGTCTGGGGTTCTTTTGTTATCGATAACTCGAATAAAACAGCTAATTTATTTAAATTCCTTATCGACTTTCGCTAGCTTCTTATCAGTAGGCTGGACGGAATACAAGGAACCAATTGCGATGCTGACGGAAATAGATATAGTTACTTACCTACTTCATTAATCTAAGTAGGTACACCGATAATGTTCTAAAACAGTGAAATTCTTTTCTATAGTCAGACGGGCATTTGCAATTTGCAAAAGCAATAACGGTAATTTCTAATAATGTCACTAAAGAAACCGGTAACCTTCGACTCTACTAAGGTACCTACTACGATAGTTAATTCAGGATAAGGATTACCCTATTTGATCTGACCCTACTAATATTGTAAAGAAGAAAGATTTTTTGTTGGTTTGTAACGAATAGGCTCCGATATGCTGGAATGATTTCAAAAAATATTTCACTAAAGAAAGTTACATTATCGAGGATTTATGAAAAATCCTATTAGTGCATACCTACACATGGCAAAAAACACAAAAACACACTGCTGGGAGCTCCGTAGCTCCGAAGCTCCGAACATTTGACATAATCAACGCAAAGGCCAAACCGCTGGTCTTAGGCCGGCAGCATACGTACGTTTTCCGAATACGGAATGTGGACTCGGAATTCCGTGACCCTTGGCGTTTGTTTTTTTTTCATCCGGAATATTTACAGTCAGTATATTTTCCGTTCGGAAATAAAACGAACGTATGCGGTAATCAAGACATTTTATATAGATTTGAATCATTCATCAGGAACCAGAATACGGAAAATGAATTCGGAAAATGTATACTGCCGGCCTAAGACCAGCGGTTTGGCCTCTGCGTTGATAATACTAAGTTATGTCAAATCTACGGAGCTCTTTGCAATGTTCTTGAGGTAAGGGAGTTACGATACCACAGACAGATACACAGACACTTCGAACTTATAACTTAAACACCCTTTTTTCCGTCAGGGGTGAAAAACAGACGGAACTGAGTTCTGAATAGCAACTCGAACGAGTTTTGTTCACGAACGCATACATCATGTTAGGTAAAGTTCATTAACGCATTGCGTTATACTGGAGAATAAAACTTGGTTATTGTTACCGCTATTCATTAATTGTAGTAACTAACTCGTTTTTGTTAAAGTTATTGTAAAAATAATTGCCCAGCTTTATTACAGAATGAGGGATAAGTGAAAGGATGAAATGTTTCACCCGCACGTATAAGTTCCGATATCGCGGGAATATTGGGATAAAAAGTAGCCTGTTGTTATTTTAGGTCTCCAGGTAAACCTAGTTTCATTGCAATCGGTTCAGCTGATTTTTCGTGAAACAAACACACACACATACTCACAAACTTTCACCTTTATAATATTATTAGGATAAATCATATATAGTAGGTACCTATGCAAGTTTACCATATGTCAAGTTATTTTTTGTCAAACGGAACTCTTCCGTAACCTTAAACCGTACTTAGTTGTACCTTTAGACTTCGTTCTGTAATAACTTGTAATAAGGGGGTAAATTATTACGTTTTCTTTGTTCCCTGTGTGCTTACTATCGAGTAGCGTGAGGCAGCTGCTCGCGAACAATGGAGTTTACTTCAGATAAAACGTATACTTTATGCATGCGATAACTAAACACAGATTGACACTTTAAAAAGCTCCCTCCACCATCCAATCCACAAGCACGGACTAGAAAACCAATGGACTAAGCGTGATGTTCCGTCTTATAATAATTCATGTTTCCTCCTTAATTTGTCTTTTTTGAGAGACTCTTGTGCAATTTTACCCAATCACAAAGCTTAGGTTTCTTAATATTTTATTTTTTAAGTGCTTAAGCCTGCACTGGGGTCTCATAGAAATATTTTAAAGAAATAATAGGTACTTCTGCAAAAACACAACCCACGGTAGACGAACGGCGGGATTCGAACTAAGAACACATCTTTACTCAATCCGGGAGTAGGTACTGACTTGACCAATAAGTCTACCTGCGTCGGTAGACTAATTGCGTAGTGCGTTGTGTTTTTGCAGAAGTATTATTTCTTTAAAATATGTCTTAGGTTTCTTGTTGACTACGAAACCCTAAAAAAACCGTCTTTACAGACAAACGAACATCGGACGGACGCACAACAAATTCATCTTATAAATAAAAGGTGTTCCTATTACAACAATATTGGTCTCCTCGCGACCGAGACTATTGTAATATACTTAGTCGAAACGTCCAGGTAAGATAATTTAAAAAATAAACCAGGGAAAACTGAAAATATAATTCGAAGTATAAGGGTTCCGTTTTTCCTTTTGAGATACAGAACCCTGAACAAGTAAAAATGCTAGTAAAGTTAGTTTTTTTAGGTTAATTTCATCAGGATTGACTGTTGAAGACTATCATTAATGGAGCCAATCTTGATGAAAAGACCTGTAAAGTTCTCGAAACGTTGAGCACTGAAACAGTGCTAAAAGCAATAAACACCACGCGATTATACCCGAAAAATGACAATCTAACATCGCGAAAAGAGAAGAAAAATCTATCTTCAATGTTTTTTAAGTTGCTTTGATTTCAAAGGGAACTAGGTACGTGGTAGATCTTAGAGAGGTGACAGAAGTGGAATCGTTTGCATCCGTTCACGGTGCATTAGCAGAATGCATCGTGTGACAGTGGCAACGTGTGGCGCTCGGGAGACGGCTTCCGTCGCCGCACGTGCCACGAGCCAGATGGCTGCAGCCAGCTTTATGTAGTAGGTACTTACACTGGTGTTGTCAACTTTGGGTTTAGATTGGGTGGTGATTTAATAGTTTTTTTTAGGGTTCCGTATCCAAATGGGACCCAATTGCTGAGACCCTGGCGCTGTCCGTCTGTCTGTCTGTCACCAGAATTTAAACTAAAAAAAAACTTTAAACTAATTTAAAACCAGGGGCGATCTGAAAACTCTAACACTAGGTGAGCCACACCAGCACCACTACACGAGAAGAATAACAAGAATCTTGGAGTAGTGCGGTATCAAATATTTCTCAAAATTTCGATAGAGTATCGGAGACGGTAGGTTGTCTAAAATTAGGCCAAATCCATAGGATATATTTTTAAATTTCTTCAAGATAAACAGATGTTAGGTAGGTAATTATAAATAGTTTTTCAATGTCGTAGTCTTGTTACTAGACATGTTAGTGATTTGTTCAAAATATTATTTATAGGCATATCTTGGGATTATATTTCAAAAACGACTAATTAGGGCGATAGGTAATATTTTACCCTATCCTAGAGGGGCGCATAGAGACGCTTGTCAGTAAGTAAGTTGATAATCAAAGTTTTAATTAAAGCAATGCAATTAAAGGAGGTATAGTACTTGTACTGATAATCAAAGACAAACTAAGGGGACTTACCCTACTCTTTTCTCCGTACAAACTTTACAAACGTAGTCGACTGTTTTCGCCCTGTTTATGTCATAAAACCTTTATCACCCCTACGTTTTTTTTTTTTCAAATTATTTATTTTTCATTTTATATCCCATCTAATTCGAAAAAAAAAAATAACGTGTGGCACTCGGGGACTGCCGCCGCCGCCGCCGCGGTAAAGCTATTGCATAGTATTTTTTATCAATTTATGCAATTATAATTATTAATTTATTTTGTACCATGTTGCCATGGTAGGCGGAGTGGGGGGTGGTAGATTTTATTTTCGTTACAGAATTTCTTGATTCGGTGGCCGCGCTCAAAGCCCGCGATAAAAGCTATGCAATAGCTTAAAAATTGAAACGTATAGGTACTATAGGGTAAAGGCGACAAATATAAGTTTTATGGCATAAACAAATCATGGCTCTTATGTCTTTATCCAGGGAATAACAGGCGTTTGTATGGAGAACGAGTAGGTAATACTTTAATCTTAAAGGAAACCTTACGAAATCGAAAGACAAAAGTCAACCAAAACTCGTTAATTCAACTTTCAACTCTTTACAGAAGTTGTTTTTTGGTACCGCCGCGGCCATTTTCGTTATTTTTCTCTTTTTAACCGACTTCCAAAAAAGGAGGAGGTTCTCAATTCGTCGGTTTTTTTTAGGTAAGTAATCGTGCCCAAACTATATTTTTTTAACAATGTTACTAACATAGAAGCGAAGAACACAACCCCTCCTTTGCAGTCGGGTAAAAAAGTAGCACTGGCTCGAGCATATGGGGCAATTAATTATAACTACTGATAATAATAATGTATGACTTATTTCACTATTTTTATGTAGACATAAGTTACTTTCGCTTAAGTTTATTCAAGAATTAATCGATTACTGTCACGGCATCGATTACAAGGCTACCCACTGGCTTCATTTTTACCCGACTACGAAACAAGGAGGGTTATTATTATAGAATTATGGAAGAATAATATACTTGCACCCGACAGGACTTGAACCCGCAACCTCGACATCCGTGTCGAGGTTGCGGGTTCAAGTCCTGTCGGGTGCAATTTTTGAAAAACATTTCTTCAATTAAATCAATTATCCAAGTGTAGGAAACACTTTAAAAATAAAATCAAAGAATAATATACGCCAACCGTAGCGTTCCTTCCGTCAATGTGACTTCATTTACCTTTTTAGGCGTTTTAGGAAGTTATTAGATCACACTAATATTATAAAGAGGAAAGATTTGTATTTCTGTATGTGTGTCTGTATGTTTCTAATTAATAAACTAAAAACTACTGGACCAAAAAAATATTTCACCAAAACATTTTTTTATAAGCAATAAAGTTAATGGTCTCTCCTCCATCGTTCCCTCTTTGATGCGAGGATCGTGATCCCTCATATGCAATCTGGGTCTTTCTCCAGTGATCTTCGTCGGTTGCCTGATGGTAGAACCGTGTTGGTGGTACTCTATATGGTTGTTTGGATACTTAGTTCGACTATCGTTTAGGGCTCAGCCCTCGTGGCCCTTTTTCCTTTATTTTCTTAACTAGATACCAAATCTAACAATTTGCCCCTTACTTATATAAATAGTGATTAACAGAAGTATAAACTATGTATCGTTTTTCATGAAACACTGTAACATAAAGTTTCAGAGTCGACAGACAGAGACAAACGTTACATAACTTAGTCATCTGTTAATCATCGCTTATAAGTATGGGGATAAATTGTTCACATCTACACTGTAAGTAAATCAATATTAAATATCGTACTAATCACATTCTGATCGGGCCGCCCCAAATCAAAAATTAACATCAAAATGTTTCCTTGTCACAAAGAGCGCAGAATCAGAACGTTTAGCAGTAGTTTTCTGGCGCCGCCGCGCCGCCCGTCGCAGGCGCATGTCGGCGTAATTGCAACAGAACGGTATCAGCACCGGACCTGACCAAACATGGCCATTGGCCAGCCACTTGCCGGCCCGACCATGGGAGAAATCAGACGTTTTATAACTCGAAGGGACCTGATTGAATTTGTCTTTAGGAAATCTGCGACCTGCGTTATTTGCCAGTGTCTGTTGTTCCAATTAAGAGCTCCATAGCAGTACTTTGTTTACATAAGTTGTTAATGTCTATCTATCCAATTCCATACTTTAATATTATAAACGGTTGTTGTCTCAGATATCAGTCGTTAGGTCAAGTTAGAGGCCTTAGGGTGATCTGAAAACTCTAACATTAGGTGAGCTACACTACTACGGAAGAAGATTATAAAGACGTTATTGGTAAAATGTTTGTATTTGTGTATATTGGAGCTACCTAATCTGCGAAACCACTGGACCGATTTCAAAAATTCTTTCACCAATAGGAAGCTACATATCGAGGTGTATTATAGGCTGATCTCAATATTCCCACGCGATCGGGATTTACGCGAGTGAAATCGCGGGTCGAAGCTAGTAGGTAATAAATAACACTCTTCTTATATCAGTAAAGCAACGAGATTATTCAAAGGGTAGGTAGATGCTACTAGGTTAGTTCCATACTGGTAAATAGCGATAAAATACGGTGTCACAAACTTTGTGACGTGGAGCCAATAAATCCTGATATCGGTCATACAGCCCGCAACTCTCTGTGGATACGGCGCGGCGGCGGCGTGAAGTTATATCCCGTGCAATCCGTACGTTATTGGCACGTCGCGGTCACCCGTGGGTTTATTGCGGAACGATGGGTTTATCTAAATCCTCCGTGTTCAATTAACGATATATTGACGTTTGTCCTGTCTTATTTAACCCCGAAATTAATTTCAAAGAGGATTGATTTTCTGTAACCTGCATCCTCTGTGAGAAATTTGTTGAACCGTTTTCGTTAAATCTATTCTTGGTAATAGATCTGTTATACATCCCCCCTTATAAACGATGACTAACTTTATGTAACGTTTGTCTTTTACTGTGTCATGAAGTTTCAAAGTTAACAGACAGAACGTTACATAAACTTAGTTATCGTTTATAAGTAATAGGGTAATTTGAAAGCGGGTTGTTTTTCTGTAACCTGTATTGTCGTGAGAAATCGTCAAACCTATCCTAGTTAATATGTATTTTATACATTTGGTGTCACAAACTTTGGATACGACATATAGGATGTTACTGTACTTTATTGTCAGAATTGGACTATAATAACTATCATTCTAATTTAGTGCAAAATTATCAGACTTTACACATGTCTAGTAGACTTTGGCCGTAGAGTAATTTAACTAAAGACAACTTTAACTTATAGTTAAAGTATATAGTTAGTTCAAACTCATAAACTATTGAGGTTAACGAACGTCCGACTGTTATTAATCTGAGATCAAAGAAATAGGAACGCGTAGCGTGCTGTATTACCTAGATTCTGATAGGATAGCTAAGTGGGGCATACCGAACCGACACATTCATGCATATTTCATTACTCCAGACATTAAATTCAGTTAAGGCGTTCACTTTTGTACCTTTTTGCCTCGAGAATTCTTACTTTTATGGCTTTCGTAGACATTAAGAAACGATACGAAGTTTTTGCTCGAAGAAAAAGGACGGCTCCGGCTTTTAATGTGAATAATAATTGTAATAAAGATAAGTCTATGCTGCGTGATTGTATAATATGTAGTTGTGGACTTTGAAAAAAACTACTGATTACAAATTAGGCTGATTCTAGCTACTCATTTACTTACCTCTCTTTTTAATTACGGAAACCAACGACTCGGTACCTACTGGAACTCGCCCGGTAGATATGTCTAGAAATGAGAATAGCCCTTCATTGCGCCGCGCAGACGGATAAAAATAAAAGAAACCCCAATTTCGCCCGTGACGGCTACCCGTATTGGTTTGACAAGGATTAAGTAGATCCACAAAGTTGTCTTTCAACCTGTTCAAACAAAGCCTAGATTTTCGACGAGGGTTCAACGGACGACTATCATGCTCCCGAACTAGACTTCGCAGTGACCAAGTTACTAGTTCGCAGAATATCATGAAATAATTAATTTTATATTGCTGAAGTGCTAAGGGTGGCAAGATAATAATTAGGCATTATTGCAGGTATCCTTCATCTAATTAAGATGATTTATACAGCGTCGGACACTTAATTTACCAGCTATTCAATGCGCTGCAGTGTCTGCGCCTATTTGAGATGGAAAAGGCTTGTCCAACACCTATGGATCCCTCTCATGTGTTAATATGCGCTTTCTAGGGCTTGTTCAGGAACCAACTGTACATCAGAAACTAATCTACGCCAGGATAAAATATTTTTTGATAGTGCGACACGAGGCGGACGTTCGTTCGCTTGTGGTGGCGACTTCGTGAGCAGTTTAAAGTACCTACAACTTCAAACATCCTATTTCGTGTCTGTTTCATTGAGACAAGCAAGTGATTCTAATTAGGTACCTACCGGGCGGCCATTACCGACAGTCAATATTGACACTTTCCAACATTTCAATTCGTGTAGATTCTCTAGAGAACCGTTGGGACAACGCGCTCTCGCGATGCTTTATTATTGACAATTTGTAGTTTCGATAGCTTTAGGCTGGGCGCAAACGGGCCACCGACCACAGCCACTGCACTGGTGGCTGTCGCCCGCTACCGCTACATTTGTAACAGTGTCAGAAGCGAGTCACAGCCACCGGTGTTCAGAGGCCGTCACATTAATATAACCGCTCTCTGCTGCGCAGTCTTGTGTGGCCCGTAGCGACGACAAGTATTCTATACGTGTGCGGAGCGTCTATCTATTTATATCTATACTAATATTATAAAGAGGAAAAATTTGTATTTTTGTGTGTGTGTCTGCACGTTTGTTATAAATAAACTCAAAAACTACGGGAACGATTTAAAAAAATCTTTCACCATTAGTAAGCCACATTCACCCTAGTAACATAGGCTGATTCCGATATTCCCACGGGATTGGGACTTACGAGTTACGAGTACGAGGTACTGAATATATGAAAAATTATGTTAAGTCGCTGTCGCTGGCCACCAGTGTCTGTGGTCGGTGGTCCGTTTGCGCCCAGCCTTATTATCAAACTTTTAATATCAACATTTTTTAAAAGATATAACAGCTAGGTACATTAACGTTAATTACATCACAATATGAATAAACTCCAAACTTTTACAAACAACGAGATCGCTTCAGTTTAGGGTTACCAAAGTCTTAAAAATGGAGCAAGTTTAAACAAGCTCCCAGTATTTAGGCCACGCTAAGTTCGGTAGACTAAGTTAAATTGAATCCGGAAGGACTTATTTACCCTCATCTCAGTATATGTGTTGTTAACAAGAAAACAACAAACTAGTTAAAGTAACCCTTTGAAAACGTCATCCCTTCCTATACAAATCCCGTTTTAATTAACAGCACTGGCATTGTCGATTTTATGGAAGGTATGAACGTAGGTAGAACATTATGCCCTATTTTAATAAACATTAGAGCCTTGTTACTTAGAAGATTTGGCGATTAAAATAAGTACCTACTTGGTACTTACGTTATATGCGCCACAGCATCTTGTAATATGTTATTAACCAAATGTCTGCTACGATGTTGCTTTTAAAGGTTAAACATGAAATAGCTGTTAGCCTCAAGTTGTCTTTTAATATCCAGCATTGGGGGAGATTAGACTTATTAGCTAAGTCTAATCTACCTTTTGATTTTTTTCATTTTCTATTTTTTTTATCCTAATTAGAAAATTAAAAAATAATAATTTTAAAATTATTTTTAATTTTACTTTTTAATTTTCTAATTAGAATTAAAAAAAAATAGAAAATGAAAAAATATAAAGGTAGGGTTGTAATAGTCATGCCATGACAGATGTTTTATGGCATAAACATATTTTCTCTAATGTCTTTATCCAGGGAGGAAACAGTTTGTATGGAGAAAGAGAATGGAGACTGTCCTCTTAAACAGGCCACTTATGGGCGATAAGCCAGAAAAATAAGTAGTAATAAGTAGGCAAAACTGTATCAAGTCCCCAATCCCACTAGCTTCCTGCTAAAGCTAATTTATGAACTAGCAGCGGTATCCTAAATGTCATGTCATCAATCAAATCAATTGAGTTCCAGTTTAACTGGCAGGCGGACTGATAGTCGTGTAAATTGTTTGATCTTTTAAACTCGCGTTTGAAATTACGTTGAACCACTGAACAATTACCGGTTCGAGGCTTTGAGGTGATTTACTGACATCGATTGGTGGTTCAACGTGCTGTTTTATAGAGTAGAGAGAGAAAATTTAACGTTATTTTTCAGCACTGAACATTTTCATGAATGCAGCGCATAGACAAGAGATTTTGTATTTCCTCATGTTGACAACGATGTCGTCTAAGATGCAGTTACGCTTGCCTAAAAGTTACCTGTGAACAAGTCACGCACGAATAAAAATAGAAAGAGGCCAATAGAAGGGCTTCCGACGCGTCTTCCTTAGTGGCTGCACTGATCTACATATCGAAACACGTACAAGTCCGCTTCGCATGTGACTGAGGCATTTGGCAATAAGCCGCAGCCAAAGCAATCCAACTAATTTCATATTTTTTGGCGTTTAGGTAAAAAAAGATCCAGAGTAAAGTTTTTGTACATATCTCTCTCATTAAATCCCAGTCCGTTCACCCCTAGGAGCCTAGGTAACCTGAAGTTCAATACCACTGTTCACACTCACACGTTGTTCTCTCAAGTAGGTAGGTATTTCGCAACGGAATGCCGTCAGCAAGTGCTTTCAACGCACTACCAGATATTAATAGACGGTCGGGTAAGCCGGGTTATCTGTGCAGCCCGTACTATTTGCAACTTGCAATTACTGATATTATACCTACCGGAAATGTAAGAGTTGGTATCTTTAGTATGAGTTCTGGGTTCTGGTTCTTTAGTTCTTTGATGTAGTGGTG
This sequence comes from Idaea biselata, assembly GCA_958496205.1. Lineage (NCBI taxonomy): Eukaryota > Metazoa > Arthropoda > Insecta > Lepidoptera > Geometridae > Idaea > Idaea biselata. The sequence continues at coordinate 36,601,070 of OY292394.1, read as the reverse complement.
GTAGTTTCACACTTGATTAAACGAATTTAGATGTTGCTGTGATGTCATTTCCGATATCAAATGTACGAGCTTTTCTTTAATGGTTGAGGTTGTAAATTGTTGTTTTGTCTGATGATTGGATTGGGACGTTCTGCTACTAGACCGATTTTGAGGAACTTTGTTTGCAAATAATACCGCAGGATCTATCTATACTAATATTATACAGAGAAAAGATGCGTATTTTATGTGTGTTTGTCTGTATGTTTGTTATGAATAAACTCAAAAACTAGTGGACCGATTTCAAATATTCTTTCACCATTAGAAAGCAACATTCACCCTGAGTAACATAAGCTACTTTTACTTCCCGATATTCCCACGGGATCGGGAGTTACGCAGGTGAAACCACGGGACGCAGCTAGTCATTTATATGCATGTAAGAAAATTGAAATACACACCTATTTTTTATTATTATTGCTGCATACATAACAAGTTGTTGCAAATGTATATGCTTTTAAAACTAAACGGCTCAAGATATCCATCCCATTTACGTCTAAATACCATCAAATGTAAGATATGTAATCACATTTGCGCCCACATATCTGTTTATTGACAAATAAAAAGCCAACACCCACACCACTGTGCTACTTTGATCATTTTCTTATAGTAGGCCGTTTTAATTGAGGTGGCATTGAGCTTTTATAATACCCGTTTTGGCCCTGGTTTAGCATAGAGCTCCCATCTCCCGTGCTGAAGATTGAGGAATTTGTAAACCCAGGCGAATAGAGATTTGGTATTCGCAACGCTTGCTTTTCCAAAACGGAGTTTCTAGTGTTAGAGAAAAAGACGTTTGTACTCCTCCGATCGCAAATAAAAGTAAGACGTCCATGTATGTATCTCAACCTTAACAGTTAGATATGACATCAGAAAGAAGACAGTTGTAAACAGCCACTACCACAAAGTCAATGATGCTTTGACTTTTTAATCGTCATTCTTGGACTTTATCTTATGGCCCGCAGCGACGCTCATTTCATTTTTACGATAGACGTTATTTCGCGTGAAAAGAACATGGAATATGTTCAAGGCATCACCTCTAGCACTTGTAGGTACATAAAATCTCGATGAAGACGTACAAGGTCTCTTTTACTTTGAAAAAATAAGAAATCCCAAAAAAAAACAACAATTAATTTAACAAAATCGTGAGCATGCCGTAATGTCTGCTACTCACATTAAGATGTTTAATTTGAATCGAGTTTAATCAATCACCCATTGTAGGGGCGCGGGCGCAAGTGTTTAGTCTTGCCAGTTGTTATGACGATAAAACACCCGTGGTTATTGCATTTAATGCGGCTATTGTTCTTTACAAGAAATAAGAATGATGTACCTAAAGTAAACAATTGGTCGATGCATGGTTACACAGGGTTACACTTGTGATTGTGACTCATTTTTCATCAAATAAAATGTAAGTTAAAGTATAAAATAAAAAGAAAGAAAAAGAAAGAGAGAGAGAGTTTGAAATTAAAAGTATATTTTAATTTACCTACTAGAAAACATAGTAGGCACACTTTTTATACCTCATTTTTAGAGGTTACCTTTATGTCACCCTAAATCATATACGATGCGTTTTTAAATGTACCACATGACCTAAAAGATACATTGTGGAACAAAGTTTGACCTATCTTTGTTATAACTGCATCTTCCTACGTATTCAAGGACGAACAAATTCGATGGCGATACGACTGTGACCAGTGAAAAGCCACCAAGAAAATCTACCTGCTAAAACAATGTTCCAAGAATAACCATTTTCTTTAAAGAAATTGCAATGAAAAAGGTAGGCGTTGCCCTACATTGCCACCAATTAAACCAAATAAAGGATTTAATTGATACGAATATGCTGTCAACCCATAAATTTGGCCTCGCAAAGTGCTCACCTAAATTCGAGTGCTATAAACATTGGAATCAATTGGAGCAATTGGACTGTAGACTTGCAGATCAAGGACTATTGACGTTTGAGCATATGAAAGATACAGAATCAATCGAGGCAATTAACGATTTGTTATAAAGTGAAATATGGAGTCAACTTTGACCAGCATTGTTAACACCATGGACATTTGTAATGTCAATGAAGCTGCCCATTGTATTTCAATGCCATGCCAATTAAACCCACACTTAGAGAAGAGAATTGAGGATGTCCGTCTGTGTGTGGTGTGGGTTGCTGCTTGCTATGGTGCTTATATCGTAGTAACACTTTAACTTGTGGAGTTGTGGTGGTCTTGTGGGTTCGAACCATCGGGATTGTTATTTTGGTTACTGTCTTTCAATCGATGCTTAAGTATACAAATTGACATCAATGCACGCACAGCCTAAGCCGGTGGTCCTAGATACATCAAATTCGAAGGGTGTGTTCTTTGTGAAGTGTATGAATTCACACCGTTTCATAGGGTTATTAAAATTCTAATGGGATCGCGACTTACTCGGGTGAAACCGCGGTTCTAAGTTCTAAGTGTATTTAACACTGAGATTGAATATTTCCTACCACGCCCACGCACAATCTTCAACACGTTACCTCCCACTGTGCAAAATTCCGCACTTAAGCGGTCGCCCAGGAAGTAATGAACGTGTAAGGCGCGATAAATACGTCCAAACTTACCATCAAATCTCGTAGCTCTATTGCCGAGCATATCAGACAACTTGCTGAGCTCGCTCCGCAGCGCACCCTCGAGCTGCGACCGCGCCTGCTGCGACAGACGCGTTCGTGATGCCGGACCGCAGCATCCTTTGTTTAAACAGATACCATCTATATCTGAAACAAAAGAAAATTAACATTAGGATTTGTATTTGTAACATGGGCTACTTTGAGCTCTCATAGCAGTAGTGTCAAGATTATTCGTACTATGAATACCATTTAACATGGTACACAATTCACAAAACTCATTCCTTGCAGGTAAAAAGTAGGCCTGCTTAGTGCTTATGAACTTTAGTTACAACCTACTCACTTACTTACAAAGGTGCATAAAAGAAACAGTTTGCGAATGACACAGCCAACTCGAAAAATAAGCAAATGATTAGTATCTACGACTATGGTAAGCATAAACATTGGCGGTAAGTAAATAGGAACAAGCATCTTTGCCGGAAACGAGAAATTTCGACACCATTTTCGAAATCTCTTTACCCTAAAACAAAATTGGCCTTATTTGGAACCCCACGCAACCCTAAGGAAGTATTCCAACCGTGCAATTGTCTCTTTCATCCTGTCTTTTCTAATTTTACACGTATTTGTTTTCTATGTGTTTGGGGTAATGGGTAACGGTTCAATCAATATTTCGGCAGTCAACTGCGAAGGCGTTAATGCTGGATGCCCATTGCTGTTTTCTATCTGGCTTGATGGCTTGACGCGTATCGTACTGTAGCTAAACTTAAAAACATACGTGAAACTGGTCATTTCATCCACGCCAGAGATCACATTACTAATCAATTTGCAGCATGCTCTTGCTTGATCGTAAGTTAAAGCTAATTGACTATTTAGACGAGGCCCATTCCCGAGTCAATCCCCTAAAACAGATCAAGATGACTCTATCGATCGCTCCAGTACAACCCCATACAGTTGGCTATTATCGGATTGTCTTCATGGATTCGCCACGTCTAATTGCTCCATGACACTTTTATGAATGGTTACATCCCTACGTTCCCCCAAAATCAAATCTTAGTGCTATAAATGGGAAGCCATGATAATCGTCTATCAAGCTTATATTGCTGCAAATGTTCGTGATATTATGACATGACTAATTCATCGTATAAGTAATAATTATTGGAAACAGGATATCTGAGTCAAAACAAGGGACTCTTGGTGTGAATCATCTTCTAGGCATACGCGTAGGTATCGGTTTGCACTTTCAACCGAGACAGCTTTTGCTTTGTCTTGCAAACTGCGAATAATGAGCTAGTGTAGGTAGGTACTAACAGTAACTTATTTATTGGTTTAAAAGTGGGAATAATTATTGTGAATTTGCTTAGAATTTTGGCTGATCTTATCGTGTAATATGCAGGGATAAATGACAATCATACGAGTGATGGCTAAAAAAAGCAAAAATAAACTACTTATGCGGATAAGTCGTATTACTTATTGTCGCTAAGAGGAAAAGATATAGATGAGATGAGGATGAGGGCAAGAGAGGCAGAAGTGGTTTGCTATCTGAACTCGAACCATGCCGAAGGATAAGAAAACAATAACGGCATTATTATTGTTACGTATCATCAAGACATCAGCAATTTCAAATTAGGAAATTGTAGATGGCGAAATTGTATATCGTTGAGTTGACGATATGGCCAGAGAGACCACGAGACGGTTGCTCATTTCCGACAAATCTGACCTGGAGATGTGAATTTGATCTGTTTACAGTGTAGTAGTAGATACCAAATAATAATGAAAACGTGACAATATGAGAGCACTAAAATACTCCAACAAAATAGAAAGGGAAAACGTTGGAGCACATGAATAATGCAATCCATAGTCGGTATTTTTAATCCATCTCTATTTATATAACTTGTCCTTGATGTCACAGATCGAAGAGAGACCGGAGGGATCAACTAGAGGGGTTGTAAATAAGTTTAAACAAGCGGGCCGTCTCCGTGTTCTGCCTATGCCTTTATTGCATTACTGCCAGACTGGGGTTGAGGCCTGTCCTGGCGGGAAATCGATAGGATAGACCGGAATGAAGGAAAGAAAATGTTGAGAGAATTTTTATTAGTTTCTATAGAAGTAGCAACAATGTTTTTCGATGAGGGTAATGTAAATCGAGAGAGGGGTTGTTATAGAGTCTAGACGTCTTGTCTAGCGAAATATCTTTTCTTTTATAACATCTTACATAGGTACCTATTAACAGTTTGCCGACAGTTATTCGCAACAAATCAGCATATCAGCAGCAAAGATAGTAGTAGTTAGGTGAAGTTGTAGGGTTTATGGTGACCTGAAAACTCTAACACTAGGTAGCCGCACCACACCACTAGTTGAATAGAAGAAGAAAGCTGATATCTGCCTGTGTGGGGTAGACTTTCTTGGAGATGAATTCGTAAGATTGAACCCTGACACGATTTTGTGTCCTATGACCGGAGCAAAGGCCCCTTTTTCCACCTATCACAGTCTTCTGTGAACCCCATCCAACTCGGCAGCGAAAATAATAAAAATAACTTTAATTCGTATTAAATTCCGCTAATAAAACTAATGAATGCAACTAAAGTCGAAATTAAATTTTTTTTTTTTCCGGTTTTAATCGCATTGCTTTTATTACTAAACTAAACTAAAGACTAAACTTCAACTTACTAAACTCAACTTTCTTGAGACTAAGTTATATTTTTTTCTCCTGTTTTCGCGATGTTGGACTAAACGAGTAAGTATGTATATTTTCTAGACTATAATCATCAAGAAATGGATACAACATCAAACGACTCTACTCAAGCCGGTTATTTATTACGTAACCTACAGCGCTACTAAACTGATTCCTTTGTTATTTAAATATACACATGACATATTTAACCTGTGGTTGATGTTGCTGTTGCTGTTCATTGTCAACATGTTTTAGTTTCAATATAATCACACTAGGGCAATTGTTGAATTGAAAAAATAACTATTCCATTAAGTATCCCGGTGGGAATCGCAATCACGCCTTGCGGTACACCTGTCCGCAGCCATTATTTGCAGTATTGGGTAACACATAGCCTACTATTTTAACATATTGTTAATTAAACATTTTGGAAATTCAACACTTTGGGAAGTTCGACATTTTGGCACTAAACAATTTTATCAATGTTATAGGTACGTTTCGAGATCTTTACAAATCACACTTTTTGAACTTAGACGATTTTTGTCCATCATTATTATTAGAAACACGGGTCTAGATCGCGCGTTGTAGATAATAATCTACAACGAGCATTTCAGATCTCTTCCTCAGGGGTAGGGTAGGTAAGAGCATGTTGTATGTTGTTATTGACCCAGATCCCTAAATTCGAAACTATAACATCTCAATAATGAAATCCCATTAAAATCGTAATAATTAAGTTCCACGTCCGCTCCGTGCTTTGTGTTACCGTCGAGGGATGAATGTGGACTAACAATGCTTTCATAGCAATTTCAACTGTTTGCCTATTGTAATAAAAGATATTAACGTCTATTCAATCGATGAATGCAGTCAAATTAAAGCGGTTTGTGGTCCAAGTGACAAGCTTTCGTTTAGGAAGTTGTTCATACGGGTGTCGGTCAACAAATCTATACCTACTAATGTTATAAAGAGGTAACGTTGGTAACGAGTATGTATTTTGGGGGTAAGTCTCCGAAACTAATGGACCGATTTCAAAAAATATTTTACCAATAGAAAGCTACATCATCAGGGAGTTACGTAGGCTGCTTTTGTCTTCTATAGGTATATTTTTATTTATAAAATGCTTTGTCCTGGGTGACTGACTGATTGATCTATCAACGCACATCCTAAGCCGCTGGTCCTAGAAACTTGAAAATTGGGATCTTTGAAAATACCGCGGGATCGGGACTTACGGGGGTGAAATCGCGGGTCACAGCTAGTACAGTAGCTACCAATTCGACACATGAACTTCTGATATACATAGGTAGGTATAGTAATGGTAAAACTCGCTTGATACCCTCCCTTATGGCACACGACAAGGGACCCCAAACGGAGGGTGTCGCGCCTATCAATCCACGTTGATGTGACGTCACCGCAGCTATATTGCTGTGGTGTTCCCATCTCTGTAGGGGAAGTGACGAATCCTGTATAAATATTCACAGATTCTGAGGCGGCACGTGGTGTTTTAATGTTGTTTTTGCCCAAAACTGAGTCATATCATATCTATATTCATAAAACGCTTTGTTCTGAATGACTGACTGATAGCTCAACGCACAGCCTAAACCGCTGATAGTCTACTATCAGCGGTTAAGGCTATGCTCTTTTGGAAAGTGATTTCTTTAATTTTTCTTCTGTTTTCGCGATGTTGGAATGAAGTTCATTTTTCGGTTTTAATCGCGTGGTGTTTAATGCTCTTAGCATTTGAGACCTATACAGGTATCCTGAAGAAGAGACCTGAAAAGGTCTCGAAACGTTGAGTATTTAAACAATGCTAAAAGTAGTAAACACTACGCAATTAAAACCGAAAAAACGGGTAGGCATCCGATAAAAAAGGCTTTTTGAATATTCCCACGGGTCGGGACTTACGCGAGTGAAACTGCGGGACAAAGCTAGTCTAACATATAAAGCTATGGAACCCCGGACCTTTGAGAGGAGTGCGTGCGACTGAGCCCAACACGTAGAGTCCCTTAATAAGTTAAATCGCAAGTCATGATTTGAATATCAAACTGGCGATTATCCCTGTTTGTAACAGAAAGTTCAGTCTATTTTCTGGTCGGAATGACGGGAAAAGGATCGTGTTCCTAAGCGTGACAGTGACCTAATCCGTAAGCGGATGGTTTGTGATGATGGAGATTGATCGTCATTTATCTATAATGCTGATATCATTCAATAAAATACAGAATGATAAACAGTAGATTAAATTCCTGTATAGTAGGCGGCAGATTAGTTAAAACAAAATGGCGGATGCGCAAAAGTCGATTATTCACAGAAAGCGCATGTAAAATATACTGCGCGAACTTTCCCCTTCCACGACAAACCTTTTCAACTTTCGTGCCGGTCACTATACCCTTGTAGTACATAGGCGATACTAGGAACCTTTATAGAATTCGGCCAAAGACCAAGGATAATCTCTGGTTCGAAATAAACTAGGCAGGTAGGTATAAATGATCTTTTTTAGAAGTACCTAAACAATTCATGGTAACAAGGCTAACAAGGCTTTATTTTTTTACACTTTTTATCCCGATTATCCAGCTATCCGGGAACCAAGTTTTATCGCAATCGGTTAAGACATTTTTCCTGATTGACACACAAACATACAAACAAACAGTGGGATGTAAATTAACAAAACGGTGGTATTGTTCACGGCATTTCACAAAATGTTTCTCACAAACCTATCGACTCTCAATCATTATGAGCCTTAAATTTTAATTACTAAACACGTTAATGAACTCAGCCTGCGCCTGCGGCTACAACAGAAAAGGAGTGTTTCTCATAAAAATCAACACGAACATGTTTAAGTGTGATTAATGTGCGAATTAGTTATTATTTCATCATCAGATCCCATAAAATTATACCTATTCCTATAGTGTGGATAATTAATGGTCTGTCCACACCGCAGGCCTCTGTGTTCCGGGTTCTCAATTGTTCCGGGCAAAATTTGATAGGAATATATTTTTAGAGCGGTGTTGGTCTAGTGATAGATACCGCGACTTTAATTCCGATGGTCGTGGTTTCGAACCCTGGCCGACCGCGGACCAATGTCTTTTTCTTTAAGAAAAAATTAAGTGCGCTATTAACATCGCTCTTACGGTGAAGGAAAACATCGTGAGGAAACCTACGGCTTAAAAAGTCACGCAAAAAGGCCCAGTTATAGGGCTAGTTGCGGAAACACACAGTAAAAGTATAAAATTATGTTACAGATGTTGCCATTTTGACTTTTCAAAACAGTAAACATTTTCACCGGGTGCAATCATTATGTAAGGTAGATTGCGCTGTGATAAACGTGTTGCAATATTTATTTAATTACCCTTCAAATTTTAAATATTGGTTTCTGTATTTTGGCGATAGTCATTTTTACCTCTTCTGGTACAATGGTCAAGCGCTCACCTACGAATAATAAAATAAAAATACCGTGTGGATTTACCTTAACCAATTTATGTTATGTTCTTTTTTGACAATAAAACTATTTCATTAGCGTCCAGACTGACGATATTGTTATTAAATGTCAAAGTTAACAATAATTTACGACGTTCAGTTGTCCGATGCGATAAGGATCTTAACAACTCAATTGTTAGTTAAATCGAGCTTCACGATTATAAAGATATAATTGTTATTTTAATGTTCATTTAGATAATTTTGATAACCTTTCGGTTTTATGGAACTTTAAGTGTTAACTAGGTTACTTTAATTAGCTAGGTAGGTATACTAGAAAAGGTTTTTAGGTAGATGCGAAAACAAGTCTGCATGATGTATGGATATGTATACTTTGTTTTTTATTTGTAAGCTATGATTTGACACATCTGCCTAAAGAAAAAAACGTCAAATGCAAAAAAACAAAACGTCAAATCGTAGTCTGAAATTAAAAAACCAAGTATTAAACCAAGGTACTATACAATTAGTTGCCTAAATCTATATTTCCTGACGTGTGACTGATCTGTAGGTAGGTACAACTTGGTTCAAACGTGTTCAATCCGAAAGTGACAAAATTATGACATTGGGCGCATTGGACCAATTAGGTCTTTATTGAGATCCAGATTCAATCCATATTTAGGAATGCGCGAGCAATGAAGTCCATCCTTATTATTCAACCGCCAAGGGGTAGCTTTAGCACCGTAGGTAAATGTTATTGACCATATCCAGTGCGAATAGATTTGGAGATGTTTTTACGACCGGCCGCTTCCCTACGACAGTCTTCATCATCATACTTTAAACGCACTTAATTAATCATACTTCAAGACTTTCTTTCTAAAAGCGAATTATTAAGCGAACGATTTGGATTTGGTATACCTAATGGTTACAGTGAAAGCCTGCCGCAACAATAATAAGTATAAATAATACGTGGCCTATTACATTTAAAATGTGGTGTAGTATTTTGACACTAAATAGGATCATAATGGCTTTAGGTATAATTTCAAACGCAATGTAGCGCCCATGTTAGTGCTAATTTACACTCTAATGGGATAACTAAACGAGAGGATTATTATTAACGGTAATTTACTGCAACAATACAACCGGCTAGTTATAGTACCTACCTTTGTATTTATTATAAAGCTACTATCTATGGTATAGACTTGTTGTACCTAATCTCTCCTTCTCATCCGAGCGATGTTCCCGGTTGCACCCCTCTCACCGGAGCCTGGGGTCCGCTAAACCCCAAATTATTTGGGGTTGGAACAGTAGGTAAATCATCATTGACCATAGCTACTGCTTTACATCAACCGTCCTAGGGACCAAGCAGTTTTTCCGTCGCCGCACGGGAAGAATTTTTAAGGTTTGCTAGTAATCCTCAGTTCCCCTAGTCGCATTTTACGAAACCCACGAGAAGATATTGGGTAATCCTATTCTATGTCGAGGATAGGTATATCCTACGGTATAGTATACGTTATGGTACCTACGGTTAAGTATACCACCACAAATAATAAGGTCAAACGACTTAAACAATATTAATTTACAGGGTTATTGGTAACGAATTATGAAAGCGATCGGGGATTATACGACTTTTGGGAATTCGAACATTTTTTCAAAAAAAATAAAGTTTGAAAATTTCTAAAATCAGCTTTTTGCTACTGAGAAACTACTGAAACCTGAAGGTTATTGACCTTTGTACCCGAATAACAACTGATTTTAGATTTTTTCTAACCTCAACATTTTCGATTATTTTTTAGAAATTTCAAAAGTCGAAGAACAAAAGTATAGTTCCTTAGGATGTAAAAAAGTAGCCTCCGACCACTTTCATAATTCGTTACCAATAACCCTGTATAGATATACTTATCGAAGTGAACGTACGCACCGACCGTACGCGAAACTTCCCATACACACGTACTTAAGAGTTCTACAGCCGCTAAACTCAAAATCCCTGTCGGGCTCATCGAAAATTGTTGATTATTTCATGACGGAATGTCGTAGAATTTATTTTTGTGTATGGATTGTAGGTGACATTGTTTCCTACATTTTGGTGTAGTTTTAAGACAAAACCTCCTATTGGTGCAAAGCCTTATCAAATTTTAGACAAAAAATGTCTGTTTTGGCTAAAATGTCGATAGACTTCAATACGTTTCGTCATATTTGTCTGGAAACTGCACTCAAAAGGTCGGAAACAATGTCGATTACAATCCATACACAAAAAAAAAGTTCAACAAAATTCCGTCGTGAAATAATCAACAATTTTCGATGAACCTGACATAGATTTTGAGTTTAGCGGCTATAGAGATCTTAAGGGCCTTATTCTGAAAAACAGAAAATCCATGTCGGGCGCATCGAAAATTGTTGATTATTTCATGACGGAATGTCGTAGAACTTTTTTTTGTGTACAGATTGTAGGCGACATTGTTTCCGATATTTTAGTGCAGTTTCCATACAAATATGCCTAACGTATTGAAGCCTATCGACATTTTAGCCAAATCAGACATTTTTTGTCTAAAATTTGGATAGGCTTTGCACCAATAGGAGGTTCTTGTCTTAAAACTACACCAAAATGTAGGAAACAATGTCACCTACAATCTGGGCACAAAAAAAAGTTCTACGACATTCCGTCATGAAATAATCAACAATTTTCGATGAGCCCGACAGGGATTTTCAGTTTCAAGGTCGTTGGCGTATATACTCCTCTTAATTTAAAGCAGAACAGAACCACCGCAAACCGTGGCGAATGCCGTAAATCATAATTAGTAGATGATAACACGTTACAGTAGTGTGAAATATTTAGGTCATTGAACACCGCAAACAAGCATATCGCAGAGATTAACTGACAAGATACTAGCCAAGTACTTGCTGTTTTCATTATTTGGTCAACCGTATCTTTCGGAACACGTCAAATTAGATTAGGTGAGGTTTTTTATTACGTAGGAACTGGTAGCGTCCCGGTCCAGTGGAAATATTGGGATCTAAAGTAGGTAGGTAGCCTATGTTACAAATATTATTTAATTTGTCCCGCGCATACCTACTCGAACACTGAACGATTAAGACACAATGCTTTCCTATGATGATGATGGATGTTGGATGATGAAGATGGGACCGAAAAGGTCTCGAAACGTTAAGCGTTGAAACAATGCTAAAAGAAATAAACACCACGCGATTATAACCGAAAAATGAGTTTAATTTCTATCAAACATCGCACAAACTGAAGAAAAATCTATTATGAAAGTTATCTATCATACAATAATCGAGAGGGCATTATGTCTCAATAGTTCAGTGTACGAGTAGGTATGAAGAAGAAATCTTTATTCATGTCAATTCACTCGCGCGAATCACTGACAATGACATTTAGTATGTTTTAGAACAGAATGCAATTTCTTAGAATAGACTTTCTCAAATGGAGTTTTGGCGAGATGGTGATAGATAATAATCACTTGTAATTTTGTGTACTTAAATAAAACCGCCCAAATGGGAGTCGGACGCGCGCACGAAGGGTTCCGTACCATTATCATTAAAAAAAAAAACAAGTTTGTTGTATGGAACCTCACCTAATTATTGTTTTTTCGATTTATTTGTTGTTATAGCGGCATTAGAAATACATCTTCTGTGAAAATGTCATCTGTCTGGCTATATCTGTTCATGGGATAAAGCCTGGTGACGGACATACAGTGGAATTTTTGGGCACAGGACCCTCATCTTGAACTTTTTTATAAGAGGCAAAAGTAGTGAAGTAGGCGTACCCTATTTCAGAAACTTAGATCAAAAATGTGAACATAAATCCCATAGATTTATTTGAAAGTGACAGCTCTTTATTTACTTTTTTCCTTTTTAAAATTGACAGTTTTTTGTTTATGTTTTTGATATAAGTTTCTGAATTAGGGTATAGTCTCACACGGTATATACGAGCCAAACATCCTCACAAAGATTCGAGTTAATAATTATAAATTAATTCGTAACCCACCGCTACCATAGACCTTTTTGATAGGTGTGTAGTTTTACATTTATAAAGGTAATAGCGTACAAAAATAATTAAGGTCATCGTCGAACCGTGAAATGAATATGGTTACGGTCTATTAGCTGTATACGGTCCGACATGCATTATTTATCATTTATCGAGGATACATCTTGTTGTTACTGGGGAACATTTAGGTAGTGTGGGCTTAATGCCATTGCAAAATGTTTCTTGCTCACAAAATATGACTCCCAGCGGGTTGGCTTAGAATCTGGATTGATTAAAGTCGTAGCATAGATTAAAGATCTATAATTTGTTATGTTTTTATTATATTCTAGCTGCGCCCCGCTGTTTCACCCGCGTCCCGATCCCGCAGGAATATCGGGATAAAATGCTACCTAGCTATCTACATACCGAGTTTCACGATAATCGGCTCAGCGGTTTTTACGTGATTGAGTAACAAACACACACACATACTTAGCTACTTACAAACTTTCAGCTTTCTAATATCAGTAGGATTTCAATAAAATGTTTTCCAAATATTACGCTAGGTACCTACGTTATTTAACTTCTTTTAACTGAAATAATCACATTTCTCCACTGCTAGATAACTGAGTTTCTAACTTATCAGCAAACTTTCGAATAGAGTTTGAAAATACAACGTTTTCACATTGGACTTCAGTTTGAGAGTTCCTTTTACCCGTATAAAACGTTCCCACCACTTGGGCCTATTACAGTACTAAACTCAATTACAGAGAATTACTCCAGCAGTCTATTAATTCAGGCTTTCCTCGAGAGCTTCAGACTGGGAACATCAAAGGACCAACCTTTAGCTATATTACACTTATTAAACTCCTTTAAAAACTTCAATAATTTAAATGCTACTAATTATCTTCTATCTATCTATTATATAATAATAGATAGATAGTTTAATAAATATTTTTTCAAATCGAACCTGCGGTTCCTGAGATTAGCGCGTTCAAACTAACAATCAAACAAACAAACTCTTTAGCTTTATAATATTAAGAACCAGAAGAGTTAAAAGTTATTAGCCTAGACCTCTAACGTTTTAAGCTTATATTACCAAAACAACCTGCATATAAACAAGTTCAATATTCTGTAGATTCAGGCGAAGTAAAGGTTCGAAAACCCATTTGATGGCACCGAAGCCACGGCCAACGGTCTACACACTACGCATACCAATGTAAAACAACCAGAATACGTGTCTCTACGTGACACGAGTGGCCAAGTGCGAACGTGCTCTTTAGATGGGTTTTACACTTGCCAGTGCCACTGCTACATACCTTTGTGTTACAATTTTGAAGATAACACTGGTTTTATGACGTTTCTACGATATCTGATCTGATCTGATCTGACCGCGTTACGTTTTAAGGGTTAACTTGTGTTTTTTTACACGTTAAATATGATTTCTGGTTAAATCTTCAAAGAAGATTTTCTAAGCAACACAAAACTCAAGATTCGTTTATTCAATAAGATAGGTATTATGAACACAGATAATTTTGAATTGTCAGTAATCTAGTGTGTCTTAAGAACGCGACCTCCCATGATAAGAAGACACAAGAAACTCACGGGGTTCAAGCTTTTATAATATTGTTTATAGCGGTCGCTTTGCAGGAAGATTAATCAAATTCTTTACTTTTTATCCGTCACTCCCTGTCTCGCGTGCGAAGTTATTGCGTTGCCACACTCGTATGCAGCAGCGGACTCATAGAGGCTTATGTCTGAAATTCTTCCTGCATAGCGACCGGCCCTATAAATCATATCATATCCTACTCATTTTATAAAGGTAAAAGTTTGTGTGTGTGTGTGTATGTGTGTGTGTGTATGTGTGTGTGTGTATGTGTGTGTGTGTGTGTGTATGTGTGTGTGTGTGTGTGTGTATGTGTGTGTGTATGTGTGTGTATGTGTGTGTGTGTATGTGTGTGTGTGTGTGTGTGTGTGTGTTTACTGCTCCATCATGCAAAAACTGCAGAACCTCTACTAAAGCTCAAAATACACGATGCACAAATCTGTAGTGTAGGTATGGGCTGTTTTAGGTAAAAGTGTCAGTGTTAGTGTACCTAATCGTGTAGTTTAAAGCTTGACGGACTAATAACAGCGACACTACAAAAGATCCCTAACTTAACGTTTTCCAAAAATTCCACGCTTAGTTTTTTTTTCAAGAATTTTCAGATAAAGGTCCGCATTATATTGGTAGGTACCTATACCGTCTCGTATCCTTCACGAAATGTGCCGTTAAATCCGACACTACATCTGGAAACAGACGTGGCCCTATAATTAAATCCCTTTGGACGATCTCAGTAATAAATCTTCGGTCACCTTCTTTACCACAAAAATTTCACTCGATACAGAACCGAACTGTTACATTCTTTGTCTTCTTTCATTATTTTCGTGTAGTGGTGTGTCTCACCTAGTGTTAGAGTTGTCAGGTCGCCCTAAGGCCTCTAACTTGACCTAACGACTGCTATCAGAGATATCGGACAACTGCTTATTAATTTTAATATAACATTTAATATAACATTAATATTCATTCTCAATTTATTTATTATTTGAAAGTCTCTTTGTATTTGATCAATCAATTCATTTAACCTACTCAAATTAATTAAAATTAAGGTCGAAACATTAATGAAATATAAATAATTTGATTATTTTTTTTATCAGTAAACATAACAAATTGAACCATGTTTTTAGTAAAATAAATTAATTTGAATAAAAGATATTTATTAACAAAGCCATACTTATGATTAGGTAGGTTAGGTATAATAGGTAATTAGGTAACTTAATTAACAACACTATGTTAATATTATTAATTACGAAAAAAGGCGAAAAAAGCAAAACTTCTACTAAAAACACAGCTAAAAGTCAACTACCGGGACCTATCAGTGCGCGTATAGCCTAACACTTAAGAATTTATCGAGATATTTGAGTAAAATTGTAATACGGGATATTCGTCCAAAAATGGGTTATTTCTTCGGAATGCCTGAACCGGTCGGATTGTCTAATTATAAAGGAATTCGCGTCCGCGTCATCGTTTATTTATCTCGCGGGAATCTTAACGTTTGCAAGGATAAAACAATAACAATTGATAGGACTGACGTTTTGCTTCTCTGCTATTCACATTTTCTTTAGAAAGATGTCTCAAATGATAGTCTAGAACTAAAACATGAAGTATACGTATTACTCAATTAATTTTACGTGTTCTAAAAATAAATTAACCCACAACTTCATCACACATCGGTTCAATGTCCAAATACTGTTCGCAGATAGAATAGGGTAATTTCGCCTGTTCGCGTCCATCACCCTATTCGCGTCCATTTTTCGGACCTCCCTACAAAAATTCTCGAAAATAGGTATATTAACACACTAAATCACCGAAAAGTCGTTCCCGCCAATACCTCATCATATAAGAGGCACACACAAATAGACAAAAGTTCTGTGTGCCCAATCAATCATGTGTAGAAAAAATAGTTAGTATCCGTTCTTCAACAAAGAAGCGCGGATGCACGGAATGTCGGCAAAAAATAGTGTGCAGATTCGCGTTCGACGGTAAGTATTTTATTGTTTTATGCGTATTTTAGAATTCACAGCTGTTTCTAGACATAAAGCATGAAAAAAGGAGTAATATTTACTATGTATTTTCTTGTTTTTTATAAAGTTAACAGTTAAAATAAGGTGGACGCGAATTACTATACCGAATTTATAAAACTTCCACTTTGCGACTACAATGGACGCGAACTCGTCTATTTATGATTTAGTTAGTGTTTATTTTTATGTGATTAAATTCTGAAAGGGAATTTGTTTTTATTTTTTATTTATGTATTAATATCATACAATTGTAATGAGCAATTTGCGTCCACAATATGATTGCAGAAAAAGATACAAATACCGTTTATCACATGTGGACGCAAACTATACCTACAGGGAAATAGTATTGTACCAAATTGCGTCCATTATATTTTTAAATATTTTTTTTACTTATTTGGAAAAAATGATTTAATAAAATAATTTAATAATAAATAAATCAGAATAATATTTCGTTTTTAAGTAGTTTTGTTTTAAGTTCTATCAATGTTGAGATAAATAAATAGGTATTCTTATTTTCTTTATAGTGATAATATTATGAATGATAATAATGTTGATTTTCAAATAACTATATTCTTGAATAAAGAATCTGTTAAAATACAATTTTTCTTTTCAATATCTTAAAAATATCACCTCTACATTCCTTTTCTTAGCTGGTGGACGCAAAATGGTCTATGGGTGGACGCAATTTAGATTTTTTGGACGCAAAGTGGGTAAAACGCGTATTTTTGAAGTTTGTCTATTTATAAAAAAAACACAAGTAGTTTCGAACAAAAGTGAAAGCGAACCCTATAGTAGACTATATAATGAACACATTACATAACTTTTTCATTAAAAACTAGTCCTGGAACATTTTTATCTTCTCCTTCAAAGTTGCCAACTGCACTAAATGGACGCGAACTGGCGAAATTACCTTACTATGCAGAAAAAAATGTTGATAAACAGTGATTTGTCACGTAAAACAAGTAAGATGCAACATAATGATGCGATTATTAGATATTGTAGCAAGGCGTTGCGTGTTCGCTTTTATCGTTCACAAAGACAAGGGTTTAGATATTTAATGAACGCATCAGATACGACCTAACCTACCTACCTATAAAATGGGATTCTCACACAAAAATGACTCATTAAAATGTTTTCGTTGTGTAGGTATTTTTGAAATTTAATATTTATGATTGAGATCCAATAACTTTGCCCGACTGTGATCTCACTGTGCTATTTAGTTTAATATATTACGGAGACTCCAATTAAAAACCCACGCGATATCGTTAATTTTATCATTATTGTGCTATTTTTGACATTAAAATGGCAAAGGTTGAATTAATTATTGCAACAAGCATGATGCACAGTCATGTTGTCGTGACTTTAAAACAAATTGAAGGTCTAAAGCTAATTTGTATGGAATTGTTTGAATCTATACAATGAAGCATGTTTTTGCACTCTTACTACAGACTTTGAGGATACATAATATAAAGTACACATATGTAGGTACCCTAATTTAATTTAAAAAGATACCCTTAGGAGGAAAGTCCACCTATTTGTCCATTACTGGCACATACATATACTACACAACGAAATTAACAGCTCTGCGGTGTTGGATAGAATAAGGCTATAAGTTCCGGATAATCGTATCCGGGCCGGGGATAGGAGAAGACATCTGTTGTTTGCCAATTGTTCTAGCCGTACCTGGCATTTGAGTAATGCCCCAACGAATAGAGCATAGACCTTGATTTTTGCAAGAATTCCAGCAGGTCGACATATTTGATGATAAACTATATTTAGTTGAGTTTGTTTGAGACCTTAGATTATACCTTAGTACTAGTTTAAAATAGTACTAAGGTAAGCAACTATTTATCTTGTTAATAAATAAATAAATTATAAATAAACGTATTGGAACCTTAGGTTCCAACCAAACGGCCGGAAAATTCCGAATCGAAATCTACACTAAAATCTCTATATCTAAAAAATCCGTTCGTGTGTGACAGGGCAGTTGTTAGGCAAAAATTACGGATCCGAATGCGTAAAAATTTTGTGGAGACTTGGATATTATCTCGGTTTATGTTTTAACATAGCTTTAATACCGATATTCCTACGGGATTTGTGACACTTCTGGATCTCTACCAGACTCTCTGCAGATCTCTCTCTAACTAGGTAAGATCTCCTAGGATTCGTTTGTGAACTGTAATCTAATTTTAATTAACTAATTTTAGCCAAAATGTCCTTTACGACAATTGAAATTTTCAGTATCGATATAACTTGCTAATCAATTTAATTAGGTTATTTTGTTAAACGAACGAGCATCTTACGTGGCTAATTGAATCAGTTTCGATTTGATTTCCGTTGAGGTTGAACCGAGTATCGAATGTGTTTGTTCCGGAAGAGGCGATCGTCTGTGACGGGCTTCCGTTCCGGACCGTGTAGGTTTCCGGTACCTAAGCACAACACTAGCTCTGTCGGGGTCTAAGCTCTCGAGTTACTTTACGATTTGGAGGTTATCTTATGGTCGGAAAGCTGCAAAGCGGATTTCTTAAATTCAAATTTGACAAAA
Organism: Idaea biselata; assembly: GCA_958496205.1. Taxonomy (NCBI): domain Eukaryota; kingdom Metazoa; phylum Arthropoda; class Insecta; order Lepidoptera; family Geometridae; genus Idaea; species Idaea biselata. Next base: position 36,582,223 of record OY292394.1, on the reverse strand, counting down.
TCGGAGTAATGACTATCCTACTAATATTATAATATAAACGTGAAAGTTTGTATGTATGTATGTGACTTTGTAACTCTTTCACGCAAAAACTACTGAACCGATTGCGATGAAACTTGGAATATACATAGCTGGGGAACCTAGAATGCTCATTATGCTACTTTTTATCCCTATTATTACTTTTAGCATTGTTTCGATGCTTAACGTTTCGAAACCTTTACAGGTCTCTCTTCTTTAGGATTGACTGTCAGTCAATAGTAAAGTTACAAATAAAAATGCTGCATTATTTTATAACATTTTTGAAAAGACGTTTTCATCCAGCTTCCCTACTCATTCCAACTAGGTATTATATCTTCAGAACTTGGTTGCAAAATTACAAATTGTCACCGGCATTATTTATTTAATATTTAATCTGTGCGATCGCAGGCTGTAAATTGCGAGACCGGCTATCTGACAGCTGCATAGATTTATGTACCGGCTAATAACGATGGTGGATATCGGCAATTATAGTCATCGAGAACTTTTTATCAATATGACCAGGGTGGCGATATGAAGTGCGCCGGGCCAGTTATTCCTACTCTACATCCTATTTTACTAATATTATAAAAGCGAAATTTTGTAAGTAGGTAGGTATGTATGTGGCTGCCCGATTGCGAATCGGTTTAACTCGGTATGTAGACACTAGAGATGGGGGCCAACTACTAAAATTGCCGACTAATCGGCAATGCAGATCATCATAATTCCGAAATATTTGGGTTATTTTATCTTTTACTGTGACATGAAGTTTCAAAGTTAATAGACAGTGACAAACGTTACATAAACTTAGTCATCGTTTAACGTCCCAAAGGGGGTTATAGCAAGAGACATGGAATAACACATGGGTTTCTATCCCGATATTCCCACGAGAAAGGGACTAACAGTAGGCGGCAGATTAGTTGAAACAAAATGGGGGATGCGCAGAAGTCGATTTTTCATAGAAGGTGCATGTAAAATGTACTGCGCGAACTTTCCTCTTCCACGACGAAATGTTTCAACTTATCTGCCGGTCACTGTACGCGGGTGAAACCGCGGGACGCTGCTAGTTTAACATAATTCAAATCTCCCGACGTAATGAAACGCATCCGTCATTGAGAAACAAAGTCGATTAGAGCAGTAATCGAGTGCGGTCAAATATTCGGATGATGATGGCTTCATTGTCGATCATTACGTGCGTGCACCACAAAAAGATGGTAATGGCCGCGTTTGCGGGTGGTCTAGCTATCTCTGATTATTAGCCCTCTCTCTTTCACGCTTTAACAACTATTCCTTGTCAGAACATCTCGACTTTCGAGATAAGAAGTCGGAGAGGTTTCAGATATTTATAAACGCCCTCAGAAATGAATTTTGGGAAGAATTAACACGTTCCTTTAGGTATCTATCTAGTTTAGAAAACCGGCTAGTTACGTGTGGAACAAATGTCTTGCTATGACGCCTCTGCCCGGTCGCGGCAGATTGGAAAGAGTCAAGAAGTGCTGGCTTGACGTTGTAAGATCGGATATGCGTGTAAATGGCCTCACTACGCGAGATGCCGAAGATCGTGCGAAGTGGAGACGTAAAAGTAGAAAAGCGAACCTCGAGCTCTCGAGAGCGTTTGTTTGTAATAATTAAACTCAAAAACTACTCTGCCGATTTCAAAAATTCTTTCATCATTAGAAAGCTACATTCACTCTGAGTAACATAGGCTACTTTTGATCCCAATATTCCCACGGGATCGAGACTTACGCGAGACGCAGCTAGTCTCTGATAATCTAGTAGTCAAGCGCTGACCTATACCAATAATAATGAAATACATAACAAACCCAAAACATAGATAAATATCTTAAATTAAGTAGTAGGTATATTAATAAAATTAAATAGCTAAGCAAATAGCTATGACACCGTATCATTATGTTAATAATATAGGCAAGTTATGACATCAGAATCGTTTGACATCACTCCGTTCTGGGCTAGAGGTGGTCATCTAATGTAATCTCTCTAATCTATACCTTTGTAGGTGTAGGGTACCTTTGTACCTCTAATTATTGTTTTCACAAATAAACCGCGCCCGTGCCTGTAAACTGATTACAAAATTGATATGTTCCAACATATTGCAAGTTGCGCAAGCGCAGCGTTGGACGTCCACCAACGAGATGGACGGACGACTTAGTTAAGGCCGCGGGTTCACGATGGATGCAGGCCACTTATGACCGAAGCATCTGGAAATCTATGAGGGAGGCTTATGTCCAGCAGTGGACTTCTTACAGCTGAAATGATGATGATGATATTGCAAGTTAAAGTGTATTTTATTGTATACCCCTTCAGCAATCATGTAAATTGATAAAACGGGACACTTTTTCTAAGACTCCACACTCGTTCGTCTGCCTGTGTGTCTGTCAGTCTATCAGCTGTATCTCATGAACCGTGATGGCTAGACAGATAAAATGTTCACAGATTACTTATGACTTGTTGCAGCTATAAAACAAAAAGACAATAAAATTAATATTTAAGCGAGGTTCCCATTTGACAACACTACTTTTTAACTACGTAATTTATCTACGTTAAAAACTGAAATGGTGGTGCCTTGTTGTCGCTGAGGGGCGAAAAATTAACACTTGTGTGTGCGAGACGGTTGAAATGAAATGATTACTCCACTTGGGGCTGGCGATAAGAGCTCGTTACACCCCTGGCCCTGATGCCGCAGGGACGCAGAGATAAACATATTTAGCTTTATTTTTTACCACAAACAAGATTTGAAAGGTTACGTGGTGGTAGTGTTATTATTATCCTTAAATGTCTACTATGCTTTGACACCTCCCTACTTTAAGTAGCAAGAATTTGTAGAGGGAACTCGGTTCATACTCGGTCTAACTAAACAAACATGTTTTTAGGGTTCCGTACCATATTACTGAGACTTCGCTGTGTGGCTGTCTGCCCGTCTGTCTGTCACCAGGCTGTATCTCATGAACCGTAATAGCTAGTGGGTTTTTGACATATCACCAATATGTAGATATATTAGGGGAAAGCTCAGTTTGCTACTCCCGGTTTCACCTGCGTAATTCCCGATTCCGTAGGAATTTGGAAAAAAAATTCTCATTGATGCCTACAGTACCTAAACATCACAAAGATCCCTCTTGGCTGTGCGTTGATATTATAAGTTCAGTCAGTCAGTCAGTATAATTCAATCAGTCAGGCCTTGAATTTTATATATAGATAAATACCTATACTATGACGATTGTAATTTAACACATGATCACAAAAAAGAATAAAAACCCCATGAGTTTCTTGTGGTTTCTTCTCTTCGGAGGGTGCGTTCCGAAACCACACTAAAATCATAGTAATTTATTTTATTGAATAAATATATTTGACTTTGACTTTTTCGTCATAATAAGAGGTCATGCCAAAGATATTTGATAAACTCAGTGTCGGGTTCGATTAGTGGTTTTAAGAAGTCTGCTTATGTAAACATTGTCCCTCTTACTTATAAATGATGACTAAGTTTATGTAACGTTTGTCACTGTCTGTTAACTTTGAAACTTCATGTCACAGTAAAAGACAAACGTTACATAAACTTAGTCATCGTTTATAAGTAAGATAAGAGGTAATTCTACAAAAAGAAAAACGAAAAAACAAAAAAGAACTTTGTTTATCTCTGAATGATATTGTATCAACGTCAAGAGGGCACCATAAAAACCCAGAATTGCGGTTAAACACATCACAAACTGCCGTATGTTTTAAAAACTTGTTTATTTTTTAACAAAACTTTAGAGTATTTCAAACAAAATGGTGTTTTAAAGTATCGGATTTCATGTAAATTGCATGCGCAATGAATCGCCGATGAATTGGATTGTTTTATAAAGCATTATCAATACTTTTATAGTGCTGTTGAACTTGCTGCCACTGTTCTCTTGATTGGGTTATAAAAAGGTGATCGCACATTTATCAGCACCGTACGCGCCGCACGCGCCGTGCTTGCCGCATTTTAGAATTCATTGTATGTAATGACTAGCTGCGTCCCGCGGCCGTGGGAATATCGGTATCAAAAGTATCCTATAGCCTTCCTCAATAAATGGACTATCCACCACTGAAAGAATTTTTCAAAGAATCGGAGCCGCGGTTCCAGAGATTAGCGCGTTCAAACAAACAAACAAAAAAACAAACAAACTCTTCCGCTTTATAATAGTAAAATAGATAATAGATGTTAAACCTCGCACGTTTCACCCGCACCGCACTTTACGAAATGCGGCGCGTACGGTGCTGGTAAACGTGCGAAGTTTGACATCATTACATTACATACAATGAATTTTAAAATGCGGCGCGTACGGTGCCTTTATAGGTAAACTTAAAACAATTCACAGGCTATAAAATGAAGATATATTAAGCGTATAAAATACATATTGAGCATGCGGTCCGAGTGCTAACCCAAATGGAATCCAAATGACCCAATGAAGTCTACCGACCGGGGCAAATGCTTACCCCCTTACTAAAAACGATGACTAACTTGATGCATTGTGTGTCCTTTACTGTGACATGACATGAAGTTTCAAAGTTAACAGAGACAAACGTTACTTAAACTTAGCTACCGTCTCTTTCTCTCGAACAACGAGCAAAAGAAGAAGGAAGACCCTTACGTCGATTTGACAAAATGTATCTTGTGCTGTCATGCTAGCCTAGCAAGGAATGTGTTCCACGCTTAAAGTCAAAATACACGACATACACTTACACTGCAACTTTACATAAACACACTACACCGACAGCAGCCATCTAAAGAAATTTGTGCATGTGTGCTGTAGGTGTGGGCTGTTTAGGTAAAGTTGCCGTGTAAGTGTCTGTCGTGTATTTTAACTATGTAATTTTGAGTTTTAACATTAACTTAGTTTATGTAACGTTTGTCACTGTCTGTTAACTTTGAAACTTCATGTCACAGTAAAAGACAAACGTTACATAAACTTAGTCATCGTTTATAAGTAAGATAAGAGGTAATTCTACAAAAAGAAAAACGAAAAAACAAAAAAGAACTTTGTTTATCTCTGAATGATATTGTATCAACGTCAAGAGGGCACCATAAAAACCCAGAATTGCGGTTAAACACATCACAAACTGCCGTATGTTTTAAAAACTTGTTTATTTTTTAACAAAACCTTAGAGTATTTCAAACAAAATGGTGTTTTAAAGTATCGGATTTCATGTAAATTGCATGCGCAATGAATCGCCGATGAATTGGATTGTTTTATAAAGCATTATCAATACTTTTATAGTGCTGTTGAACTTGCTGCCACTGTTCTCTTGATTGGGTTATAAAAAGGTGATCGCACATTTATCAGCACCGTACGCGCCGCACGCGCCGTGCTTGCCGCATTTTAGAATTCATTGTATGTAATGACTAGCTGCGTCCCGCGGCCGTGGGAATATCGGTATCAAAAGTATCCTATAGCCTTCCTCAATAAATGGACTATCCACCACTGAAAGAATTTTTCAAAGAATCGGAGCCGCGGTTCCAGAGATTAGCGCGTTCAAACAAACAAACAAAAAAACAAACAAACTCTTCCGCTTTATAATAGTAAAATAGATAATAGATGTTAAACCTCGCACGTTTCACCCGCACCGCACTTTACGAAATGCGGCGCGTACGGTGCTGGTAAACGTGCGAAGTTTGACATCATTACATTACATACAATGAATTTTAAAATGCGGCGCGTACGGTGCCTTTATAGGTAAACTTAAAACAATTCACAGGCTATAAAATGAAGATATATTAAGCGTATAAAATACATATTGAGCATGCGGTCCGAGTGCTAACCCAAATGGAATCCAAATGACCCAATGAAGTCTACCGACCGGGGCAAATGCTTACCCCCTTACTTATAAACGATGACTAACTTGATGCATTGTGTGTCCTTTACTGTGACATGACATGAAGTTTCAAAGTTAACAGAGACAAACGTTACTTAAACTTAGCTACCGTCTCTTTCTCTCGAACAACGAGCAAAAGAAGAAGGAAGACCCTTACGTCGATTTGACAAAATGTATCTTGTGCTGTCATGCTAGCCTAGCAAGGAATGTGTTCCACGCTTAAAGTCAAAATACACGACATACACTTACACTGCAACTTTACATAAACACACTACACCGACAGCAGCCATCTAAAGAAATTTGTGCATGTGTGCTGTAGGTGTGGGCTGTTTAGGTAAAGTTGCCGTGTAAGTGTCTGTCGTGTATTTTAACTATGTAATTTTGAGTTTTAACATTAGCTGACAACATTTTAAAACATTTAATCACCCATAAAAGTTAACACTAACTTTCAAAAGCAATTTTCAAAGAAAACCTAGTTTCGGCCAGCTTGAGCAAGCGGCAAGCGCAATATTTATTACAAAATTTTATTAGCAGCTAAACTTATAATCTTGGCACGAGTCTCTGAGAACGCTAGACTATTACTGCAGCAATTTAAAAAGACCTAACCGAGGGCTTTTACGAAGCACTGAGAATATTTTATTAGCCATTGTTGGAGCTTACACGCAAATGAGAAATAGTCTGTGCTATGTTATTGCAGTTTTAGATGCGAACAAATAGCGCTGTGTATGTGTGCAATCGTTTTGTTTTACAACAAAGCAGCGACTACTAATCAACAAAATATTAAAACCGGCCAAAGTCAAGTCCGTCTCGCGCATTAAGGGTTCCCTACCACTATCACAATTGGGTACGGAACCCTAAAATGAACATAGCATAACATTGGCTACTTTTGATCTCGATATTCCCACGGGATCAGGACTTACGCGGGTGAAGCTGCGGGATCCAGCTAGTAACAGAATATAGAGAGAACAGCCTGTTGCTTCTGAAATTACGAGTAGGTATAAATTAATAGCTCTTAAAGTTAAAGAAGGTTATAAAATTGTATATTTACACAGCTATGAAATACTAGCAGTGCCCGCGACTTTTTCCGCCAATTTTTTTTTTAATATAATATAGCCTTCCTCAAATTATGGACTATCCAAAACTGAAAGAATTTTCAAATCGGACCAGCAGCGGTTCCTGAGATTAGCGCGTTCAAACAGCTTCAGTTTCTCTTCAGCTTTATAATAATAGAAGATAAAATTATGTCGCGGTCGGTAAAAATCTCGAGAACCCAAAGGGTTAAACTTGTAGCACAGAATACATAATAGTAACTACAAGTAGATACTTGTAGTAAGACATTTGTAAGACGTCTCAGATAGTGGACTGCTATCTGTTTCTCAAAATGTGACGATAATGAGCGCGTGAAGTGACATTTCCTTTGCCAACATCTGTCAGGCAGTGATATACTGTTCTAACTAGCTTCGCTCCTCGGTTTCACCCGCGTAAGTCCCGATCCCGCGGGAGTATGGGGATCAAAAGTTGCCTGTGTTACTCCTCGATAATGTAGCTTTCTATAGGTGAAATAATTTTTAAACTTGGTCCAGTAGTTTCGGAGCCTGTTTATTACGAGCAAAAAAATATATCCTCTTTATCTTCACTAATATTATAAAGAGGAAACATTTGTATTTTTGTGTGTGTATGAATAAACTCATAAACTACGGGACCGATTTCTAAAATTATTTCGACAAAAGAAAGCTACATTATCCAGGAGTAACATAGGCTACTTTTGATCCCGATATTCTCACGGTAATATTTAAAGTTGCTCCGTCCCACGGTTTCACCCGCGTAAGTCCCGATCCCGCGGGAATATCCGGATAAAAATATAGCTTTCTATCGGTGAATGAATTTCCGAAATCGGTCCAGTAATTTCGGATCCTATTCGTTACAAACAAATTAGTAACTAGAAAATATTTTTACAAGGAGAAATACATCATCAAAAATCCTCCCATGACAGGATCTAGTAAAAATGCATTGAGCAATAAAAACATAAGAAATATTAAATTACTAACTCTTACCTCTTTTTAATATTGTACCTATAGTAGCTACAGATATAGGAGCCTACAATCTACATTACTCACATACTGGCGTCAACGCTTGTTCTAATAAATAAATCAAAACAATAATATTATTGATTTTACTTTACGGAAATAGAAAACCAGTAAATGTCATTGGGGCAGTTCAGCTTTCAAAAGGTAATGAATGAAATTTTGTGGTTTGTGACACAACAATCAGTTTGTTGTGTTACTGTGTACAATATTTTAATTACCTGTGAGAAATATTTTTAGAGTTCCTTCCCCGTAGGGTTAAAACGGAACCCTTACTAAGACTCCACTGTCTGACTGTCTGCGTATCTGTCACCAGGCTGTACCTCCTGAACTGTGATAGCTAGGCAGTTAAAATTTTCACAGATTATGTATTTCTATTGTCGCTATAAGAACACACAATACAATAACTAGTTAAGTGGGGCTCCCCTAAAACAAACTTGTTTTTTCTGTGTTAATGGTACGAAAACCTTCGTACGCGAATCCGACTCGGAGTTTGCCCGTTGTATAGTTTATCCACCCTTATTTATAAACGATGACACCACCCGTATTTATAGACGAATCTAAGTGATTACTTTGGCTAAGCAATGCCCTGTCTCGCTCTTATTAATATTTTTTACGAAAATGTGACAGACATACAAATGTAATTTTGTTATGAATAAATGGCTTATGACTTACATATTATTTTAGATACACCGACAACGCGTCTTAATATAGCTGTACTTAATTTATGTAAAATCACTAATGCGTCATTGTGCAAAAATTGATTCTAAATTATGTGCATGTATACATTTCATTGAACATGACTGTACTTCTAAAATATGATATTATTAAACTCGACATAAAGGTAATAAAAGCGCGGTAAATTAACTCGACATAAAGGGCATAGAAACGGGACAGAAAACTAAGCTCGACATAGGGGTAATAGAAGCGAGACAAAGTTTTCGGCTCGACATACCGGGACTCGACATAAAGGGAATATATCATATTTATTACCTAGGTACTTAGACAAGAATTACTTAGAATAGACAATTTAGAATAGACAGTTTATCTAACGTTTGTCTCTGTCCGTAAACTTTGAAACTTTATGTCACAGTAAAAGACAAACGTTATATTATGTTAGTCATCGTTTATAAGTTAGGGAGTAGGTACATAAACAAAAAAGAATAAGTTTCTGATATAAAAGTGAGAGAGCTTTCCCTACTTCGCAAAACTTCATTCATTCGACCAACAGAATAATTCTAAACTGTCAAACTCGAATGAGTAACAAAGGCAATTTACTCCGAATACATTTACTCGATTGTCTCTTTTGTTTTTCTTAAACATTAAAGTGCCGAAGTTTTTCCAAGTCTACTCAAATAAAATTGAGTAGCTACCTACTCCTAGCACGAAAAGAAAACAACCCTAATTTTAGTCAATTATATCTGCTGTTCTAATCTATTTACTTATTCTCTTTCTTTCTTTTCGTGTAGTGGTGTCAAAGCTCATCTAGTGTTAGAGATTTCAGGTCGACTAACTTAACCTAACGACTGCTGTCAGAGATAACAACCGAGACCAACAGATTAACGTGCCTTCCGAAGCACGGAGGAGCTCAAAAACATATTTTCTCTGATATCTTTATCCAGGGAGGAAACAGTCGACTACGTACGTATGGACAACGAGGGTGGACAGCGAACGATCCTTTTCTCTTAATAATTTTCGATGAACCCAACACGGCGTTATAAATAATACTACAGTTGTAGCAAATACCAAAGTCGTTTTACAAAAATAATTGATCGCCGTGTAGTTATTCAAAGTATGTTCGAAATAAGAAACTGTCCTATTTCAAGCAGGAATTCGCGCGCGCCTTCAAGCTGTTATGAATCTTATTTTAATACATTTAAAGGGTGAATTCGTTATCATGAAGGGTTTCTGAGATGCAAATTGGAATAGTTCATAAAGCAAGTTCGAAGGATTCTCCAGGAATTCAGCGCTTACTTTACGATTCCTGCATTCTTTGTCCGGCCCGTAGCAACTGGTATAGCAACATGGCTATGCTATACGGTCTTACTTACAAAAATCTCGTTATTTTACATATAGCCGCTTGTTGACGACGTCGTTAATAACTCTTAATCACTGCATCAAAAAAACTTTACTTACAAACGCTACGTTACGCCTTGCTAAGTATACGAACGTTTTCATATTCTATTCGGGCAAGACTGCAGTTTCGGATGATTTTTGAACGAATTCGTTTATTCTTTTTGTCAATTTTTCAAATTTTTCTGTCATTTATCTATCAAAATATCGGTAAAACTTTTAAAGTGCTTATTAATAAACTTAAAACTTGAAAGTACCGAGTGATTTCTTGTTGACCAACAACAGCTATACAATTCATCGTTATTTTTTTAGACAAAGTGCTATTTTAAATTCTCGTAAGATAACGAACAATTTGTTCAACCGTTTTCGAAAAAAAAACACAACTTTCCTGAGACAATTAGAACCGCAAGTAATCAGCAGAATAAGTAGACCTAACTAACTACCTACCTAACAAAGTTCTATTACAACGCCAAATATCTATACATCCAAACGAAAACTGTTACCGGTATCAAAGTGTTAAGGTGATCGCACATTTATCAGCACCGTACACGCCGCACGCGCCGTACGCGCCGCATTTCGTAAAGTGCGGTGCGGGTGAAACGTGCGAGGTTTTTCATCTAAATTCTAAAATGCGGCGAGTACGGTGCTGATAAATGTGCGATCACCTTTTGTTTTCTCCCAATCCATTTCCCCCGCAAAAACCACGTTTAAGAACTTCGTTCTAAAAAAACAACACCCTTAAAAAACAAGTCCACAGAATCTTGACTAAAGCCTACGCCTATAAGGCAAGTAGGTGAAGTGGCCACTACGTAGGTATTGTCCACCTGCCACCACGTCGGACGTAAGTAGGTCGAGCGAGGTTGTTCTGCACACCCTTATTGTTTGGACAGCAAGGTCGAAACTAGAGCTGGTTTCCGCAAAAAGCTTTCGGAATTGCAGTTTTCGAAAATAATTTCAGGTTGTTGGAAGTACCTACCCAGCTGTCATCTTACTTTTATCTTTTTATTTTAAAGCTCCCAATATCCACTGTACGTTATTGTAGTAGTAAATTGAATCTTTACTTTAGCTATTTTACAGTGAAAGTGATAATTTAAGTAGGTAGTTAATTTATTAATGTGAATTAAACATTGACATTTAGATTATCAAGAAATTATTTGAATATGTGTTTGTATGTATTTTATTGACTGTCAAATATCTATAAATACATTTGTATAGATAATTATATTGTATAGATATGTTGAGAGTGTTTTCATTGTGAAGTATAGATATCCACTGGGAAAGAACTTAAAAAACCTTTCATTAAATCGGAAATCGGAAACAGCTAGTTCTTTACCATTACGTGACGATTTCTACAAAATCACTCCACCAATCCACATATTTACCCACCTACGGTAAGAACTTTATTCCATCTTAGCCGTTAACCCTTCAACAGCAATAGTCGCAGCCGATGGCGGTATTAATTATATTTTGGCGGTATATTTATTTTCACAGAGTCGTAGTGAACACGTGAACCAAACGAGGCCCTCGTGTAAACATACGTGTCGATAGATCGAAGCCAACACACCCTCCAACCAACACCAACTAGTCAGATTTGGTGGAAAACTAACAAAGTCTGTAACTACGAACACATAATCAAGGTACCTTGCCTATTTGCTTGTGTGGTGAATAGTGTTGATGATTTATTATTTGCTTGCAAACGTTGCGTTTTGTAGCGTGTGGCGACCACCAGAGTCATTCGTCATCGTATCGTAGACCATAAATAAATAATAGGTAATAATAAAATATTGCACGACGTTACACACAGCGCAATCTAGCCCCAAACTAACACTTGGCTTGTACTATGTCTTGTACTATGTGACGTCATATGTGTGATTTTATGTTGAAATGTGTTGATGATCTTATTTTTTGCTTGCAAACACAAGGAACACAAACGTTACGTTTTGTAGCGTGTGGCGACCACTAGCGTAATTCATCATCGTGGTGGACGATCAGCTTTAGGTAAGGGGGGACTCTAAATTTAAGAAATTACTTTTAACGTTTCATAACACACAATTATTCAAAAACGAGAAATAAATTTATTTCGCACTTTATAACATTTATGAAAGTCCTTAGACTTCGGAATGTTATTCAAATAAAATCTCCACTTACTGAAAAGAAATCAACGCCATAAAAACATAATAATAAATTAAGTAGGTAGATATTCGAGATTACAATCAAACAAACATCGACAAACTCGATCCTAATCTTACATTCAGTTGATGTCACGATCTTTACCTGCAAAAAAAGAAAAAAAACATCTTTATACGAGACACACAAAACATTATTGAGAAATAAAAAAAAATACAAGGTGCAATTAAAACACAACTCTTATGTGAAAGATATTAAGTTCAAATTAGAGGAACATCTTTTTGATTACGTTCAAATCGCGAGACCATGTAAAATCACTTATCTATCGGAGGTGTATTAAACGGTATCAGACAAGAGTATCTACCTCTAAAGAAACTGCAATTTCTTTGGAACCGTTAAATCTCCTAAATCTAAAGTATGCGAAAACTTTTGGTGAAGTGTAAGACGTTTGCTTTGTTACGAAGACAACAATGGATAGGTTAAGGTAAGATATCAAAGAAGGTAAGTACTTAGTTGAACAATTTTATTGAAGTAAGGAATTTTTTGAAAAGTATGTACAAGTATTATTGAAAAAGCTAGCACAATGGATTGTCGGTTGTCAAAATTAGGTCCACTTTAGCCACTTACCCCTTATTTATAAACGACTATCTGCGTCCCGCGGTTTCACCCGCGTAAGTCCCGATCCCGTGGGAATATCGAGATCAAAAGTATATGTTACTATGTTAGCCTATGTTACTCAGGGTGAATGTAGCTTTCTAATGGTGAAAGAATTTTTGAAATCGGTCCAGTAGTTTTTGAGTTTATTCATTACAAACATACAACACACACACACAAAAATACAAAACTTTTCCTCATTATAGGTAATATTAGTGTAGATAGTGTAGATTAGAAATTCACATGCTAAATAGGGCAACGTAAAATGTGAATAAAATTGTTGCCAACATGAACTTTACAAAGAACGCTGAAGTTCCTACTAATAAAATGTACAGGATTATGGTTGATCCAGTCTTAAGAAAACTTTATTAGGGACCAGCCATCGAGAGGATAACGTGGCTTGATTTGTTTCTTAACCTCGGCCCGAAATGAAAATCCTTATTTACGCCATTTTGCATTCTAAAGACCGTACGTTAACTTTGGACCATTTAAAGGCGGTTGTTTTTTTCTTTGTTAACAAAAAAGCTCCATATTTTTAGATGGGCCTACAGACTTCCCCTATAGCATCCCTAAGCGGACCACGGGCTCTCGAGAGGGATGCAACCGGGAACATCGCTCGGATGATGATGACAGACTTCCCCTATAGGGCCGAATGGTTTGGTAGAATAAGCTAGCTAGTTCTTTAAAAGTTACTTAAAGCGGCCAGTCAATACAATTATTGATTAGTGACTTTGAAGTCTGAACGAACGAAACCCAGGAAACTTACCAGCTCCAGCTTACTGTTAACTTTTTCTAAAACGAATTACTTAACATTTTTTTGGAGATTTAGCAAGTCAATATGATACAGATTTCTTCAAAAGCAGAAAACTTTGCAAACTTATCAAAAAACAATTTTGAAGAAATGCTTTACTATACTAACCTACCTTGCGGGACACGCCCAAAAAAATGCTGATTTTTTTTAAGCATTTCTTCAAAAGCAGTATTTCCTAAGTTTGTTAAACACTATAGGAAATAATGTTTAGATGTTAACATTCCTTTTGAAAAAATAATCAAACAGCTGAGCCATAGTTCGAGACATTTGTACCTACGCGCTACATGCCCATCAGCAGCGTTGTCGTGAGATTTAACTTTCCGGTATCTACATTTCTCTTCGAATTCAGGATTTTGGTAGCAGTAACATTACTTTAGTAGCAGTAACATAATTTTAATAGCAGTAACATAACTTTAGTAGCATTCCGAATAAGCTATAGGTAATTTATTTTGAGAATTCGAGCAACAAAGATGACCTCGCAATGTTGATAGGTACCTATACCTACCTAACACAAATTATGTGACAGTCTCCACGTAGGTAATTCGAGACCTTGTTCGGAAGGAATTCGCTTTGATAAGCCGATGGTATTAGAGATACCTACCTACCTATCTAAGTACTAATATTATGGAAAGATTATTTGCAAATCGTGTAACAGCCGTATTCACAAACGACCCTATGCGTGGACTCAGGTTTTGTCACATTTTCAAAAATACTAAAAATAAAACATATATTTCATAAAATATTTGTTTTATTTTTAGTATTTGTTGTTATAGCGAGCGGGGTCTCAGTAATAGGGTCCAATTTTTACAATTTGTATACGGAACCCTAAAAAGTAAAAAAAGTTTTTTTTTTTTTTTTTTTTTTTTTTTCGTTGAGGGTAGTCAAATTAACAACATTTTTAAATTTTAGTGCTCTATATTTTATTAATTAAAAAATAGTAAACATAGTATTTCAGTATAAAAGTTTACCTTTTATGCTTCTTTGAAGTCTACTAAACGCACTGCACAATCAACTTTCCTCAAAAATATACTCTCACAATAATGGATCTCTACACTAAACTGACAGCGAACTTGGAGGTTCTGTCTGCTGACTTTCAGTCACGAATGCACGACTATGAAGAGTCCCTGCTGCGTCTCGCTTCTCCGGAGGGCCTGCATCATCGGGATCTAGCATCTCTGTCAAAGGAATTCCTCGAGTTCAAGACGATGATGTGGAAGACTGTATCTCTGCTGAAGTCCCAGGCTGAGTTGCTGATTCAGGGTATTGACAGGCAGGAAACAGTTTCCAGACGAAAGGTACTTCTTCTGCATGGGGTTCCGGAGGCTACAGATGAAAGTGCTTCACAGATTGCACTGAGTATTTTGTCGAAGCAGCTGAATATTCCCAATGTCAGTAGTGATGATATCAACGTGTGTCATCGCCTAGGGACTAGGTCATCAAAGCCCCGGCCGCTGCTGCTGCGTCTATCGCGATACACCATCCGCAGCGCTGCATGGAATGCCAAGACACAGTTGAAGGGCAGTGGCATAACAGTGTCCGAATTCCTAACCAAGGTAAGGCATGATGTCTTTATGGCGGCCCGCAAGCACTTTGGTATACAGCAGTGTTGGACTTCCGAAGGCAGAATCATTATTCAGCTGCCGGATAAATCTCGCCGGAAAATCGAGACGCCGTCGGAGCTGAGTAAGCTGGTGCAGCGATTCCCCCTGTGCACGAAAGTCTCGTCGTCGGCGGTTCCCACTGGAAGTACGAAGGGCAAGACACCTCTGGCTGGCACGTCGAAGGCAGATGAGAAATCGAAGCGCTTTAGGAAGCCGGTTGTCCCTGGCAAATAGGTTTATCGGACAAAGCTTGTCTGCCTGTGTGGTCGCTTATTCTGTCCACCGTAGGTGTAATCTTTTGTTTGTGCTTAGTTTTTCTTTTTCTAATTATGTTCCACAACTTTCAATTCTATCTCTTTTTCTTGCAAATTGTTTTTTTTGTTCAATGTTTATCCCACGTGCCTGTGAAACTCAAAATGACTGATGGATGACAGTGACACCTGTGAGTGACACGATGTTTGGCGACGGCGACGTTTCATTTCACGTAGATTTTCTTCTTTTTACTAACGTTCTGTTTCTATTTAATTTTGTACGCGGTGTGTTTAAATTATATTAGATTGCATTTTTTTTTTGTTTTTTAGGAATATTTTTAGTTATTATATCTATTTAAATATTTAATAATTATTTAGTTTATTTATATATAATTTACCAATGTCACTTGATGTTGACGAAAGCTTCTTTTCTTGTTCCTCGTCTGTCTCGGCGGACGACGATTATGCTAGTGCTCTTGACTCCGACGACGATCAGGTTATCTTGCGGGATGAGTTCGCCGGGAGATTTGCTGGTTGTACCAGAAACTTAAACGTGGTCCACATTAATGCACAAAGTATACCCAAACATTTTCCCGATATTCTTTCTTCTTTTGATTGCAATGTCGTTGATGTGGTTCTCGTCTCAGAAACGTTTCTAAAACCTACCCTCCCATTAAAATTATACTCTGTACCCGGCTATCGGCTTATCAGAAATGATAGGGTAGGGAAGGGATGTGGTGGTGTCGGTATCTACTTACGTTCCGATATCCCACATACCATAGTGGAAAAATCACCTAAACAATACTTTTTAGAATATCTTTTCATTGAAATAACTTTTCGCCACTCTAAAGTGTTGCTAGGTGTCTTCTACCCCCCTTCTTGCAATGTTGACTATTTTTCTACCTTCGAATCAGCAGTTACTAACTTTTCCTCTCTTTACGAACATATTTTAATACTTAGTGATTTTAACACTTGTCTTATCAAAGACGATCATCGGTCCCGTAGGTTACTTTCAATTTTATCTTCAGTCAACATGCATGTCCTCCCTCTGTCCGCAACTCATTTCCAGCCGCACTGTACTCCTTCTTTTATCGATCTCATGATAACTTCCCAGGTTCATCGTGTAGCTACTCACGGTCAACTTAATGCTCCATTCTCGTACCATGACCTCGTCTTTCTTTCTTATAAAATCCGATGTCCAAGGCGTAAGCCACAATACCTGGTGATGCGTGGTTTTAAGAGCATTGATGTTGACGCCATGCGATTGGATGCGACTGACATTGATTGGTCTCCCGTTTTTATTGCCGGCGACGTGGATGACAAGGTTGCCGTTTTCAATAAAATTATTTTGTCTTTATATGATAAGCATGCACCTTTGAAACGCGTCAAGGTCAAACACCCGCCGGCTCCGTGGCTTACGCAGGTCATAAAGGATGCAATGGCAAGGCGTGATAAGGCTAAGAGACAGTATAAAAAACATACTACTGAAGAAAATCATGCAGCTTATAAACAATATCGTAATCGCTGCTCGAGGATGTGCAGAGACGCCAAACGGCAACATATCCATGAGTCTCTTGATAAGGCCAACCCCTCACAAATGTGGAAATTTTTGAAATCGCTTGGTATCGGCAAGTCATCGGCAGACTCTCAACTCAACTTTGATCTTAACTCTTTAAATTCTCATTTCTCTTGTCCTCCTCTTACCCTTGATCATTTGGTTAAACGTTCTACTCTCGACTCTCTTTCCTCTCTTCCTAAACTCTCTTGTGGTCCATTCTCTTTCTCGGAGGTTGCTGTTGGAGACGTTGTTAAGTTTCTTCTTTCCATTTCTACGAATGCCATCGGTTCAGACGGTATCTGTATCAGAATGATCCGCTTGATTTTAAACGACCTTGCCCCTATTGTCACGCACCTAGTGAATTTCTCTCTTTCTTCCAACAAATTTCCTTCCTTGTGGAAGGCTGCATACGTCATCCCACTTCCCAAAACCTCAGATCCATCTTTACTCTCTCAGTTTCGTCCCATTTCTATCCTTCCTGTGTTATCTAAAGTTTTGGAAAATGTAGTCCACAAACAACTAAGTGACTATCTATGCAGTCATGCGCTACTTACCCCTTTCCAGTCAGGCTTTAGACGCGGTCATAGTACCGTATCTGCCTTAGTCAAGGTATCCGATGACATCCGTCTGGCAATGGAAAGGAAGCAGGTGACTGTCATGGTGCTACTGGACTTTAGCAGCGCTTTCAACTCTGTGGACTTCGACATCTTATTAGGTATCCTTTACTCCTTCAATTCGTCGCCAACAGCAATCGCCTGGTTTGACTCCTACCTTCGGGGCCGGTCGCAGTGTATCCGCCATGAAGACTCCTTTTCAGACTGGTGTGATCTGGTTGCTGGCGTGCCCCAGGGTGGAGTTTTGTCTCCTCTTCTATTTTCTGTCTTTATTAACACCCTCACCAACGTTATTTCTTCTCACTTCCACATGTATGCCGATGACTTGCAGATATACAACCATTTTAGTACTGACAACATGGCTAGTAGCATAGAATTAATAAACCGCGAACTTGCATACATCTCAGAATGGGCTAAGTCTTTTGGCCTGCTTGTCAACCCCTCCAAGTCTCAGGCTATGATTGTAGGTAATACTTACCATCACAACTTAATTGACAGGGGTTCACTGCCTGCTGTCATGTATGATGGGGTGGTGATTCCATACACAGACTGCGCCAAGAATTTGGGTGTCCTATTTAATAATCGCCTCTCCTGGGAGAATCATATTAATTTGGTAAGCCAGAGGGTGTTTGGCACATATCACTCTCTTAAACACCTCCAGAGCGTCTTGCCCTTGGACACCAGGATTACCTTAGCTCAATCTCTGCTTCTTCCTCTCTTGGACTATGCTGACGTGTGTTTTCTGGATGCCACTGAAGATCTCCTGGACAAACTCGAGAGACTGCAGAACGTCTGCATACGCTTCATATTTGGGTTGCGTAAGTTCGATCACGTCTCCGAGTTTCGTGCTAGGCTGAAGTGGCTTCCAATTCGCCGTCGCATTGATCTTCATGTTCTCTCTTTTCTCTTTTCAGTTCTTTTCAATCCCTCCTATCCTTCTTACCTTCGTGAGCGCTTCTGTTTCTATGCCCGTGGTACGACTAATAGATCCTCTCAACAACTAATGCTAAAATGTCCTTCTCACACATCTTCTAAATATAATGAATCTTTCACTGTCCATGCAGTGCGGCTCTGGAACAACCTTCCACACGATATACGAGCGAGTCAGACTCTCAGCGTATTCAAGAAACGAGTAAAAGAGCACTATTTATCCTCTGTATAGAAAAGTATATGTATTTGTGTATTATATGTTTATATATTTCGTATCTAAGTATATGTTTATGTATTTTGTACTTATGTATTTATTTAGATGTATTTTATGTTAAGTATATTATATGAAATCTACTTTATTAGTATCAATATTCAAATTGTAGTACTGATTTTACTTTCTGTTTTCCCTTTACTTTGTACACTTCAATACCTTAAGCTATGTACTTTCCTTTCCATTGAGGTCTGTCGGGAGAAAACTCTTACAGGGTTAGACTCACCTTAGTATATAATTGTATAATATCTGTTTTGTAATGTAATTTCTCTTGTGTACTGAATAAATAAAATAAAATAAATAAATAAGTAAAACATCCATACTTACGACGCTAGGTATCGTAATTAACTTTATTTTGATGTAAGAAAATACAGACATGTAACTATACCTATTTGTAACTCAAAGTATACCTAACCTACCTACCAAAGTTTAAACGTCAACGCACAAAGTAATGCAAGACAACCATAAAAAAAGTTTTAATTAAATCGAAAATAAACAACTTTTGACTTCACCGCTTTTATGAAAAGTAAAAATATATTAATTCATCTCGTAGAACAGCAAAGCGAAGCGAAGCTGATGTTTTAACGATTGTATATTTAATTGTAAATGTTGTGTAAAAAGGTGCGCATGCGCATCGTACGGTCAGCATCAAAAGTCAATGGCCACTTTAAGATTTTCAAAATCATAAATGTGGGCTGTCAAAACAGGTCAGACATTCTGAAACTAACTCTCTATCGTCTCTTTTATTCTCAGAATGTTTGTCCTGTTTAGACACCCCACAACTATGATTATGATATTATTATATGCTTCGTTTATTAATTGTAGGCTATGATTTGACACATCTTCCTGAACAAAAAATGTCAAATACAAAGAACAAAACGTCAGATTGTAGTCTGAAATAAATAAAAAACCGAAGTATAAAAAGATTAAAAAGTATTAAAGATTAATTTGCACAAAGTATATTACAATTTGGTGCTTTAGGAGTAGTATCTTACATACTTTGCCAAAATTTGGCATGCAAAGTCTAAGAATAGAAAGCAATTTTGAAAATCTGAAGGTGGTAATCGAGTTTAGATCCCGACTGTACCTACCTTGCAGCACGTGGGTCGTACATGCGCTATCTAAGTATAGCCGAGGTGAGATCTTAGGTAAACAGTTCGGTCAATATCCTGCCACAATCAACGCGAGATTTCGTGATACATTCTTAATTTACATTTGACGGACTCTGTGGCGAGTCGGGCGCAACGTTTAGTGCTTATAGTACAAGCCTTTTTTAAGCACTTATGCTTAAAAAAAAATATTCATTTACTTATTTTCTTAATAAGGTATTAGGTAGGAGAGGAGCTAAGTTCTAATAAGGCGAGAACAATTATAATTTTTCTTACAAAACAACGTCAATATAGATTAGATACCTACCCCGTACCTATATTTGAATAGGTAAATAAATAAAACCCAACATTGCACCTACAAATATATTTTTCTTTAAAACAACGTAAATATACGAGTAATATACCTAGCCCGAACCTATATTTGAAATAGGAAATAAATAAAATCCAACATTGCACCTACAAACCTTATTGCAAACAAACCTAATTGGCTTATTGACCGAGCATTTTATAATCTTGACGAATATTTTAAATTTAAATAACTGTGACTGAAGTTTTATTATTTCTAAGGTTTTTTTTCTTGCTATTTTTTGTTATAATAAAATTATCATCATTTGACATTCATAAACTATTTTCAATTTTCATATGGTTTGACATTTAATAATTTGTAGTGATGATAATGTATCTAATGATGTTGTTTTTTTTTTTGCAATACTTGTAATTAAGTTATTTTAACTGTTTAATAATAATATTATTGTATGCCCTGTGTGGTAACAATTGAGACTAACTTATAGCACTATTATCTGCTGATGAACATAGTTATGAACAATAAATGATTTCTATTCTATTCTATTCTACAAAAAGTCAAAAGGGAACAATGCAAAAGCTCGTACCAATTCTTGGTAGAAGTTAAATCATATAACAACTGTAGAGCTAGACGGAGTTTTCATTGACTGGAGTGAGGCGCAGTCGTTGCCCTCTCGGAGGCTCACAAGGACCGCTCTCCGTCAGCCCTTGTTTGCTCGTTGGAATAGTAGGTACCTAGGGAAGCCACGGAGCGCCGCATGTCGCTACCGAATGGTGCAATACGGTCTAAGAATGAATGAGAGATTTCTATAAAAACCGGCTTTAGAAATTTGAATGGCGTTTTTGGATAGGTATCTCTATCTAATAAAGACATTTTTCGGTTTTAATTGTATGGTGTTTATTATTTTTAGCACTGTTTCAACGCTCAACGTTTCGAGACCTTTACAGGACTCTTCTTCAAGATTGACAATCCTGAAAACAGGATGTGTAAAGATTGTTGAGCGTTGTAACAATGCTCAAAGTAATAAACACCACGCGAATAAAACCGAAAAAGTCTATAATTTCTATTCAACATCGCGAAAACAGAAGAATAATTTAATAGTCAAACTACACGATGACACTTGCACTGACACTTTACCTAATACATCACACAGCTACAGCACACATAAGAAATTCGTCCATGTGTGCTGTAGTGTGGTCTGTTTTAGGTAAAGTGTAAGTGTCATCGTGTGTTTTAAGCTTAAGTGCTACAGTAATTTGTATGATACTTATGGTAATACACAAAAAGTTCTAAAGGCATAGATTTCTAACAAAAACATAAAACAGCCATTCCAGACTAGGGAAAAAATATATTGAAGGAGGACGTTCGCCCTGAGGGTAATGGAATCGAAGGAAATCCAATTTCATAAGATCTACCAATGCCAATGCTTTTTGTTGGAAATGTTGAAAGAAAAATAACGTTTTTTTATAAATAGACGTACTTAGACTTGACATTGCCTTCAAAAAGTCTGTCTATAATAGGCGTAAGATCCGAATTGTACCTAATCATACATTCCTATTATATTATAATATCTATAAATTAAAATTAAATAAAAAAAAAGTAGTTTTTAATCTCCGAACTAATAAACCGATTTTCATGCAACTTGACTGATACGCGCATTGGGTGTAGCATTTTTATTCCGACAATTCCACTAGATACGGTGGTACTTTAATTCTACGAACAAACGAACGAAAGAAAGAAAATCTGTCATCCGTTCTTCAAAACCGTCAGAAAAAAAAAACGGACGGATGGATGACAGATTTTCTTCTGGAATTTTCGTTTCGTTTTTCGTTCGTAGAATTAAAGTAGAGGCCCAGGACTTATGCAAGACCACAGGGCGAAGCCAGTAGTAAATAAAACGAAAGGGAATTAAAGAGACATCACTGTATGGAATACAATACAAAGCCGGAACAATTAGAAACGAAAAATGTTCTCGTAGATTAGATAGCGCTATACAAACTGCGGTACTGCTCTTTACCTGCTCTGCACTAACCCGAATTACGGTTGTAAGTACTATCAAGAACAAAAATGGCTACCCACTGTAAGGTCTGATTTCGCTTGCAACGTAAATTTACATTCGCTTAGCTAAGATACCTACGACTTTATTGTTAATTGTTACCTACCTACACAATAATTATCACACATTTGATATTTATAAATATACCTATATCAATGTGTGTATAATATGCTTATTCCACAAAGACCTCTGTGGCGCGTCGTACGAAAGCGCGACTGCAATGCAGAAGGTTGCGGGTTCGATTCCCGCCGGGTGCAAGTATTTATACTTAAAAAATAAATATTTGTGTCTGGTCTGGGTGTCCCTCTATGTATAATATGTATGTATTTACAAAAGAGAAATAAATATAAGTATTGTATCCGTTGTCTAGTCACCGTAACACAAGCTTAGTCGCTTACCACGGGGCTAGATGGCGCTGTGTTGTTCAGAGAATTTATTCATTTATTAGACGCTCGGCGCTCGGTTCAAACGAATCTTTCGACTAAGTGGGTAGCCATTTTTGTTGCTGATGGTGCCTATAGAAAGAGGCCGACAAGCAAACAGTTACGGTAACATCGCTCGTAATTAAATAAAAGCTGCATAGTTGCTTACTTAGCTGCATAACTGAGGCATTGCGAAACTAGTGATAACTTTAATAACACACTTGGGAACCGATGAACGTAACTTTTCAGTACTAGGTCGGTAAATTATATGCACGCATAAGCAAGAAGATTATTGGTTTGTCTTATTTCTTTGAAATGATGGGTGGCTTAGATGAAACAAACCATAACGTAATGAATTACAATCATAAATAAATAAACCAGTCAAGTGCTAGTCGGACTCGCGCAGCGAGGGTTCCGTACCTACCCATTATGTCGCCTTAATAAAAATAAAATGGTGCACATAGTAACAAAGATACTCCCTGTTAACTTAACTTTAGTTTATATTTACTAAAATTTCACATTTATAATATTAGTAGGATACCTTTTTAACCCCGAGGGGTTATAGCTTTTTCTGAATTTGGTTCATAAAATCTGAGAGGTGCAACTTCTACTTTTATGAAAAATCGACTTCTGCGGATCCGCCATTTTTTTCTAGATGTTTGCCGCCACCTGTACTTGGGGTTAGTTTCGCTATGCTATATCAGCCTTTTGGGATGCCTCTAACGTTTTTTGTTCAAATTCATAAAGCACAATTACAACAATAAACGAAATTACCATAAAATAAACAAATATTCCGTCATTGCTTAGACCGAACGGTGGCTATTTGTAGAAGCGCAAGCGCAACCAAACTATGGGTAATGTTTTTACAGTTAAGTAAATATTTCGTAAGAATTTACCGGATTAAGGTTAAATATGGATGAGAAAAGAATGCACGCCTCTTTCAGTTATTTTAAGTTAAATAAATAGAATATTATGTAACTTGTATTTCTTTCTACAACAACTTTTTTCGAGATTTTTCGCCTAAAAGTCAAACTACCCGACTGACACTTTACCTAACATAGCCCACACCTACAGCACACATGTAAAGAAATCCATGCATGTGTGCTGTAAGTGTGGTCTGTTTTAGGTAAAGTGTAAGTGTCATCGTGTATTTTAAGCTTAAAGCTCCTTCATGCAATTCAGTCAATTAAAATAAAGTAGGTAGGTAAACCTACATTGGCTTATTTGATGAGAATTTCTTTGCATAGTTAGGTAGTGAAATTAAAGACATTTTTCGTTTTTATTCCCGTGGTGCTTATTACTTTTAGCTTTGTTTCAACGCTCTACGTTTCGAGACCTTTACACTTTACAGGCTCCTTCTTCATTATCGACAATCAGGATGATTCGTCAAAAGTAATAAACAACACGCGATCAAAACCGAAAAATGCCTTTAATTTCAATAAAACATCGCGAAAACAGAAGGAAAAAAAACGTGTGGCACTCGGGGACTGCCGCGGTAAAGCTATTGCATAGCATTTTTTAACTTATGCAATTATAATTATTTTTTTTTATTGTACCATGTTGCCATGGTTACCATGAAGCTCGACCGAACTAACGCTCTGCCGAGCTACATGGTAATCATGGCAACATGGTAGGCGAACTGGGGGATGTTAGGTTTTATTTTCGTTACGGAATTTCTTGATTCGGTGGCCGCGATAAAAGCTATGCAATAGCTTACAAACAGCTACTTAAAATAATTTTTGTTCATAAAAACACTTCTTAGGTACCTAGTACAGAAGGCCTATTTTTACGCATGAACTGCATTAGCGTTTATTATTCAGAATAATTTTACTTTAAATTCACCCGATAACGTAGAATTAACATACTAAGAGGATGCATTTATCTCTGGCGACTTTACACCTGCCTGCTAAGACGGCGGCAAAAGGAACTTTTTGTCCGCCATATAAATAGATACAAATAATGATAAAGAAATTATACTCGCTATATCCTTTTGAAACTAGCTTCTAATGGCCTTAATGAACGTGTTCTAAACTCATACAAGCTGGCCTATGTTTTTTTTGCATTTATCGGGGTGACTTTTAAAGTTGACAGACAGAAACAAAACCATGGTTCAACTAGTACGACCTTAGAACACTTTTATTAATACGGTTGTTATGGTGTAGGTAAGCTGATAGGTATAACATACACATACCTGTGTGTTGTTCACAGAATTTATTTACTTATACGATTTTTGAAGTTTTATGTTATTAATGTGTTTTTTTTTAATTTTAGAACTTAATTTGTAAAGAAACACTTTTACGGCCGAATACTAAAACGCGTCCTAAAATTAATAAATTCAAATTTTAAGTTTACAAATTTAAATTTAGAAGATGCGATTTCTTGAGTTCAGCTGCTAAATGAGCAGCTTCTAAATTCAAAATAAGTAGGTATGAGATTTTTTTAGTTCAGGAGCTACATAACTGTTTAAGTAGCCCTCATATTTTGAGTAGCATCTCAGTATTCGGCAGTTAGTTTACAAAAGGTACCCTACCTACTCGATTATGAGTTAATTAGTGAAGTATCAAGTTGTGTCACTTGCGTTAACCGCATTTTGTACCCACCTACATGTTGCGGTCAGAACTTGACACCACCACCTTCTACCATTACCAGGTTATAAGAAGGCTGTTTGCTAAATCAATTGATCTTATTTTAAAAATAGGTAATAATCAGACAGAGAAAAAAATTGAGAAAGAAGATAATCAACTGTCTATGTAGCTATCACGGTTCATGAAATACAGCGGACGGACAGACAGCGGAGTCTCAGTAATAGGGTCCCGTTTTTACCCTTTGGGTACGGGAAAATAACTAACAAACATAAATATGTTTTGTACCTCAAGTACTAGAAGTGATGTCTGAAACATAGTCCAAGTTCGTTTTACGCGAAATAAATATAAAAAGCTGCTGCAGCGCTGCTATTACTGTTATATACGTCTATCGTAAAATTAAAATAATATCGCAGCGGGCGCTGAGATGAAGCCGATGAATCAATGCTTACAAACGTCAAATTGTTTATATTTTGGCGTTGATTTAAAGCTTGCATGTGAGGACCTAATGCGATCAAGAAAACCAAAAAAATTAAAGACATTTTTCGGTTTGAAACGCGTAGTGTTTTTCGGGAAGAAGGGACCTGGAAAGGTTTCGAAACGTTGAGCGTTGTAACAATGCTAAAAGTTATAAACACCACGCGATTCAAACCGAAAACTGTCTTTAATTTCAATACAACATCGCGAAAACAAAAGAAAAATCTAAACCAAAAAAAGTTAGGTATAATTTACACGCAACTATTCTTGCGTCTTTAATCACCTGTGGTTCTAAGTCACCTCTAATTGACGCCAAAATATTTATTAGCTAGAAGATGAAAATATATTATTCTATATGGCTTTTTAAATTAATAAACTTTCAACAAATATTGCCATTAACGCATTAGTTTAACGGTTAGAGTAGGAATTTATTTTGAAATGGCGCCTGCGCACGTTATAAATCATGCCTGCGGCTATTTCTTGGACGTTTTTCTATGCGCGGGCGCCGCCGGTAAGTTATTCAATAATATTTAACGATACGATAATAATATTCAACATTGGATTAATGATCTTAGTTTAATATAGGTAAGTAAATGTTATAAAACCAATAAAATTGCAAGGAATAAAGAGTATACCTACCAAGATGCTTTGAGTGAACGATAAATAACTAGTTCAGACTGACTAAGAATAATACTGACAGCTAGTTAAGTTACTTAGCTTTAAACTTTTGCAAATAAAATTGCATGGATTGGAAATTTAAAAACCAAACAAACAAAAAAAAAGTATACCTCTTGTATTTGTTGTCTTTGGATGCCTATTCATTAAAATTAAACAATTATCCTTATTCTTGAACTAAGATAATTATTTACATATATTTACATAGGTAGGTACATTTAAGAAATATAAAACTAAAAAAAACAAAATAATAACTTATATTAAAATAACCCACCCAGAATTGTACCCGGCGCAAAGGTACCCATAACGCTGGCAGCATTGCCGCGTTGAATGGCAATAGCTAACCTTTGCACCAGGTACGAGCCGGAGCGAGGGTCACCGTTTAATATTTAATATCGTTTAATATTCTTAAACTTGTATTATGCCTTGTATTAGGTAGGTACCTACTTATTCGAAATAGGTAGAATTTTCGTAGGTACTTCAACAAAATGGCAGATGTTCGATGGACGAAAAATATAATATTAACTAAGTACAGACTGTTTGAAACATTGACGATTTTGAGAACTTTATAAAAAGAGAGGAAGTTAGAAAAGTTTGATTTCAATCAAAAGCTCACACCGAAGCGAGGGTGACTCACCCTACCTGCGCAGGAGTCACATAAAAAATAAATACAAAGAGCGCGCCTTTGAAGCAAAAGGTGACGGACTATGAAATTCCAACCGTTTGTTTTCGGTGTCATTTTTATTATAAAACTAGCAGATTCCCGCGGTTTCACCCGCGTATGTTCCGATCCCGTGGGAATATCGGGATCAAAAGTATTATTGAAAAAGCTAGCACAATGGGTTGTCAAAACTCAAAACTCAAAACTCAAAATTATTTATTCATTTAGAACGTATATTAAACACACATACGTACGTTTTGAAACGTCGAGATTTTATTTTACCGAGGTTTCGGAACGCGCCCTCCGATGAGAAGAAGAAGTCGGTTGTCAGATTTAGGTCCACTTTAGCCACTTACCCCAAACTTACCCCCTTATTAATAATCGACTAGCTGCGTCCCACGGTTTCACCCGCGTAAGACCCGATCCCGTTAAAATATCGAGATCAAAAGTCTATGTTACTCAGGGTGAATGTAGCTTTCTAATGGTGAAAGAAAACCATAGTTGTAAACCATTGTTTCGACAATTTAAAATTCTAACATTGACGTGTCTGTATATTTACGAGACATTAGTTTTCACTAGGAGCAGCCTCCATCTATTCATTGGCATGAACAGCACTCGTCTTAGAGATAAACTGTATATACCAAGGTACAAAACAGCTCTTTTCGGGAAGAGTTTCATGGCACTGGCACCCATGATGTACAATGAGTTGCCAGAACATAATAGTACAAACTGACGACCTCACATCATTTAAGAGAGAATTATACAGGTTTTTGACGGAGAAATGTTTTTATGACCTCAAAGAGTATTTACCAATGTATAGAATGTGTTGATTTTTTAGGTTTATTTTTTATATTGACAGTTTGGTTTTTAATTTTCGTTGACATTTTGTATTTCCGTTTTATTTTGACATGTTCTGAAATTGACATTGTGCGAATTTAAATAATGATTAATTATGTATAATTTTAAAATTTTATTATGAAACTGTATTATTCCTTTTTTTGACAACATTTGATTTGAATTATCTTGACTACTGTGTATTTCAACTTAGACAATAGGACTACCAATTCCACATACCTCAAAACGAGGTTAAATAGCAAAGGACTTTCATAATTTTTATCATCCAATATATGTACTACTCTATTTAAAGTGAATAAATGATTTGATTTGATTTGAAAGAATTTTTGAAATCGGTCCAGTAGTTTCGGAGATTACCCCCAATATACATACATACATACATGTTACCAACGTTACCTCTTTATAATATTATGTTATATATTATAAATTAATTATAATAATATAGTATATAGTATAGATATAACATTGGGTTTTGGGATAATCTTATGCTTGCTGCCAAGACATAATATGGAATAGTAACTTTAATCCATATATTTTTTTTATAATATCAGTCAGTCAGAAATGGATAATTAATTAAATTATTGGTTAGGTTAGGTTCAAAGTTTAATGGCTATATTAAGTAGGTAGGTAGGAAAGTAAATTGAGAAACAAAGCAAGAAATGTAAATTAATCACAGTCCACTGAACTAGTAACAATGCGGCATAACACGCATCTACGCCTTCTTATACAGTTTACATTATACATTATGCAATTAGTTTGCAAAAAAATCAGAACTAATGCGGATTTATTTACTTTTTAAGTAAGTATCACTGTCAAAGTAGTGATTTTAACTAGTACATATTTCAGTAATTAAATGCTTTGCGTGATTCCATTTGCCTAATTAAATCAGAAATTATGAAAAATAATACAAAATAATCTGTGAAATTATAACTTAAGAGAACAGTGTCCTCTTAAGCATCGAATGTGAAGCCATGACCCGACCGCCAAAGATAAATGACTCTTTCGCTATGAAAACAATGTTTGTAGGTGGAGACTCTTTACTCTTCAGCTGTGCGAACACGGCTTAAATCGTCAAAACCTTTAAATTCAGTATTACCTATACAACAAACATACATCTAAACTTTACCGCTTTACAATATTAGTATAGATAAGCAGCGTGCATACCACGTTACCTCCCACTGTGCAAATTCCACATTTAAGCGGTGGCCCATTGATTCAATGGAGCACCGCTTAAGTGTTGAAGCACTGACTGTGCAAGGCGCTGCAGTAGCGAAACTGATTAATGTTAAGATTCTAAGATAGGTATCAGTATGAATATTGAATATTGAATTACGAGTTGATAACATTGAAGTTTAGTCACCATAGAAGAAGCATAGCTTACCGCTTAGCCAATTGATTTTCATGGATAATTCTAAATATTTGGCAAGGAAAGGTCGTGATTTCCGCAGTTTAATGCTCCTAGACATAAACTTAGCTAACAATAGCTAAATCACCTACAGGTTATACAGAATATTAAACATGTCCAGCTAACATCCGTTTGGCGATGAATCAGTCGCATAACAAATATACTTGTTAAGATACGAATTTTAATATTGCAATGAATAAATTTTAAATATTTGAATAAGATTTACGTGAATATAAGATTCATTCATGACATCTACATACCTACTCTCTTTATCCCAAAATACTAAACAAATTATTTCCTTGTTTTTTTACAGTGTTTCCTACACTTGAAAGTTTGATTATTTAAAGAAATGTTTTTCAAAAATTGTACCCGACAGAACTTGAACCTGCAAATCCGGGCCGCGCGCTTACCAGGTGCTTAAATTATTTCCACCAAAGTTCAGGTGAAATGAGATTTTCAACCAGGCAACACCTCTCTGGGTATAAAATACGTCGATGAAACTTGGTCAAGTGCCGGAAAACGCTTTATTTCCGTCCAACAGTGAGAAAGATTAACGACACCTACTGAAGAGCATACTAAATAAAGCATTTTCTTGGCACAAAGGTTTCAATGACCTTTAACCTTTACTGCGTTACAAATTGAAACTAGATTCTACTTGGACTGGAACAGTTTTAATCGATAGCGGATCAATTAATCCGCAATTATACCTCGAAGACAATCGTTTATAATTAATCATGGGAATGCCAAGCGGCACCACAAAGACATTGTATGATAGATTTACCAACTTGATAGACTATTATAGCCTTATTAATAAACGTGGAGTAGGGTTGGAGTAGTAAGAATATGCTGTCTTTTTCTGTGACAAGAACTTTCAAACACAGAAACAGACAGAAACAAAAAGTGGTAAAATTACTCCGACCTACTCCACGTTTATTAATAAGGCTATTAGTGCGTAACTTGGATTAGCTTCTTGGCTTTATTACAGAGAAACTTGTTTAATTATGAAGTAAATTCTGAACAAAGTAATGTATTCTTTACGTGATATCAAACATTCCAATAATCTCAGCTAAGTACACCCAGTAAAAACTGTAAAGATAATCATCGAAATAAACCATCATATCATCAAAATACATATACGGTACGATACTTCGTTAGAAATCGAGACTGGTAGACTAACTTTAAAGGTTTATAAATCCATACAAACTCAGTAAATATGCTGTGCTTAGTCAACGGGTATGCAAATTATATTTAATTTAAAGTTTAAGTTCTATCGAAATTTGTAAAAATGCTTTGATTAGATCGATGCTGAAATTCTATTCTTTTTTAGTTAATGTAGTTTTTACAGAATACGTAAAGACAAAGTATCACGCAGAAACGCCTTTACGAGCAGACTGAATGACATTGATAATCTAATCTAACTTTTTATTTAAAAACTTATCTATTGGCAAAATACTATCGTAAAATAGAAAAAAAAACGATATCTAATACTTATGTTACACTTGGACTTTTGGAACAGAGAAACATATATTAATCTTTAAAAACATGTTTATAACCGATACCTATTGATAAATAAGGGAAATTTTGTTAATATCTCAAATCAAATCGATAAAGATTTTTTTTTCTTTTCAAATGGCTAGGTGCTGATAACATTGGCTCTATTGATATTATCATTTAAACATTCCAATAAAACGATTTACAGAAATAAGCGATTAAGTATCTAGAAATAGTAAGATGTAGGTACCCATTTCATATGTTTACTTTTATTACAAAATATGATGTATTTCACTATTTAAATTTAAGGTAGGTATGTATATAATTATAATAACGATAACGATTAGCATTTATCTTTGTTAATTTCATTTCAACGATGTACCTATATACCTACTCAAAAAAATCTTCATGCCAAAATTTCTTTCAACGCACGAGTAGAAAGAGAAGGAAGTCTGCATGTTATTTCTATAAATCGAGAACACTTCACAACAATTGTTTCTCAGAACGCTTATCAAAACAATGGATGAGCCATCCCCTTTAAAACTAAATGTGTTAATCATCAGAGTTTTATAAGGAGTAATTGCCTAAAGGCGACGAGGACGTTTACAATTCATTTTATTTAAAGCTACTCTTCGAGTCGTAAATCATGTAATAAGATTACACCAACAGATCAGTTTTTACTACCGAGTGACTAGAAAAATCAGGTCGTTCCGGGATCATAACTCGGACAATATTTATTGTCCACAAGACCGCAGAGTCGCGTTAAATTTTATGGCACGCAACTCAAGGAGCAGCCCCAGATGTCTGTGACAGGAGGTATGACCGATCGACGGCCTAGTTTCTTTTTTTACGTTACATATTGGTAAAAAAATATCAAGGGAAATCAAGAGCATACATTTTCTTACACACGATAGATGAGCGTTTCACCTCTATCTCACTTGATGGTAAGTGATGAAAGGTCTAACATGTAACACGCTTATCTAGAAGAAGGAAGAAAATCCAGTGGAACAAAATCCAATGTATCATAACACGGACGAGGCGCTACGACTTAGACCGGTGGGTGGTAACAAGCCGTGGCCAAAGCCTCCCACCAAGAAACCCTTTTTGTCGCCTTTTTTGGTACAAGAGACAGAATAAGTTCGGTTATCTTATACGGAAAACGTTCATTTTATTTGTGAACTCGTACTAGATGCAAGTATAGACCTACTTAAGAGGAGTATATACGCCAACGACCTTGAAACTGAAAATCCCTGTCGGGCTCATCGAAAATTGTTGATTATTTCATGACGGAATGTCGTAGAACTTTTTTTTGTGCACAGATTGTAGGTGACATTGTTTCCTACATTTTGGTGTAGTTTTAGGACAAGAACCTCCTATTGGTGCAAACCCTATCCAAATTTTAGACAAAAAATGTCTGATTTGGCTAAAATGTCGATAGGCTTCAATACGTTTATATATAAAATAATTTATATATAATATATAAAATATAATATTTGTATGGAAACTGCACTAAAATATCGGAAACAATGTCGCCTACAATCTGTACACAAAAAAAAGTTCTACGACATTCCGTCATGAAATAATCAACAATTTTCGATGCGCCCGACATGGATTTTCAGTATTTCAGAATAGGGCCCTTAATATATTTGGACAATTGTCATAAGTAGGTACGCAATTACCCATGTTTAGCATTGACTGCACTGTTAGGCGTTCTATTGCGTGGGATGTCGGCACTCAGTAGTAAACGGTGGTGTTGTAACAATCGAATAATAGGAAATAGTTAAGAGGATAGTCTCCATTCTCTTTCTCCATACAAACGTAGTTTAAATTTTCCTCCCTGGATAAAGACACTAGAGCAAATATGTTTATGCCATAAAACCTATATCTGTCATGATGACAATGCATCTACCTTTTTATTTTTTTTTATTTTCTAATTAAAATAATAAAAATAATAAAACGAAAAAAATAAAAAGGTAAGTAGATACATAGTCATGCATGACAGATATAAGTTTTATGACATAAACATATTTGCTCTAATGTCTTTATCCAGGGAGGAATATTTAAACTACATTTGTATGGAGAAAGAGAATGGAGACTATCCTCTTAAATTTGTTTGAGCAGAGGACACTCCAGGGTTAGATTTATAAACAACAGACGTTAAAGACAATGGCGACTTTCCTCTTAGGGGGAAATACTGGTAGGTACCTACCAATTTGTTAAAATAATTCGATACCTAACCATTGCACAAGAAACAATGGAACGGAGACATCCTAAAATTAGAAATTTACTATGACATGAAGTTTAAAGTTCAAAGACAGTGACAAACGTTGCTTGAACTTAGTCACCGTTTATAAGTAAGAGGGTAGAATAGCCAAACTAAATACGATAATTTGCCTGTAGTATACAAAATGTTAAAGTATTTTTTCGGTCAGCCCCTAAGTACCTACTACAATAAATTAGATAGGTGCGTACGCTAACACCCATATGCGAGTCCGCGATAGTTCGATTCAGCGCTCTTGAATTGAAAGCGTGATCGAAATGCCATTCAGATTTTATTGGCATCTGTCGCTGTTTAGTATCAAAACGTGTGCTGTACGCGGATATATTCATATAACGATGTATGTTCGTAGTTACACGCACGAAAATAGTTCAAAGTGGGTCAGGTTGTTTGTTTGCAGCCGAACCGGAGCAGAGTCGCGAAAAGATGTCATCGACAACATGGCGCGCGTTAATATTTTTGCAGAAACCAATTTCTTCGATGTTGAAATTCCGAAAGATGTCCGTTACTTGAACTTTTGGGCAGAACTTCAGGTACTTATAGCGAGCCACGTGCATGACTCATCAAGGTGATCCATCCTTTTTATTTAGGTACGCTGTCTTCATTAGGTTTTGTTATTGTTTTTTTTACGTTATAAAAAACAGGAGTAGTGGGCTTTATCCCGTTCCTTCAACAAATTATTATATATACTACTAGCTGCGTCCCGCGGTTTCACCCGCGTAAGTCCTGATCCCGTGGTAATATCGGGATCAAAAGTAGTCTTTGTTACTCAGGGTGAATGTATCTTTCTAATGGTGAAAGAATTTATGAAATCAGTCCAGTCGTTTTTGAGTTTATTCATTACAAACATACAGACACACATACACACAAAAATACAAATCTTTCCTCTTTATAATATTAGTGTAGATATTATATATCTACCTATTTAATAATTGTCTACATACCCCCCTACTTATAAACAGCTGCATAAACTATGTATCGTTTGTCTTTTACTGTGACATAAGAATAAGAATAATAGGAATAATTTATTTCAAAAGAGAAGATTGAACATGACATGAAGTTTCAAAGTTAACAGACACAGGCAAACGTCACATAAACTTAATCATCATTTATTAACATAAGGGGGTTAGTAGCTAAAGTACGTACTTACGAGTATATACACTTAAAAATACTAGTAATGAAAATATAATAGTTAAATGCACAGATAAAGTCAATTAGTCACATTAAAATGTCAATGAAAAATAAAAACTGTATCATGTCGCGTATTGTTAAAAACCTGTTGTTAGATTTTAATCTGAGGTATATCTTTTGAACTTTCAACAAGATCAACATTAAGTAAATTATGATGTAGATATGAACACTGGTTTTCTAGTTTTTAGGGTTCCGCACTATACTACAAGAGGAAATGAATTTTAGACTCACTCTTTTGTCCGTCTGTCTTATCGTCAGGAGAGGTTAGAGGTATACCTTGCACTAAGGTAAAAAACTATATATAATATATAAAAAAGGAGGTAATATTTTGATTTAGGTTAAAAAATTCAAACAAAATTCTACTCTAGTGGTAGCGTTGAAAATTTATTTGAAAATCATGTTTAGGTTTCCTTAATTAAATTAAAAATGAAGGAACCCTCAGTAAACAAGTCCGAATCACACTTGATTGGTTTTTTCTGAATGCATAAACATAACGTGTTACATTTGGAGCAGAATATTATACGGAGATTATGATTATTCTTGTGAATGAAGTTAAATGGCGCCTCATTGGTGTCAAAAACACTCAAATAGGTAAATGATTATGTAAATTATTAACAGGTTTTCGAAATTTAATTCTTATGTTTTTCGTATCAGATTTCTCTCCATCGAAGCAAGCTATCGAAAACGATCTTGATTTGTTTTATGTTATTCAAGGTAGATTTTTAATTTTCATTTTAAGTCCACTTCTGGTGAAGTCAAGTCTGTGAAGTCAGTTAAAGTCTTTTCTATTCAATGAATTAACTTACTTGTATTTGTATCTATATTTTTTGTTTTTGTCAAGTGTCAAGTGTTAGCATTGAAAACACTTTAAGAGTCTCTTTACGCTCAACGCATTTTCAGTCAGATATGTGCCATAGGTATCTGACGAAATATGCGTTGAGCGTATCATCGGTCGCACTAACGCAGCATTGCATCGGTTGAGTGTGAAAAATTGAATATTTTACTATGTAATTGACAATTCTAACATTACGCGACGCATTTTCCGTCAGATATGTACAGACTCTTAAAGTGTTTTCAAATCTTACTTAGAGAATGTTGAAGTAAAAGGATACTAGAAATTACGCACCCCAGTGAAACAACCCAACGCTATTCTAACTACGTAAGTAGGTACTGGATAAACAAATCATTCTTTATTAGTACGAGCCTCGATCACTGGGAGGGAAAACATATTTGCAACTTAAAGTTTCTCTTCATTTACTTAGATTCATAAAGTAAAAGGCATCAAAGACGACTTTAGATCTCTCTGATCTAACATAGTTTTAAGTAACTGTTTCTTCTCATTCTTCAGTTTATCTTTCTTTTCAACAGACATTACTATCAACAACTAGATTTATTCCCTCTTGCCTCCTTTTAATTCCAAATTAGAAGATAAACGGTGCACATTAAGTTATGGAACCATTCCCCAAACAGCGTCTAATTTATCACGCTCACTAAAGCACTCCGATACATTTTTCCGACATCAGTTACCTAGCTATGGGTGTAGGTAGAAGAGGTATCTGGTTCATACAACTCGATTCTCATCGATTTATTTTCAAATCTGACTGGTCAATAGCCCTGGCATAGAATGGGGTTACTCTTTCCGTGGGTGTTGTAAAAGGCGACTCAGGGATCTAGCGATCTGCAGTTCTATGGTCGGGTGAGAAAAAATATAGTATCCACCGCACAGTTCTAAAATTGGTGATGGAATCTCTTAAGTAGGTACATAGTAGAATTATTTGTGTTGCAAAAAGAACTTCTGTTCTTCTTGAGTTGCTGAACTTTGAATTCGCAACTTTTAAACTTTTTTAAGTTCGGTTTTACTTATTTATGACGCGGTGGGTTTGGTAGTTCTTCTTCTTTGTGTGTCAACGTTCAGAAAATTATCTGTCTGCCCAAAACTGTGCCACAGCGATGGCAGCATCATTAGCCTCGTTGAGGTCGTCAACCAGTCGCACATGTGTTGGGGCACAGTGAGCATTGGAGTAGATGTTCCTTGGTCTGTGTTGGGGCCCCCCAATCACACTTCTCTTCAAAGGCATTATTATTAGTAACCTTGCTTTTTGCCTGACCCGTACCTAACTAGGTACTTACATAAAAATTGTTTTTCTTTCTAAACTCATCTAGTGGTTATAAATACGTAAGACCGAGTTCCCTTTACAAAAATCTTACTTATCACTACTGGTAGGTAGTAGGTACCTACCTACTACCAACTCGTTATTTGTTGACCAGACCCTCATTTATCTACGAGTTTAACATCTCTCTTTAATTGATACAGAAACCGCATTCTTCTTTATATTGGAATCAACAGACGGCCCCTCTAAATATTTCTTACGATTGTATAAACTTTATGGTTTTATACATAATTCCTATTAACATGGGGCTGGGTTCTGGAACAACTTTATATTGTTTTTATTTTAGAGATTAGTTTGTAATTTCACAGTTTCTGTTTATGGGGGGCTGTTAAATTTAGTTTTGATGCGTGGTTGGATTTGTATATCGAGAGAAGAATCCAGACGGTAGACTAATATAATGTAGGTTCCCACCTAGTAGTTACAAGCTTCTCACTCACGTCCAACTCTTTTTATAAACAGTCGTCCATCTCTTCTTCCATCTACTGTTCGTCCGATTCCTCTCCATCCCTCTAACCACATTCACACTTATCACTTAGGTAGATATAATTACTTAGATCTAATCCCAATCATTGCATTTGACAACGTAAGCTTGGTGGAAGGATACCAACCAGTGCTTCAGCAGACTATGGCAAATGGAGCAGATTCGTAGAATTTTATGGCCTCACTAGGTAACAGTAACAAACATCACCATTTATTACGACAATATGACTAATACCATAATTTCATCCCAAACAATGACACAAGCTTATAATCTCACACAAAAGTGTTGTAACCCCAACCATTATGGGTATGTTACTTCCACTCATTTTGACAGCCTTATTTATTTAGCTATAGAGTTCATTTTTGAGCGGATTTCCCATGACGGCTCCTTTGTGAAGATAACATCTACATCGAGCAGGTAGGCTTTATTACCGGTGCAGTTGCCCCGTTCGCATTGACCCGACAAATATCTGATGCGTGTTATTTTTCACACGAGAAATGACAAAAATGGAGACGGAATTGTCGTAACTATAGCGCCTTTATAGGCTAAATAACCAAAAGATGAGTTAGTAAAGAACTGAGGTAAGTATACCTGTTTACGGATGGTTGCGGTCATTGTTGCAGTAGGTATTATAAATAAAGTAACGGATTTTAAAATTTATGGAACGGGTAAAAAGCCTTATCGGGGAAGAGTATACGGAAAGGAATGAACAATCTTTGGATTTCCTTTTATCTGTATTCCACCGAGAGTGCGTTAAGTGGCGTGCCTAATAAACGAATTTACAAATAATGCGTTGCGTACGTGCTCGGCACTCGGCACATCGAATGGTAGGTAGTATGTGCCCAGGAGGCAACAGTTGGCAGGCGCCGCTGCCACATTCCACCATCATACCAATTCTTTGTCTCGTTAACCAAACACTCATTATGCTGTTATTTTAACGAACCGTAGCGCCACATATCGTGTAGATGTTGTGTGGAAGACGCACAGGTCGCCCGAGTAACCGCGCTATTGTGTCGGTCCGCCTTGTTTTTTATGAGCAAGCGCATCGACATCGCCCACTCGAATTTTTGGAATTCCGATATCCCCTCTCGGGCGGCGAACACGGCCGGGGGTCCGTTTCATTCATAACTCGCGCCGTGATCCCAACTTCGACTAGATACGTACAAGTCGAGTATCACATGTGTCGACCGGAAACGTAACGCAAACAAAACTAGGAATTGTTTTAGTTTCAGTTATTGTGCAGTTTGATTTATTGTGGTTGAAGAAAACAAGCCACCAGCGGCGTCGGTCTTCTTAAACTATTAGTGGCGGTAAAACGTTCAATTTCAAACACTCGATTTGTGGTGGTGTGGAATAAGACTAGGTTATATCTGAACACGTGCTAAGCGACGTGCTTGATATCCGTATATCGTAGAACATGCAATCCTAACACATGCCCACGATGGCACCTTTAGATAAAACACCATGCACCCTCATAAAGAAGAATTAGGACAAGAACAATAAAATTAAACTCATTTTTCGGTTGTAATCGCTTTGCATTAATTATATTAAGCATTTATCAAAGCCCGACGTTTCGAGGTCTTTCCAAACCTCCTGTGAACAACTTTAATTTAAATTAATTTCATATCAGCATCGCGAAAAATTTAAGAACAATAAAATTAATATTTTTAGAATGATTGCAAAGAGATTTTAAGGCGAAATCTCAGTGGTCTATCGAATATTTATTAGAAACTATAGGGTAAAAGTACCTACAGTCACCAACACCATAACATCAAAATTAGTCACTAATTATTATTAATGTTCCAGTTAAAAAAATTAAAATATTAAAACAATATTGAATATTAAATCCATTATCTTCGAACCATCAACTGTAATAGCTTAGTAATAAATAGAAAGGCGGGGCTATTAAGCCTGAACCTGCGCTCGCGCGTCTGTGGGTGTTTTTATTGCCGTTTTTATGTAGGTCACAGATAATGTTGCGGTTTCTATACCCATCATAGATATTCTTAGTTATAAATAATACCTGTTGCATGCAGTTGCATATTGTGGTATTCAATGTATTATTGGTGAATAAATATTACATTGCCTATTTATTAAATTGCTACGTTGAATACTGTATTGAATCGGAACAGTTACTGTTCCGATTCAGTATTTTGTCGTTTCTCAAAATATAAAGGTAATATTGGTATGGACAATAGTACCTTATTATGGCTTTTATGATTCACCTTGCATTACTGACTTTCAAAGTAGCAATTTAATTAAGCACTTCAAAGACAACGACATT
Source organism: Idaea biselata (assembly GCA_958496205.1). Taxonomy (NCBI): domain Eukaryota; kingdom Metazoa; phylum Arthropoda; class Insecta; order Lepidoptera; family Geometridae; genus Idaea; species Idaea biselata. The sequence continues at coordinate 36,542,942 of OY292394.1, read as the reverse complement.
ACTTAAAATATAGCAATTCATGGAGTAATAATGGCTAATAACTTGGCCGAGCCGACACTATGGCTGCGTACGGGCGTCGTCAGGCGGCGTTATGGTCAGGGGTGATCGTCCGTGCACTCTCACGAGCAATAATTACGGAGGTGCGCAGGCGCAGGGCTCAACGTGGCGGTTTATAGGCCGGGTCTGCGCGCTAGCCGCCTGCGCCCCGCGCACCACCTACTCCCCGCGCCGGACCGCATTCCGCTCCCATGCGACCAGCTCCTGCTGTATCCTCACCGGGACCTCTTCAAAATGCCATGTTTTTATTAATTTTTAGCTTACTTTATAGATTTCTCGAGGATTTCTTTATACTACTTTATCGCTTGCCGGTGAATAAAGATTTAAATAATCTGTTAATTAATTAAAGATTCTGTTTTCTTGTTTCATTAAGAAAATTGTTTTACAATTAATGAATATGACATTTTTTGATTCATTAAAATTAATCAGTTGTTCGTTGAATTGTTTTGCACCTAATTTCAAATTTGCTTAAGTATTTACAGTATATTTATGTAACCTAAGTAAGATAACAATTGTCAATTTTCTTAAGTCATCTACGCATTTAATTCACACGGTTATAGGCTATTCCATTAACGAAATCAAACGATGACGAATCGAGCAGAGCCTAAATCGAGATTATAATCATTATACCAGCCCGGGGCATCGCATTCTTATTGAAGAATCCGTGAACCGTCGGAATGCACAGAATCGATTCTAACTCGTTTTGTTTTCGCCACGTCATAACTCGATCTCGGAATCTCGATCCGATTTCGTCTGCTTTACATCCCAATCGTTTGGTGTTAAATACTTATGCAAACCAGAAGTAAGAGTACTTCTAAACTTTGGATGACATATAATAAGAAGAGATGAATGGTTAACATGAAACACAATGTTTTGTTTTTCACTGTCAGCTTTTAAACCTCATGTCACGGTTAAAAACAAAGCATTGGGTAATTATTCATCACTTACACATTGTTTATTATAAGGACATAATTCCCTTAATCAGAATGGCAGCACAGTATGAGTATAAGAAGTAGTTACCCCTACCTACTGTCTAGATGCATCATCATAACACTAATTAAAAATGTCATTAAGTTTTAAGTAATCAATCAAACACTTAACATTGAAACCTCAAGTAATTTATTATTATTATATCTACATGTACCTAAGTAATTAAGAAATGTAGGTAATAAAGCGGGCATTGTACGGATATGTGCAATTGATATGCCATATTAGCACATCAATGACCGTTGACACTTTGGATAAGGCGCTCTGTTGTGTTCCTCTATCGAATAATATTGACTGGCGTCATTCAGTTTATTTAAAATCAAGATGTGTTCACTAAAAACATTTTTGAATACCAAACAGATTGAATTGGTCGGAATCATAATAACGTAACAGTATGAGAATTAACGCAATCAGATTCGTATTTCGGATAGGTTTTTATTAAGTACTAGCTGTGCCCGCGACTTCGTCAGCGTTTTTCGGACTACCTACCCATCGCTGTGCTTGCACGGGCGACCAGGGAAGTATGTTGCTGAGCAGGGTAGGTAACGTGTTGCATGCTTATAAGAAGTAGCCTTTATCGAAAAAATAAAAAAAATCGAAACCCGACTTCGAACAAAAGGACAAAACAATAAAATTGAGCTCTCCTAAATACAGTGCAACCGACTTATCTGTTATGTAAGCTGAAGTCGGGCAGCTTAACTACATGATATCTTTTTTTTACGTGGCTATTGGCCGTCACCGTCAGGCCAATCTCGTTGGGCTCCCTACCATAGGCTTATAATGTAAGCCCCCATGGTGTCCCTCGCTCCACAAGTGTCAAAGCCAGTGGAAATTCCTCATGGACTACATCCCGACAACGACGGCCTTTCCAAGCCCCATCTCTGCATCTGCCCGATAGACAACCCCTCTCCGTCTCCCCTCCCTCGGCACGGTCAAGCCACCGTCTCGAGGTCCCCAAAGCCGGTGATAACCTCCCCCCCCCCCCCCAATTCACCACCAGAGGCTGAGGTGATTTTTATAGTGGTTGTCTACCACGCGGGCCCTTTCTTGCGGAAAGGACCCCCGAGCCCGCTGACGCGGGATTACGGGTTAGAAGCCAGGCAAGCCCGGTTTCCCACCTCGTGCGCCTCTTAGCTTTCAGCTACTGAGTCACCTCACAACGGCAAGGTGGACGACCATCTGGAGGGTAAAACGTAACGTCGTGTCCGGGACTCGTGACTCGAACGCGCAGCCGTCGAATCGGAAGCCATCACTCGGCTCGGTAGGCCACCGTTCCTTAAAAAGGGAATGCACCGGTCTGTGATTCGAACGCGGAACCCTCGACTCGGAATCCATAGCTGCCATTGTGCCACGTAAACTACATGCAATCTGCATCTACCCAGTAAAACTGCCCGATTACAGATATATTTTTTTAATCCATTTTATTGCATTTTAAGATTGTAACCGTAACTTTAATCACTGTGGAATTTTTGAGAAGGTGGTTTCAGGTGGTTCATCAATTTGTACCTAGTTCTTTATAAGCCGATTCTATTGATGGGAGTCCAAAAATTAGTAATTAACATCATTGTGAGATGCTATTCTGCTCATCATTCCGAAGGTTCTCATCAGATCTTCACCAACAATTTATGAGACCAACTCGGGACTCTTACTTTCCAAATTAAAAAAGAATGATCGAAATCGCACTTTATATGCCGGAGTACGGCGTGAACATATTCACATACAAATAATATGCGGGTAGAATTGAGCAGCTCCTCTTTTTTTTAAAGTCGGTTAAAAACAGCCATTATAAAGAATTTCCGTATGTCCAAAGGATCCGGATATATGGACAGACATAGGTTTACGGTATTTGAGGAATTTCCTGAAAAAAAACCGGATATCCGGTTTTTTATTTTCGACCGGATATCCGGTTAATCATGTGTTGATTCCACACAACATATTTCTTCAATACAACATTCAAACTAATTAAGTAATAGCAAAAAAACACTTTATCCGGATAACCGGACTAAATATCCGGATAAAAAATAGCCTATATGTCAATCGGGGTCTAAAGCTATCTGAATTCCAAATTTTGCGGGCACAAAGGCACAGACAAACAGACAAACGGACAAACAGACAACCAGAAAAACAGAGAAATGGGTTCTACTGCGTTAGTTAGTAGGTACCCCTCCAATTTACATTTTTTTTATATCTTTCAAAAACAGACACCGCTGAGTTACGATTTTATTATATTATGTATAGAAGATAGATAGATATGGAACCATTTATCTTGACAACTGTTTTATTGTAAAAACATTTGCATGGTTGAAATTATGGATTTTCATCACAATTTGCAGTGAAAATCAACTTAGAAAATTGAAAACATGAATCAAAAAAAAACTTTTATATTAGTTATGTATTGAATACTAAATATATTCCTAATCTTGTTCAATTTACCTTTTTAACTGTTCCAAGATAAAACTTTACGGATCGAGAAACTCAACATAAATATACTTAAACTTTTATTTTGATAACCAAGGGATATCGCAAAGTGGCCAGATTGGATAATTAAGATAAATAACTTAATAATTTATTCGGCAAGAACAGCTTTTTGCATACATTAAGCGCCTACAGCTCACAGCTGTCGGCAAACCGATTGAAGTGCGGATAAAAAATGCTTTCAAAGTGGTCCATACTTTTTAGGTACAGACACCTAAGAAATATGTAAAAAAATACATAATGTAAAGTAGAAAAAAGCATAAAAATCTGAGCTGAAGCGAAAATATGCAGCTTTTTGGCAAGCTGCAGTAGTCAGGTTCAGCATACTCAGTTTTAAGAAATATTTCATTAGATCGTTTAGACTACGAAATACACAATAATTGTACTTATTACAAAGGTCAGATTAAGACCTCTGACCTTAAGGTAGGTACGCAATTTTGTGGCCGACTGCATGGTAATGCGCTTTGTAGAAATATTTTACTTATTACTAGTTATTACTAAGGATCAGTTCTTGCTGGTGCTTGCTTGCTTAGTGAAACAGCGAGGAGCAGCGAGTACAAATTATTATTTCATAATACCTACCTATACCTACCTACCCACTCAGTGATAATGAAGTCATACCCCGTTTTGTCGTTTAAAACGTTTATTTTTAATTGTATGTATCTCGGTAAGTTATGCGATTGGTAAAGTTTTTTTTTTAATCGAATATGTTTTTTGCGGTCGGTTGCGGTCTTGGAACGCAGCCGACCGGTTGTCTGCAAGTCGGCACCTGCTCCAGACAGAGAGCGGTATGTCCGGCTGCGAATTAAAAGCCTTTTATACGATGACAATGACGGTTTTCCGGATATTTTAGTGCACTTAACGTTTTATGCCGGCTAGTGATTCATTTTATGTAATTAAACTTACTGATGGTGTTTTTACGTTTATACTGTCATAATTAGGTACATTTTAAGGATGTAAGTACCTAGTACCTATAGGTTTTTTAGGTAACGATGTGGATATTAGGTACGTACCTATAGATTGGTGCATCACCAGCACCACTGTAGCACAAAATACCTTATATTTATTACTCTACCAACTTAATACAGATACCTACATAATGTAATGACAATGGGGTGGCACACGCAAAGCTGTGAGCAGATGGCGCTGGGGTCGGATGATCTTTTTTTTTAATGATAATGAGTCCCCCAAAAATGAAAACGTCGAGTTTTTTTTCTTTCGGTCTGAGACCGATATGGCCAATTTGGCGCCGAGAGTTGTAAAAAACACTTATTTGACAGTTCTTAATTCAAACCTAAGATCAGTCGACTAACGCCCTTTGCCGGGATAAAAAGTTAGTGTTCCTCCTCATTAGTCAATAAAAAAATAAGGTGGTGACTTGATGCGCTTTTACCCTAGCACTTTTTTATAGTTGTAATAGGCCTATTTTAGCACAGTTTGCCTAATAGTTAGTCTAGTGCTCTTCGGCGCTGCTATTGAAGTTGGTAGTCTGTGGTAGGTAGTATTAGTATTGTGTAAAATTATTAAATGGAAAATTGTAAATGGTTACCAGGCTTCTGTCTGTGCTTCTGTTTTAGAAAAATCGTTAAAAATTTCGTTACACCAAAGAGATTAAACTAACGATCAATAATTATTAAATAATAAACCATTTGTCGTAGCTAGGTATAAATATGGCAAATATACGACAACACTGATTTTAACTAGATTTACGAAAATATAAAAAATGTGGGGTTCTAAATTCATTTTTTTGTCATATAAGTAGATATTTACTAGAGGTGCGCCGCAGAGTACTCGGCAGTTTTTTACTACTCGTACTCGGCCTCGGTACTCGGTTCATAAGTCGAGTAACTCGGATAATATATATATTTATATAACGTAATTTTAACGCGATCTAATTTCATCTGGGTACAGTTTTGGCTTCCTAACTTAATGCGAAAGTTTGTGTGTTTGTTTGTTCCTCCTTCACGCACAAACGGCTGGACCAATATAGATGAAATTTAACACAAAGGTACTGAGCTGAAGAACTTTTTATCGATACATAAGCGGGTAAACCTGCGGGTGCAGCTAGTAATAAAGATAACCAAGCATGTAAGTTTAAAATAATCAAGTCTTGAGCGCGTTGCAACTTGTTTTCGCGCTTATTTTAATGAACCGAGTAACTCTGCCGAGTACTCGGCTCGGTAATTTTTGAACCGAGTAATACTCGGTACTCGGATAGTCGGTAAAACTGGTACTCGGCGCATCACTAATATTTACCTACATAAGGCACCTAGTTACTGACGCGGGGCGTAAAAAACTTGAACAGTCTTTACTACCTCTAGCTCTTTAATGATATAAAATATGAATCAATGGACCATTGGTATTTAATAAAACTACAGCGGGTAGGTACCTACAGGCTGCAGACACAAAAGCGCGGCATAAAAACATTTAATACACAGCATCCTGTTACCCGTGGAATTCGCAGCCTAATTACAAAATGAGAGCGAACGCAGATCGCAGACTTTCTCATTAGCCGATGCAATCTTTTTTATTTTTTATAATAGAAAAAAACTGGACTTTTAAATTAAAACGTTTTTAAGAAACCGGTAAATACCTACTTTTGTATAGAATATTTCCAAAGTTATTGATAGGTTCTTTTGTTCTTTTATTGATCAAAGCATTTTTACTATAAAGAGATATTTACAAGAAGAAATTCATCATCAAAAATGATGTTCAAACCGAGACTTAGTGGGTAAACAAAACAGGGGGGAAGCATAAACGTCAATTCACTGTGACACTTGGGTTTCCGTGTGGCGCAGTTAGTGCGAATCCTGTCACGGGATTTGTTTTTGTGGATGCATTTCTCATTGTAAAATATTTCTAGTTATTGATAGAATTAAATTCTGGAAATTTTTAACGCCAATAGTTGAAACTATTTTATGAAAGTGTTTATTGATCCTTAAAAATCGAGCATTAGATAGGTATAGGTATATGCAAATGATACTACAGTGACCGGCAAACAGCTTAAAAAAAAATGGCGGATGCGTAGAAGTAAATTTTTCATAGAAATCGCAAGCAAAATATGCTGCGCGAACTTTCGCCTTCTACGTCAAAATTTTCCAACTTGTTTCCCGGCCACTGTATCTATCTTTAATCTATGGTAGAGGTATCCTCCTATGATCAGTCCTCCTTCATCGGCCGATAGTAAAGTCTTTAACCCGTTATACCCCTAAAAGCCTTCGAACATAAAGGACCTGTCCTGTGCTGTGACTGATGGAGCGCCATTCAGCTAACTCAATTGAAAGGGTTATGTATGGGACCCGAACATCGGTTAATAGGATTTCTCAAAGAGGGTCTCATCTTCCGTGCTAATAACTGCCTATCAAAAAGGTTGTATTAGCTTATTTGCTTAGGTACTTTTATTGATTTTTTTGTCTTTAACATTTAGCCTTTTATCTTTATCTTGTTTAATTATTATGAACCTTTTTTAACATTTACCCGGTTTTAATTGCGTATTTTTTAATTTTACAATGACGTTTCGACTTGTTCCAATAGTCTTGGTTGGAGGAGAACAAAATGAGGAAAATAAAAAGTTTTACTTTTTAAATTTCGAACAAAACCACACAAAACTGGAAATTGATCTATGGATGCGTAAAGAAACAAATCTAATAACTCAAAAATTACATATATTTTTAAATTAACCGTGTGATGATTTATAAGGGAATAATGAGTTATGATGAGTTATGTGGCTCACGTTATGGACTTCACCTGAACAATATTTTATTGATATCGGTTTGATCGTTTGTCTGTACAAAATTTCACATTTATTGTAGGTACTGAGCTATTTAATTAGGTCCTATAATAAATGTGAAACGCAGCATCGAAATATAATTGCTCTTTTTTTCACACCATGCTTTGAAATTCCAAGAACTGGATATAGGACAACTTATAAATTAGTAATGAGGTGAAGTCCGATCGATGAAATAGGTAGTGACTGTCTGCGTCTGTAGGGTTGTCGACCTTAACTCATGTTTACTCAATACCTACAAACTCGGCTTGTCAACCAGTCCACCCACCAGAAGGTTTTCTATGTCATTCCAAACATTTCAACAAAGGTGAGAGTGCCTCGGTAGCTTTTAGTTAATAAAGATACGAAGATAGTTAACTACCCAATTTAACTTTATAATAAATACAGTAGGTAGGCGCCTATTGCCTAAAATTATGAATATTCAGAATATTTTATTTTAATTTAGACTAAAGGTATAAAATTACAATTTTAATTGCAAGATTTATTTACGTCATGCTATCTTTCTTTTGTTTTCGCGTTGTTGGATTGAAGTGAAATTCAGTTTTCTGATTTTATATTATTAGGAGAGTTCTCAATGGCCTATTTTAGGGTATTTTCATATCTCTTCCTCAGGGTAGACCACAGAATCCTTAAAACCTGAAAAATAATTTAAATTTCCTTACGTCATCCATCATAAATCAGTTCAAGTAAAAAGTAACTCTAGTAAAAGTTTATGAGCCGTCTCCGAACCGTTATCTGCACGGCCCTTGTGACAATCATGATAGATAGGTTAGTTTAGTAAGCGCCTACCTAACCAAACAGGATATTTCTACGATAAGCCCTATCCTGGAGATATTTTCTCTACTTGGGTATGTTTGCTTATGGAAATCGGAGGCACTGACCGAACTGATTCTAGTTGTCTTCCATAATATCAATTTCTGGTATATTTATTCACACACCTCAAACAAGAAAACCACATATAAAACAAGCGAATTTAAAGCTATTTACTAATAATTACATTTTGTCTCTTCGCGACCAAAATTATTGTAATATAGTCGAAACTTCGAAGTAAGAAAATTTAAGCATAACAATACGCAAATTACACCCGGAAAAAAATTGAAAATTACCGATTTTTATAAATCATAATGTTCAATGAATTAGGTTTATCTTCTACAGTATTGTTTTAACTAGGATCACAAATAAAATACCGATCTAATATCTCTGCACATCTCCCAACTGCAATTTTACAATTAAATATCAAACTCACAACAAAGTAACTTAGGTAAACATAAATTTGTTCGGCCTTACAGAGATGCCGGTAGTTGTCGCGACAACTCGTCCGTTACAAGCACCACTGTTCGACTATTGAATGCTAAATAACTTGCTAGATATGCAAATACTTCGTTTAATTAAATGATATGCCGGCCGGCCGGCCATCGGCCGATCTAGCAGCCTACCTACCTTATTAGGACACGTCGTTTACCCTTACCTACTTAGATATTTACTTCTTTGACTTCTAAGTTGACTTTAATGATAAAAAACCTGCCTCGATTTGATTTGTCTTATAAATATCTTACTATTGAATTACCATTGGCGACGAATCCAATTTGCGTGTTAAGTGCAAGCTCATAGTTATTCATGCAACCTTGCATGCAACGTAATGCAAATTACGATCATTAAGTAAATAACTGCTAAATGTTCAGAGTAACTTTTATTTCAAACTTTATATTAGGTGCGGTGCGGGTTTGTTTGTCTGTACGGCTATTAAGATTTAGGCCCTTAGAATATTCTTTCTTAAGAGATACGTACAACAATGTAATTTTTAATCAACTTTATATTAGATAAATTATGTCGCCTTTAAAACAAATTTTAGTACTGTTTTAACCATTTTCTTGTGAAGATTATGAAGAAGAAAAATAAAAAATACCACGCTTTCGTTCGGTTGTGGTTGTTTTAAAAAAAAATATGGTTGTTACTGTTTTTTTTAATGTTAAATTGTAACGAAATTTATTTAAAAGCATAAAGGTAAAATTTTAATAAATAACAATCACGTGTTAAAAATTAAAAACCACGTAAGTGATTGTAAATTTTCATGAAACGCTCCTCCATCCTGTTCTTACTGATATTTCTGAGAAGTGTCTGTTGAATATTACTTTCCAATCCAAAAAAGGAAGATGTTTGCACTGCATCAAAAGACCGCTATTAACGGCAATGTAGATTTGTATATTTTGAGGTAAAATAAACAAATATGTTTTGCTGTTTGAGCGGCAACAAGTTACAAAAGTTGAAAACCAAGACAAATCCTGTCTGAACTTTTCCGCGGTAGAAGCTTCGCCCACGTATGTTTCGCCTCCATTACCTGGCTTTAAATCTTTATGCTTAGAACGTCTTCTAAGACATTTATTTATTCCATTGAACATCGAATTTCAATTCTATTTTACAACAAATAGAGATTAGTTTGTGATGACCAAGATTGAAATAACTATCTTCATGTTTTCTTCGCAGATACAAAGTTTTAAGTGTACCTAAGATGTGTATGTAAGCATCACATCATTGCATAGATTTCACAACAGCTCTAACTCTGTCTTACGCCTACATGCCGTCAATGTTTGAAATACTTTTCTGTCGAAGGTTAATGAAAAACTTTGTAGGTGTGTTTCGACGAAATTTATTACTAATTTACAACGAAATGTGGTCTCCTGTCTATTATTGCATGATTATATTGCAAACGCAATAATTTAAATGATTGAATACCAACTTGTTTTATTTTAAGCATGTTTAACACGCAATTAAAACGAAAAGTCATATTTTAAGAATATAGTGATTTCACTTAATTCCATTTAAAAAGTAGACAAATAGTCATCTTTACAATTTGCAAGTTTTAGTGAAGATACAAACTTGTCCAAACATGTGCTCCGAAGTTCAGGTAAAAAATATAAAAGAAAATGTTGACAAAGGATTTTTTTGTTCATCATTTCATAAAGAAATATAGGTAGGCACGGAAAGATTATTGCAAATTACACGAAGAATTAGAATATTATGAATAATAGTAACCTACCTACCTAATATGTAAACATAGATATTTAATTTATGTTTAGAAGAGACTATGAATTGCGATGTTATGTTATAGGCAATGTGTATAATGCAGGCATTCTATACATTTCCGAGGTATTGTATAGAATGCCGGGGTCGTCCAGGCAATGTGTGAAATGATATTGAATGTTCAAACTATTTTACACTTTACCTAGGAAATGTATGGAATACCTAGGCATTGTATAGAATGCCGGTTGACGCATAGGTAATGTATGTAACGTGTTTTTTTGGGTAGACAGCGTTTCGATTTTTATACATCACGCCTTTTTTATTTACAGAATAAGGCGCTTTGGCGACCGCTGCCGTCGTTCATTATACACATTGCCTGATGCACTTCAGGCATTTTATACAATACCTAGGCAATGTATGAAATGAATCGTATTATACACATTGCCTGAACGTTTTAGGCAATGTATACAATGCCTAGGCATTCTATACAATGCCGGATTATACACATTGCCTATAACATATATACTACAAGAAAGGCAAAATAAAGCATTGAAATAAAGAGACAATAGATTTGGATAGAAGATAGATAGATAGGTATATATGAAATTAGGAGTAGATTTGTAAGATACCCATATCCTGTAGTTGCCGGTCAAACAATCTTTAATCTAGATCTCAGATAAATGTTTAAGAAAAATGAGTTTTTGGTTTTTGCTAACAAACTTGAACCTACGTCGAATTACATTTCCTGCTATGATAATGTAGGCAGGTAGGTACATAGGTTACTGCAGTTTGCAAAAATCGCAAAATAACTATAACTACAACTACTTAAAGCTTTTTAAGTTACCTAGGTAGGTACCTAGGTAGACATGTGTTGTGTATGTTAGCAAGCAACAGTTTTGTTAAGCAGAAACAAAAGCAAAATATACCTACGTCTAATCTATGTTAGTGATCAATGATCATTATAATTTGTGGTCTACACAAATTGACTTTATCGCTATAAGTAAAGGATAGCGGCTGATTCTCACCTGAATTCGCCTGAGTTTGTATATCAACCGCTGACAACATTCCTTTCTTCTCAAATAAACTTCGTACGTTTGTACATGATATTTGAGAATCCGCAGCCGATGCCACCGCAAAGGTACACGAAGCTATCAATAAACACAATATTTGGCTCCTCATTTTCAATCCAAAAATCGATTTTTTATTAGGCGACAGTTTAACACAACAACACTTTTTCACAACTAACATATTTAGAATAGACAAATGATTATCATTCGACGTGGGAATGTGAACACTTTACAAAACAAATAAAATTATAGTTACAATTAACAACTATTTAAGTAGAAATGCGAATTTTACGCAATAAACACCACCCGCGACGACTCAACTACGATCCATGTTGGTCGCACTCCGACTGCTCGCTCGCCTCTCTGAAGTCAGCCGAAAGCGAACCTTCTGTGCTCGCTCAATGTTGCCAGGTAGAGCAGACATAAAGGTAGGTGATATTTTTAAAACGTGATCCTTTGAAAATACTCTAACTAAATATAATTAAAGAGGGTCATTACATTAGCATTACATTATATTATTCATTAAGGTAAATGGATTTCGTGAACCCGATCAAAATCCCAAAACCCACACAAACTTTTACTGAAAAGTTAGAATATTTCTATAAAGGCACTTACGGCTTAGATAAAGAAAAGTAGGTAGTAGGTAATCAATCAAACCAACTGATTTTATTTTCTCAGTTAAGACGCGATACATCACATATATTTTATCATAAAAAGCTGATTTTTTGAGTTATAATATTTTTATTTTAAATAACGATAAAATATAAAGTTATATTATAATGGGGTGCCAGTGCCACACGCAAAGCTGTAAGTAGATGGCGCTGGCATCAGATGATCTTTTTTTTTTTTGATGATGGTTCTCCAACAATGGAAACGCCGAGTTTTTTTTTATTCTTTCGGTCTCAGACCGATATGGCCAATTGGCGCCGAGAGTTGTCAAAAAACACATATTTGACAGTTCTTAATTCAAACCTAAGATTAATCGACTCGCGCCCTCTGCCGGGATAAAAAGTTAGTGTTGTCTGGCGACACTAGCTGACACTTTTATTCATCTATGGCGAGTGGCGAAGAGACTTTAAACTTATTTTGTGAACAGCACTTTATAAGTAAGCAATGAGGTGGAACACGCAAAGCTGTGAGCAGGTGGCGCTCTAGTCGACTGATCTTTTTTTTTTTAAGTTTTGTGGTCTCCCCTGTACTGTGAGTGAATTCAAGTTGGAGTCTTTGTGTTTTAGTGTTAAAATTATCTAAAAATAATCCATTTATGTCGGTGACTTGTTGTGTCTGAAAGAAAAACATCGTAGAAAAAATGCTCTTACTACATCAAGGCATTTTATTCAAATATTGACGTAAACATAAATGAAACCGTAGAGAGTTGTGAAAATACTACTATTTGACAGTTATTTCAAACATATATTAGTCGAACATCGCCCTCTGCCGGGATAAAAAGTTAGTGCTCCTCCCCATTAGGCAGATCTACTAGAAATATTTTAAAGGAAAATACATCTTCAAAAATTTACTCGCGGCGAGGTTTGAACTCGCGTCTTTGGGTCAGTATCTACCCCAATATTTTAAGCTCAAAATACACGACGGACACTTACACTGACACAACGAACTATAGAGCAAACTGTCGTCGTGTGTACACCGCCGCAATCTTGTTTCAGATGTATCAGCATTGTCGCTCGACATCAAGTGACGATGTCGTGTAGCAGTGCTTGTACAGTGATATTGAGTGGCTTGATTCAGTCCTGCCCTGTTTCTATCTTTTCGGTGAGGGAACGTGCTCTAAGATGTAGCACGATTACCTTGAAGTTAAATTAAAAAAAAAACAAATTACACTTTCATGGCAACGGAAGAAGATAGATCTATGAATATTTTTGTGTGTCGACTTGATGTCGTCACAAAAATATTGCAAGCTTGTGGACGCTATCGAAACTTAATGCAATTTGTGTTTGTGTAAGTGTAGCGTGTAAGTTTGTGTCGTAGGGTAATTTGTGCTTTAAAGCTCAAAATACACGATGACACTAACACTGTCAATTTACCTAAAACAGTCAGCATCAGCACCTACTGCAACCTACAAAATATATTCATGCATGCTGCATGTGAGCTGTAGGTGTTGTCTGTTTTAGGTAAAGTGTCAGTGCGTTCGTTAAGCTTAAACTACACGATGACACTTAGTGATCGTGTAGTTTAAGCCTAACGAACCACACCACACGAATGACCCGTGTTGCTTAAAACCACTTCAGTTACAGGTACTTACCACCAAAAATATCAAGCTCAAAATACACGACGAACACTTACACTGACACTTTACATAAACAGACCACATCTACATCTACATGCACGAATTTCTTTTAATGTTACCGAAGGTGTGGTCAGTTTTAGGAAAAGTGTCAGTGTAAGTGTCATCGTGTAGTCTAGCTTTTACATTGGAACAAAGTTAATAATAATAATATTTAAAAAAAAATCATAGTTTCATTGATAGTTCTGAATTTTCACTATTCTAATCTGATTTATAACTCTAGGTAGGTAGGTATTTGCATTATTTTGCATTTCTGCTGCAAGTATCTGTCTGTGGGCTATATATGCTAAACAGTTTTGTTTGCCTGCCCTTTGTTCTGGAAAATAAAAAAAGTCAAAAGTCGATCTGTCTTCGCTCGCGCGGACGTGTTTTCGTCGTTCTAAAATATTTATTTACGAAAATCTCAGTAATTTTTTATAGTCTAACAATTTTATAATAATTTGAAACAAGTTTCTTACAACTATACTAACTTTTTCTACTACAAAGTGTTTATTAAATCTAGTTTAAATCGATCTTTGAAGATTTTACATAACCGGTGTGACCATGAGATTTTATTTATTAAATGCTGTGTCCAAAGCAGTGGGAGCTAGGTCATATTCTACTAAAAGTTATAAAAAGGTGACCCACTGTATTTTTGATATGGATGGACTGTTATTGGGTAAGTTAACCAAGAGTTCTTCCAAAGTATTTTCATTGAAATTTGAATAAGCGAGGCAGTGAACTTTTGTTATTGTAGTCAATGTTATGTACAAGGTTGCATTTTACAATTCATTTTGAACCTTGTGACTACCTACTAAACTTGCTAAACTATTTTTTTTTTACAAGTGTTTACCAACACATAAGATATAAGTGTGCCTACTGTGTTTTGGAAAAAAAGCTTCAATAATTCGTACTCGGTGGGATTCGAACCCAGAGTGTGGTTCGATTTTTTGAAGTATTTTCAAAAACCGTATTTACCTATTACATTTAGTTTTGATGTTACAAACTTATATGATCACTACTATATTTTTCTAATAATTATGTATTACTGATGATTAATGACCAATTTTAAACTTATAGACACAGAACAAGTTTACAAAAAGATGATAACACAATTATGTGCTAAATACGGCCATCAGTATACTGACGAGCTGATGATGAAAATCCTCGGAGGCACGGAACAGAGGCTCTCGGAGATTCTGTGTAAAGAGCTGAGCCTGCCCGTAACTCCCAAGGAGTTTAGAGACCAGCTGCTTGAACTTGGTGATACTATGTTAGCTGGGACTCCGCTTTTAGATGGTGAGATTAATATTTATTTCTGGACACAAGGATCAATATCCTTTGAGGAGAGGTACCTATTTCCTAGAAGCAAACAAACAAACAGCAAACAGTGTTGTCTCACTCCAAGTTATGCAAGTAGCCATTTGGTTCAGGTACCAGACAAAATATTCTTATTTTGAATAGTAGTCCTTTGTAAATACATTATTGTCTTATATAAATAAACAAAGAGAGCAATAAACAAATTATGCAAAAAAAGTCAACTCGGTGGGAAATAAACCTATAATTTTCTGTGTCACATCTGTCTTTCTTAGTGACTGCTCCAACCTACATACTTACTCAGATACCCAAAATTTACGGACAGTCTAGTTCTAGTAGATTGACTAACCTCTCGTGAGCTAAGCTAGACTACTTAGTTTAACTAGTGGGTGGTGGACTATGAATGGTCCCTGTCATTGCTTGTCTTTGATATACTTCTGTAATAATTACGAAGGCCCTTGGCATTTTGCCATCTTCGCTAATCTATTGTTACGCATCTTGAGTTTAAGTAGGTACCTATTTGTTCAGCATGTTATCAAGATAGCAGTGCATTTATCTACACTTTTACAGTATGCATATTGATAAGTCAGATAATTATTTTATAATATTGATAATAGCTGCTTTTTTTTGCTATTATTAGAAGATGCTATTTAAACTTATGGGGAAGTCTTCATACTCTTTTTTCATACAAACTTTACCAATGTAGGCGACTGTTTCCTCCCTGGCTAAAGATAGTAGAGACAAAATGGTTATGCCATAAAACCTATATTTGACATGACCATGACCCTATGTATTGTTTTTTTTATATTCATGCCCCTACATATTGATTATGTTCCCCATAAGAAATCTGGTTTGATCTTGGGACCATTTGAAGTATATGTAAAACATTATAATTTAAGCACCTTTCATATTTCTTAACTTATACTATAATCCATCCAATGTTACCAGGAAGAGATTGGTTTAAGCGATAAGGACGCCCATTGTACTACCTATATTTAAGTTGTTATTATTTTCTTTTAGCTATAAGTTTTTTGGTGTGTACAATAAAGAAAGAAATTATCACTCTCTCATCTAAGCAATATGTTCCCAATTGCAGCCCTCTTATGAGCCTGGGGTCGGCTAAAACCCTTAATTATTTGGCTAGCATCCATAGTACAAGCCGAGTTGCTTAGTTTGGGGCGAGATGGCGCTGTGTGCAACGTTGTACAATATTTATTATTTATTTACAGGGGCTGAAAACCTAATCCGACATTTGCACAAAACTAAAGTACCATTTGCACTGGCCACTTCATCGAGCGAGCGATCTGTGCACACGAAGGTAGCAGCACACAAGGACTTGTTCAGGCTGTTCCATCACCAGGTCATGGGGAGCTCGGATAAGGAGGTTAAGTTTGGAAAACCACACCCGGATATATTCCTTGTGGCTGCTAACAGATTCCCGGATAAACCCGACCCGGAAAAGGTATGTCAGAAAAGACTTATTATTTTCTTTTTATCATTTCAAAATGTAGGCAAGCTTGTCTCGCATACCCGACTGCAATGCAGAAGGTTGCGGGTTCGATTCCCGCCAGGAACAAGTAATTAAAATATTTGTGTCTTTAAATTAAACTCATTTTTCAGTATTAACCGCATGGTGTCTATTATTTTTAGCATTGATTCAATGCTCAACGTTTCAAGACTTTTACAGGTTCTTTCAGGTCAATTGACCTTGACCTGAAATGCTTAACGTTTCAAGACTTTTACAGGTCCTTTCAGGTCAATTGATCTTGACCTGAAATGCTTAACGTTTCAAGACCTTTACAGGTCTCTTCATCAGGATTGACCTTGACCTGAATATCTATTTGTGTCTTGTCTGGATGCCCACCAAATGGACCCACGGCTTAAATGCTAAAATTAAACGCTGCACCTTAGTTTGGTCAAAGATACCGAATAATATCCAATGACATTGACATCAACTGATGTTATACATTATCTCAGATCAATAACGTAGGTATATAATCAACTAGCTGCGCCCTGCGGTTTCACTCGCGTAAGTCCCGATCTCGCGGGAATACCAGGATAAAAAGTAGCCTATGTGTTATTCTAGGTCTCCAACTATCTATATTTCATCGCAATCGGTTCAGTAGTTTTTGCGTGAAAGAGTAACAAAGTCACATACATACAAACTTTCGCGTTTATAATATTAGTAGGATTAATCACTTAATAATCAATATCAACGAAATAATCAATATCGTAGCGCTTATCCATTTATCTGAATTCGTCGAAATCAACCCTTTCATAACATAACCCTTTCCCTGGAGTCGGGAAAATAAACTAAATTTTTCAGTTTTAATCGCGTCACCTACTTTTCTTATATTCAGCATTTTCCAACGAACTACCGCGACGTTTCGAGATCCTTCCAGAACTTAAATCCTAAAAATAAATAAATATAAGCCCGTTAATTTATCCCATTGTAGGGCAAGGGTCTCCTCTTAGATGGGTTAGGCAGTAAGACGCCACGCGAGCCTACTCCGGATTGGCGAATGTCCCATACCTTCGGACCGTGGTGAGTCCTAGGACATGTCGGTTTTCTGACGATGTTTTCCTTCACCGTAAGAGTCATGTTATTAGCGCACATAACATTTCTTAAAGAAAAATACTTCGGTGCGCGGTCGGCCGGGATTCGAACTCACGACTCTCGGAATGAATGTCGGAGTATCTACCACTAGACCAACACCACGACTAAAAAACAAACTAACATGATTGGAACTCGTAATTTTATATTTTCCCGGGTCTTAATCGAGTGACTTTTACTTTTTTACAACGGTCTTGGTCGCGGTGTCCCCTCGCGACCAAGACCGTTGTAACATGGTCGAAACGTAGAGGTAAGAAAATTGAAGAAGTAAAAGTCACGCGATTAAGACCCGGGAAAATATAAAATTATGACCACGTCTAAAACCAAAAAATGAGTTTAATTTAATATTAAGAGCATAGTCTCCATTCTCTTTCTCCATACAAACGTAGTTTAAATTTTCCTCCCTGGATAAAGACATTAGAGCAAATATGTTTGTTTATGCTATAAAACCTATATCTGTTATGACAATGCATCTAACTTTTTTTTTTTTTTTTTCTTATTAAAATAATAATAAAATGAAAAAAATAAAAAGGTAGATGCATAGTCATGATAGATATAAGTTTTATGGCATAAACATATTTGCTCTAATGTCTTTATCCAGGGAGGAAAATTTAAACTACGTTTGTATGGAGAAAGAGAATGGAGACGATCCTCTTAACATAGCGAGAACTGAATAAAAATCTGAAACAAGTCTAGTTTTAAAATATTTCACTCCTACAGACGGATATTAAACTAACTTTAAAAATAGTTCCAGTTACGTCATCTTGTTTCGTTTTTATGTTGATGTAAATTGGTGAGCAAATTTAGATTAGAACCGCATCAACAATACAATACCTACATGACAACATAGGTACTATTACTATTAGCCACTATTAGAAATATTGGCTTATTCCTATTCGTGCCATTCCTTCAATTGTTTCACTGTTTTGCGTCCATACATTGAGTTCCAATCGGGCCAAAACAAAATTAGATAGTCATTTTAATGTGAAAATATTTTCATACTCCATTTTATAGGAAAAATACATCTTCAAAAATTATTCGCGGCGAGGCTTGAAATCGCGTCTCTGGGTCTGTACCTCTGCGTCTTTTAAGGGGACAGTCTTCCTACTCTTTTCTCCATACAAACTTTACAAACGTAGAGTCGACTGTTCCTCCCTGGATAAAGACATTACAAAAAATATGTTTATGACATAAAGTCCTATATCAGCCATGCATGACCCTACGTTTTATTTTTTTTAATTTTTCGTAGGGGCATGTCATGGCAGAAATTGGTTTTATGGCATAAACATATTTGCTCTAGTAGCTAATAGTTTCTAAGATCACTTTGTTGTTCGTCCGTCCGTCCGTCTGTCTAGTTCCTTTAACTCGGGAACGCGTAGAACACTTAAAATTAAAACCATAATACTCTGGCCCCTGATTACTTAACTATGTAGCTAACCAATGTTCCCGGTTGCATTCCTCTCGAGAGCGCGGGGTTCGTTTGAAATTGTTGATTACACGGTAATTTTTCACGTCATTCAGTCGCTAACAAATTGTCATGGCATTTAAAACTAGCGACTGCAACTGTCACATTGTATATCATAAACGCAAAAATCAACAATTTCAATCGAGATTTGTTAGCAACTGAGTTATGTAATCTGCTATCAAGTCAATCTTCAGTCCTTTGAATCTGTGAAAAAAAAAACTTTAGAGGTGTCAAGGGAGATCCGGATGGAACGAAGTTCCTTTCTGTGAGAGAGAGAGAGAGAGAGAGAGAGAGAGAGAAACACGCCCACGCCGCACGGCTTACAACTATATCAAAAAGTGTCGTTACAACTTTTCATCTTAATTTTTTCCGTTTAGCCCCCTTTCGCAACGCGCGATAAAGAACTTCGTTCCAATAAAGTTATTTTCTTCTATATTCCAGTGCCTTGTATTCGAAGACTCCCCGCACGGTGTAACGGCTGGCGTTTCGGCGGGCATGCAAGTAGTAATGGTCCCGGACCCGCACTTGGACAAAAGACTAACAGAACACGCAACCATCGTCCTACCAACTCTGGCCAAGTTTCAACCTCAACTTTTTGGACTACCTCCCTTTCATTGACTGAGAAAACAGACATGCTTTCTCTTTCTCGCATTCAGGGAAAGGACACTCTTTCTCTATACTCTATACAAACGTAGTCGACTGTTTCCTCCCTGGATAAGGATATAAGAGCAAATATGTTTATGCCATAAAACCTATATCTGCCATGACCATGCTCCTTTGTTTTGTTTCTGTACCCAAAGGGTGAAAATGGGACACTTTTACTAAGACTCCGCTGTCCGTCTGTCTGTCACCAGGATGTATCTCATGAACCATGGCAGCTATTTAATTTTCAAATTACATTCGAAAATAAGTTATCGAGTAATCAAAGAACGTCTATAAAAAATGTCTCACCCTAATTGAGAACCTCCTAACATGGTACAAAATAAATAAATAATTGTAATTGCATAAGTTGCTAAAAAATAGCCTTACCGCGGCAGTCCCCGAGTGCCACACGTTTTTTTAAAGTTAGTTACACTGCCAGGCACCTGTAATTTTGTTTAGTTGTTCGGTTTTTAAATAAATAACAAAGTCCCGAAAAGTCTTCCTTAGTGGCCGCACAGGCCTACGTTTTGTTTTACGGACAAATTCGTTCTAAGCTATATGGCTTAAAAAAATGTTATAAGATTTTGTGGTGCAAATAATTATCAGTCCCAAAAACATATTTAAACGTTAATTTATAAGTTTTGTTTGACATTTGGTATTTTATTGAAATGAAACTCATTTTTCGGTTTTAATCGCGTGGTGTTTATTTATTTTAGTAGGTATTGTTTTAATGCTCAACGTTTCGAGACC
Source organism: Idaea biselata (assembly GCA_958496205.1). NCBI lineage: Eukaryota > Metazoa > Arthropoda > Insecta > Lepidoptera > Geometridae > Idaea > Idaea biselata. Next base: position 36,522,479 of record OY292394.1, on the reverse strand, counting down.
TTAACAGGTCTTTTCGGGATTGACAATCCAATGGTCAGCCCATGGAATCACCACCACCTTGGTCATGGTTGGTCAATCCGTAAGAGACCTGGAAAGGTCTCGAATCGTTGAGCATTGAAACAATGCTAAAAGTAATAAACACTACGCGATTAAAACCGAAAAACGAGTTTAATTTCAATCCAACTTGGCAAAAAGTCTATGATATTATAATAATACTAAAATGCCTCAAAATAGTAGATATTATAGTTGATATTACAGGGAAATATTGTCTACTTGTTATTGGAACACAAGTGTTTAGATAGCCATTTTTAAAAGTTGCTCTGAAGTTAGTTAAGGGAAAAGGATACATGTGCCGGCAAACATCTTGAAAAATACTGACGTGTAAGGGATAAGTTCGTGCCGTACATTCACGTGCGACTTTTATGAAAAATCAACTACTGCGCATCTGCCATTTTTTTTTCAAGATGTTTGCCGGCACCTGTATCTACTCTGTTCTCCATACAAACGTAGTGGACTGTTTCAAAACGTAATTTGTTAGGTACGTATGGAAGTCTAAAGCTCAACATAAGCCAAAATATTCAGTTACCTGTGAGCTTGTTGAATTTTATACCCTATGCTCATGTTAATAAGGTCCCAAGTACAATTTTTAAGCTCAAAATACTTGATGACACTTACACTGACACTTTACCTGAAACAGAACACACCTACAGGTAAAGAAATTCGTGCATGTGTGCTGTAGCTGTGGTCTGTTTTATGTAAAGTGTAAGTGTCAACATGTATTTAGAGCTCAAGTGTTAAGAGGACAGTCCACCTAGTCTTTTCTCCATACAGACTTTACATACTTAGTTGACTGTTTCCTCTATGGATAAAGATTTAGAAAAAAAAATGTTTATGCCATAAGTCCTATATCAGCCATGACCATGCCCCTACGTTTTGATTTTTTCATTTTCTAATTTTTCAGAATTTTATTTCTATTCTAATTAGAAAATGAAAAAAACCAAAACGTAGGGGCATAGTCATGGCAGATATAGGTTTTATAGCATAAACCTATTTGCTCTAATGTCTTTATCCAGGGAGGAAAGAGTCGACTACATTTGTATGGAGAAAGAGTAAGTAGACTGTCCTCTTAAGAACAATTTTAGTAAATAGTATTAGCAGTAGTAAGTATTACATAACTTGTTGATATTTGTGTAGTTATTAGATTTAAGTGTAATAAATTTATTATTTTGGAATTAAATTATTTGTTTCAAATATCTGATAAACATTTAGAAACCAACCTCATTAGGAACTTTATCATTTGCCCCTTGATAATGTAAGCTACATTTTCGTAAAATAATTTATGAAATTGTTTCCATGGTTTCAGAGATTACACCCAATTACATACATATTACTATTAGTAAAGATTTACGGTTACGGTAGTCGGCCGCATACTGTCCGCTCGCTCTCGAGGGACAGTATGCGGGCGGAAAGTGGACCCCGGGGTCCACTTTCCTACTTTTACATCTCCGCTTCGCATGATCTTCAGCATTCTGTGTAGTGTGGCCATTTGCACGCTAAGGGATCTAAGGGAGACTAGCAAACCCCCCGCGCGGGGTCGGTTGAACTGCTTGGCCCCTAGGACGGTCGGTGGTAATGTCAAGGCAAGGGCCCGCTGTAAAAATATTGCCAAATCTATTTGCATGGCCAATGATAAATTGATCACTTACTGCGCAGACTCCAATTTGGTGTTACCTGACCGCGGGCTTTCAAGAGGGATGCAATAGAGAACACTATTCAGATGAGAAGAAGACCTCTACTGTGTTTGAGCGGAGCCCAGTCTCCCGAGAGGGATGTAACCAGGAACAACGCTCGGATGACGAAGATAGACCAAACCCAGATTAGCTACATTAAACAATTATTTATTAACAAAGGATTTAAATTAATGATTCTAATTTCTAATAGATATACATTAAAATAATTATTTGATTAGGTGTTTGACTGTGGAGAGTACATCGTTAGCAGACTTGTCAGTGAGAGCAGCACTGCGTTCCACACCCTTATCTGAAAATATCACAGAAAATATGACACCTAGTCCAGAACAAAATTTTTATTTTTAAGCATACTTGCACTGGGCAGGAATTGAACCTGTCACCTTCTGCATTGCAGTTGGGGTATTGGTCCGACTCACCACAGAGGTCGTGTAAAAATAAAGCCTATGAAGGGCTGGTATGGCTACTATATGTTACCTACTTATGACATGGATGAAGCTTCATAGAAATAATACTAGTATTTCCTCTCACCCCTAGAAAGCTCAGTTCCCAATACATGTGTTTAATTATTTAACGTAATTAAAAATACATGTTGAAATACAAATGTAGTGGACTGTTTCAAAACATAATAAAATAAATTAACTGAAATGTTTAATAAAAAAAATGAATAGTAACCAATTATTTAGCAATTAATTTTTGTATAACAGAAAACACTTCTCCACAAGACAAGCCAGACAGGGACTGGCTTAGTTCACAACCTTTGGCTGAAAATAAAAATCCTTTTCAAACTATGCTAGTTCTATACGTACACTACAGAGATATTTAGGTATCATTGATAATTGTGTTTGTAAGAATTGTGTTGGTCTAGTGGTAGTTACTCCAATGTAAAGGTCTCCGCATACATAACGTTTCCCGGATGGGATGTGCCTATTTCTTCATACAAAAATCCCGTCAGGGCGACGTTGGGGGGAATGGCACGGGATTTGTATGTAGAAATTGACACGTCCCTCCTGGGAAACGTTACGTATGCAGAGACCTTTAGTTTCTTACACTAAGTAGGGAGATATTTTCTGTCATTAATAGGCAAGTGTTAGGCCACTACTTCACCAGAAGGTAAGTAGTGTGTGATCTAAGATGTAGTATATTTATCAAGTGGCTGCACCAGGCTACTCCGATTGACTTAGGCCGATAAGTGGTGACAAACCGCGTTCAAAGAAAGCCTTCCAGTTAACCAACCAAGGAATAGTGTTCCGTTAATGCAATTAAAGGTAGGTATTGTTGTCTTACCAAATCGAGCCCAAACTCGAGGTTGAACCCCGCTACATTCCCGGATCAAGATGGGGAAGTTAGGGTTTTCCTTCTTAATGTTTACATACATTTTTTGAATAAATTCTCTGCAAAATACAGACGATATTAGTAAGAATAAAGTTTAAGGTTATGTTGGTATTTATGTAATCGCTTGACTTACCGTACGCCCTGTGAATTTCCACTAGTTTGGCACAAGTGTATTCTGAGCTCTTTTAAAGTTGTACCAACTAGTTTGAGAGACATTTTATTTAATTTATCTCAGAAAAATGTACACAAAACAAATCGAAATTCGACTTCTTTTGAAATAAATTGACTTTGACAGCCTACTGACATTTTTTTAGATCTTGGACATTGATGTTGACGACTCTGAAACACATGATTTGGAGTGTGAAATATAGAGTAAAATAACAGTGCCGAACACGGAATTATCGCGTTACAAAAAGATGCTCACATGGAGTTGCAATATTAGATGTCACGTGTTAAATTGGCCCAAATTGCCCTTAAATGCTGGCAGAAAGGCCATAACTAAAACATCGTTGCAGCAGAGGGTAGGTACTTATAGGAAGACCGGTTGGTTTTGTCCGTTAATTTTGGGTATTTTAGCCAAAGAAACTTGACAAAATGGTATCATGAATTGATAATCCGGAACGTGGACCGAACAATGACGTTACTTTTTGCCGAACGAGGGTAGTCGTAAGTACCTACCTACCCGCAGGCTGCCCGAGCCACCCGAGCTAGGAGTAGGGTAATAATAATCGCTCCACTTCAAATTTGTTGATACAGCACATTTTCCTACAAAAATTGAATTTTGGTACTTCTGTACTGTGGCAATGAATTGGAGGCCTACCGCGCAATTAAGTTAACCAGGAAAGCACAGCAGGCCCACCGCGCAATTAAGTTCAAACCGATGTCAATGACGACGCCCGCGCCGCGCCGCCGATTTGAAAGTCATTGAAATCGACGTTAACTAGGGTACCGTACACCTTAGAAGAAAAATAGAAACCCATTTGTAATATTGCACTCTTTTGTCCGTCTGTCTAGCCGTCTTCATGTATCACCGCTGATTTTCTCAGGAACGGGTAGACCAAAGAATAGTAGGTACTTATTATAGTACTGAAAAGACCTATGAAACTGGTGGCCACGTAGCTTCTGCACAGAATAAGGCTACCCCATCTCTTTCCGTCGTAAAAGGTGACCACGGGATTTGGGAGGAGTTTAGCGAACCTGGAGTTCTCCCCGGAGTGGTGGTGACGGTTAAACTGCTTGGTCTCAAGGGCGGTTGGTGTTAAAAACATTATCTAAATCTATTTGCACGAGATGTGGTCGTTGTTATGATACTACTATATGTATCGCATGGTATCACGAATAATTTGTGGTTTTAGCGGACCCTGGGCTCGTTTTAAGTTTCACGAAAATAAAAATACAGCAACACAATTTCCTCTCAACGCGTACCCGCCTAAACTTGGGTATCGGTTGCATACTATCTATGTATCAATCTTTCTAGGTAGTAGCTCAAGAAAACTAAATATATATTTATAATTAACAATTTAATGCAATAATTACTCAATACATCAATTTCATTTTTGTACAATAAGATCAAAGTACCAAACAATTTTCAATGATTTCAATGTTATCCTAGAAGCATTGCCACATCACCTCATCTACAAATAACATTAAAAATATTTAATTTTCAAACAAATGTATAATTTAAATTATTACAACATTTTTTTCCAGCAAATGTATGGCTTAAATTGTTATTAATATTTTTAGTTTGAACTTGAAGCTGGTAATTTTTTTATTTCTACAATTTTATAATGTCGAAAAGTGTACTAAAACAACAAAGCAATGAAACTATGTATGAAGTTTCTAACAATCCTTTTTATTTTGTAAAAATTTAATGCACATGTTATTAGTAAAGCATTGCACATTTATTTTTGTCAAATTTGCACTTTGCCCAAGCAGTGCTGTTGTGAAAAAAAAACAAACCTTGTCTATGTGCCAATTGTAACACAAAATAAATGGGCAACTTTACAAAAACTCAATTGTCCGATTATATAATTAATTAAAAACAAAATCTACAACCAAAACTATGTTTCATTAAAAAAAATGTAATATCAATATTGTGTATGTACATATTTACATCTTAATTTAAAGTTTAACGGTAGTACTAATTCTAATGAAAGATTCTTGTTGTAAAAATGGGTACTTTTCTAATAGAAATTCTTTAACTTACTTACAACTTACAATCTGCTTCTGTATTATCTATCTAGTTTATAAATCAGTTTCTTATGCACCATAGTGCAAACACTGCATACAGTACATTACTGGGGCCTTATTTTGCAATTTTGTTGCTAACGAATCTATAATGAAACAATTGAAATTCTTGTTTACACACATTTCTTGCGTCATTCAGTCGCTAACAAATTGTCATTGCAATTAAAACTAGCGACTGTAACTATCAAATTGTATATCTGTTAACGCAAAAATCAACAATTTCAATTGTTTCAATCCAGATTTGTTAGCAATAGAGTTACGTAATCAGGGGCCTGGTATGAGATAACCACTTGCACTGGTGATTACCACCACGTTGCGTGCTTTGACGCAACGTGACGTACTTAAAAGTGCATAATTATCAAACACAGTTATTAACTAGATATATAATATAGGCAGTGATTAAAGGCATTCTCAATAGTCAAGGAATTCAAAGATCCAGGAACCTTTCGTTAAGGCAGGACAATTTGAGAGATAACTGCTAAGAGAGAACAATGGAAGAAGTCATGCTGTACTGACCCCTGATTACGTAACTACAGAGTTACGTACAGACGTGACAAATCTCGATTGAAACTATTGTAATCAACAATTTCAATTGTTCTAATCGAGATTTGATAGCAACAAAGATACATAATCAGGCCACTGACCCCAAAAGTTAAGTTGAGATAAGAATAAAAAGAAGAAAGTTAATAAAGCTCTGGACATTTCTATTCTTTTTAAAAGCATTCTAGAACTACACCAGAAACCGATATCTTCCCGCGCGCTTTTCCCGCATTTTATAAAACGGGAAATTTTGTGGAGGTAGGTACACCTCACTGACTCACCCTGTGGCTTCAAAACGCGAAGAGAATAATCCGTAGTTAAATCTTTAAGTTAAGGCTTCTTCGCCTTATTTATGCCATACAATAGTTATTTTTACCATAGCTTAAGGGGGTAGTCCTCGAGTTTTATTTTTACCATTGATTAAGAGGGTAGTCTTTGAGAAGAATAAACTATGTTTTAGAGATTTTTCAATTATTTATAAATACTTACATTGAAAAAACTAAGAGACTGCACCCTTAAGAAATAAATTAGCACAATGACAATATTGTGCTTATATTTAAGGTAAAAAACGAATTCTGGCTCTTAAAAGGTGAAATCCTAACATTCATACAGATTATTTACGAGCGAAAAGATATCACAGCACGGTGTAGGCTCCAATTTCGATGGCAAAATTATCTGGTTGTACCCAAGAGATTATTCAACAAGAGAATTTCAAATAGACAAGAATTTGAATTGAACTAGCGGACGAGTCCTACTCTATAGTAACCTTCACTTACACACTTTGTAAAGTTCTTTAAACACTGGTACCCTTATACATAAACGTGGACTAAGGTCGGAGTAGTTTAACCACTTTTTGTTTCTGTCTGTTCTGAAAGTCCTTCTCACAGAAAAGCATGTTCTCACTGCTCCGAGCTTACTCCACGTTTATAAACAAGGCTATGAGAGGTAACTGTTCAGTGTTCAGCTACACAACTCCACTAGAATGAAGACTGCGCACAGCTCAAGGCTGTAGAGCACGAAGCGAGACAGAATCACCAGGACGGAGGATCTCCAAGACTTCCTGTAGCTCCGCTTGGTGTCGTTCTGGTGATAGACTGTGGCTTCAAACTGCGGGCAGCAGGGAGGCCTCAGCTAGCCTGACGCCGGCTCCGTTGCCTTTGTTCCATCTGCGGTCAAACCTGAAATATTGTATAAGTTATATAAGTTACTGGTCGTAGTAGAGTGTGAGTGATTATTAAAATTTGTTGACTTTAATCAACATCAATTGGATCTCTCATCCAAGTGATGGTTCCGGTTGCATCCCTCTCGGGAGCCCGGGGTCCACTAAACCCCAAATATTTAGGGTTGGCGCAGTAGGTGAGTCATCATTGACCCTCCGCTAATAGAATTGGCATAATTTTTACGGCCGGCCGCCTGCCTGACACCAACCTTTCCAGGGACCGAGCAGTTTATCCGCCGCGCCGCTTCCGGGAGAACTTAAGTTTTGTTAGTCCTCCCTAAATACCTTAGTCGCTTTTTACGACACCCACGGGAAGAGATGGGGTAACCGTATTCTATGCCGGGGCTACACGGCGCCCCGGCATTAATTTAGATTGGATATGTAAAATTAATACATAATATTATTTAACATCCCTATTAATAAACGAGGAGTAAAGTTGGATTAGTAAGGGCATGCTTTGTCTTTTTCCATAACAAGTACTTTCAAAGTTGGCAGACAGAAAGAAAAAGTGGTAAATCTAATCTGAACTTATTTCACATTTATAAATAAGGAAGTAAGAATTTAAGGTAAGAGTTAATTCGAATTAAGTTAAATTGTAAATATTATAACTTTCCAGGCATTTTGGTGTGCCTGCATAATCACATTAATATTATAGATCTGAAAGTTTGTTTGTTTATATATTAGTTTGTTCTTTCTTCAATATCAAACAGTGCGACCAATTTAGATGAAAACTTACATGAAGAGTTTAAGTGAAGGAGAGTAACATAGGATAGGTTTGATCCCGATAACCCCGCGGAACGGGATTTACGCGGGTGAAACCGCAAGGCGCAGCTAGTAAGAGTATACAGTGATAGACAGGTCATGTTCTGTCTACCCCTGCCCCAAAAGAAGCAGAGACAAACCTTGTTTCTGGCACCATTCGACGAAATCGTCAATTAGAACAGGCCACGCACCCTCCGCATCATAGTTACTCATGCTATCATCAATCTGAGTAGCAAAGTCTAGGAGCAGGTTCCATGTGTCCTTGGGTATTGATCTTTTGTGATGTTCCTGTAATCAATCATTGTTGAAGAATATGTATTTTGTGTGCATTAGTAACACACTAACCAATATTTATAATTTATGTATAGGTAAGTATCTTTGTAACTTTTATTTAATTACTAGCTGCACCCCGGAGTTTCACCCGCTTAAGTCCCGATCCCGCGGGATTTAGGGAATCAAAAAAATTATCCTATGTCCTTTTCCTGGTTCTAAGCTACCTTCCCACCAATTTTCAGCCGTTCTTGAGTTACAAATGGTGTAACTAACAAGACTTTCTTTTATATTATACCAGCCGCACCCTGCGGTTTCACCCGTGTGAGCGAAACCCAATCCCGCGGGATTTACGGAATCAAAAGTACCCTATGTCCTTCTCCTGGTTCTAAGCTTTCTACCCACCAACTTTCAGGCAAATTGGTTCAGCCGTTCAGCGAGTTATAAATAGTGTTACTAACACAACTTTCATTTATATTTATATAGATAGATTTTGTATACCAAGTTGGCTTCTGGTGAAATATGTTGGAATTATATTTGTAACATCTCTGAAACCATATTTCTAACATATAAATGACATTCATTTGTTTTATTTGCAGGCTTCAAATTTTAAGTGGCATTTCATTATTCAGACATAAGCCTTTTATTCTGAATATTTTTAATTCTAATGCCTGTGCTAAGTGACCTAAACATCTTTTGTGTTTAGTATTCAAAAGGTATTTTATGTATTCTATCGATGTATTTGTTGTCTTCTCTGCCTTTCTTTTTATAAGTATGGATAAATGGTTTACAATACATTATGGCAGAACCCAATACAATAAGAGGCCTGTGTCAATAGGCACCGTAACTGAATTACATGTTTCATAGTCTTAACCTTATAAAGTATTGTAAACTATCAATCCTATTAATAATATGAAAGTGAAAGTTTGTTTATGTCTGTTGCTCCTTTACACAAAACTACTGAACTGATGGCATTGAAACAAAACTTGGAATAAAACTGGAGACCTGGCAAAGCAAATAGGCTAATTTTGAATCCTGATATTGCCATGGGACCAGAATCTGAGTGGGTGAAATATCAGTGTGCAGGTAGTTCAGAATAAAAAGCTTCAAATGTATTAGTTATGCTTTACATACCATTAAAAACTTGCACCATGCATCGAGGAACTTAAACCTCCCTCGTAGCACAATATTCCAATATGCTATCGCCATATCGAGATCTAATCCTTTCTGGCCAAGGTTCTTAGCATAATTGAATGTAAAATGATAGAAATCTTTAAATTTATTCACATCTTTGATTTCGGATTCAAGCGTTGGTAGCTTTGACTTTAGTTTATCTATGCTATCTGCGCCTAACTCGACGAGACCCGTAACGAATTCGTCTTTCGTGAACTCGCATTGCACTGCTGCCTTGCATTTCCACGCAATTATTAGTACTAAAATAGATTCAGGACTTAAATTTACATCTTCTAAAAACTTCATTACTCCATCCACAGTTATCTTATCGTTTTCTTGTTGATCCTTATATTTATTGAACAGTTGTTCCACCTTTTTTCTATCCACCGCCGTCTTAACAGGATCTTTGTAGTATGCATCTGGGTTCTGAAAGTAGTTGTCGCTTGCGATGTCTAGTTTCCAGTCGTTCTGCGATAGACAGTATATTGCTGTGGTCTCGCTTGTCTGTGTAAACGCGACAAACTTCTTCACTTTGTCTCTCTGTGACGATTTTAGTTTATTCTGAAAATAAACGTACGAACGTCAGTGCATAACCTCAGAGAAAATTCATTCTATGTGAATCTTATTGGACTTTTGTAATGTGAAATATATATTTTCAATGTATGGTAATTAGATTAGAAAGTCCATAGGCATGATTACTCACCATTTTGGATAGATATTTGCTAAATTCTAATGACTTTCACTGTTATTTCGACATCAGAACCACTGTGAATAACATCAATCAACCATAGATTTTTATATTGCCATCAACATTAAAATAAAATATCCCTAAAATTAAAACAGAATAAAAAATAGAATTAAGATTTTAAATTACACATCATGTAGTCTTTGAAAATTTTTTTTTAGAAATGTTAAAATAAAGATTATGTCAAACATAAATGGGCAGAAAGTCTCGTGGTCATTCATAATCATAACAATTTGAAATAAAATAAAAAAAAACAAGACACTTCATTTTTGCCGAATCTTGAACAAAGTATTGTTTTACATGGTATCATTTTTCAACCCTTTTGATTTTGACGTTTTCCAAAAAGTAAGACAATTTTTTTAAAGACCGTCAGTGTCAAGAGTCACTTTGTTTGTTTTCTGTCAGTCAAGTTTCAAATAGCTGTCAGGCTGTCAGTCAACAGCTGTTTCACGTTCACAGCTATTTAGAATAAATAAAATAATAAGTAATATATTAAATAGGCACTAGTTGAGATCAATCACAAAGAAATGCGTCCATTGTTTTCCCATTCAGTGTCACGGAAATTCTTTCAATATAGAACTTTATACAGCAAAGTTCCACGCGTGAGATTCGCCCCGAGTCCTACTGGATATTTACATTTAGGAGGCCTTAGGACTGCCTTGTATAACTATTTGTTTGCGAAGTCGAACAACGGGAAATTTATACTTCGTATTGAAGATACAGATCAGACTCGGAAAGTCGAGGGTTCGGTGGAAGCGCTACTGCAAGATTTGCAATGGGCTGGTATAGAATGTGATGAAGGGCCGGGATTTTTAAACGGTCATGGGCCCTATATTCAGAGCGAGAGACTGCATATTTACCAGTGAGTAGCAACTAATAATATTTCGGCGAGAACCTGAGTTTTGTTACACCAACTGTTGCAAGTTTTTATTCACTATAATTTTATTTTCACTCAAAGGCCAACCATGGTCAACATTTTTTGTCAACACACCTATGCAAACAGCGCCTAGTTGCTCTAACTACTAGTCGACATTCAAGTAAGAAGTGTTATTTCTGAAAAGAAATGTATAAAAACATCTATAAGTTCATAACCTCTGAGAAAATTCATTTTCTATGTACTTAAGTCATAATGGAGTTTTGTAATGTGAAATAATTTTCGATGTTTGGTATATTTATAGTTTGGGAATTTAGATAATTGATACTTAATTAATTTATATTTGGATAATTGTTTATGTAGACTAGTAATTGATTGCTCACATTGTGGATAGATATAACCTAACTTCTAATTGTAGTTGTTGCTTCCCATCAGGTGAGTCTGACCTTAAGTCAGCATTTGACCTCAACTCACCTGATGGGAATCTGAAGTCTATCTCATGTAAAAAGGCATAAAAAACATGGGCAGTGAACTGACATGGTTTGGCCAGAGAGGATATTCACTGACACAGCACAGGATGATTAACCTACTGCGCTGACCCCAAATATTTTTGGTGTTAGTGGACCCCAGGCAGGGTTGCAACCTGGAATATTGCTCAGATGAGAAGAAGAATCAGGTACCCTAGCTTTATATTCTGTTTCAGAGAGCATATAAAGAAGCTCCTAGAGAATGGTTCGGCATACAAGTGTTTCTGCACAGAACGAAGGTTGAACATCCTCAGAAGAGATGCGGTAAGAAGCCAGAGGATCCCAAAGTATGATAACAGATGTCGGGATCTCACACCTGAAGAGATTAGCTCGAAGATTAAAGCTGGTACTCCTCACTGTATAAGGTTTAAGGTAAGGTATTTTGTGTTGTGGATAAGTTTCAACCTGTGTATGTCCTTTGAGAAAATTATGGTAAAAAATTATAGTGACCGGCACGAAAGTTTTGTCGTGGAAGGGGAAAGTTCGCGCAGTACATTTTACATGCGCTTTCTATGAAAAATCGACTTTTGCGCATCCGCCATTTTGTTTCAATTAAGCTGCCGCCTACTATACCTATGTATATGTTACAGTTACAACCCGTTTTTAGTTAGAACATGATTACACACTTATCACTTAATACTGTAAATAAAAAAAGCATGATGTATAGAAATTGAACTTTATATGAAATAAATATTATGCTAAATAGAAATAGATAGATAAGAATAAAAATAGAGAAAAATATTTATCTTTTCTAAAGTTATATTCACATAGGTACTTATTTGGAAAAACGCGTTTTCCCTAGTTAATATGTGTTCTAAAAACTGGTTTTAACTGTAACATATACATTTTCTTTTTGCATTTAACCGACTTCAAAAAAAAGGAGGAGGTTGTTTTTTTTTTTTTTAATATTTGTTACCTCATAACTCCGCCGTTCGAGGTCCGATCGCAATCATTCTTTTTTCATTTGAAAGGTACTAACTACAGATTGGTCCCATAAAAAAATGCTGAAAATGCGGATGAGGATCTTCAGAGTGATGAACTGAATTGCACCTCTAGAGTGCAGTACATTGCTCAGTTTTCGTTTTACGCCAGTAGTATAAGGCCATAAGGAATCGATACCCATGAAAGGAGCATCTGAAACCACCTTCTCATCAGAAAACTCCTCAATAATTAAAGTTATGGTTACTTACTTACTTCCAGCAGGGGACGCCGCGAGCCGGGCGGGTGATCTGCCCTTCCATGCGGGCCATTTCACCCAATTCCCCTATCCTCCCTTGGGGAGGCCGAGGGACGCCCGGCAATCACGGCTTTCTGTCGAACCTACCTGTCTCTTTACAGAACCTTACGATCTGCTCCACCTTCAGATTTTCGATGTCCTGTGCTTCTAGTAAATCTGTTCCCATGTTTTCCCATCGTATTAGTGAGTACATGGGACATTCGGCGAGCAGGTGGAAGCTGGTTTCCTCTGTCTCCATGCATTCTGGGCAAGTGGGATCTGTTTTCACGCCTATGAGTGTCAAATGTCTGTTCAGTCGGCAGTGTCCTGTTATTATTTCTATAGCAAGTCTCATGTTATCTCTTGTGAGTTTTAATAGTCGACTGGTTTTCTTTGAGTCTAGCCCTTTGATGAATATCTTCGACTATCTCATGACAGGTGAGGATGTCCATCTCCTATTTGTTTCTACTGTTATGCTTCGGCTGATTGCACCCTTCGTAATTTTGAGGGCAATTGGCAGCCTGGGTTCAGGACCCATCTGGTTCTCATCGGCTCCCTTCCTAGCCAGTTCGTCTGCTATCTCATTGCCTGTGTTGCCCTCGTGTCCAGGTACCCAGGCAAGTGTAACATCGATTATTCTGGATAGTTCCTCTAGTCTTTTCTTACATTCCTTGACCAATGCTGATGTTGTTTCTGTCTTACCGAGCGCCTTCAGTGCCGCCTGGCTGTCACTGTAAATTGTGGCCTTGCCTGTATCTTTTAGGTGGCCTACCATTTCAGCACATTCCATTATGGCGTATATTTCTGATTGGAAGACGCTGGCATACTTACCTAGGGATATTGTTCTATTTATCTCTGTTCCGTTTTCGCATATGATATGGATACCGGCGCCAGAGAGCTTTGTTGTCTCTTTCCGGGAGCTGTCTGTATAGCAGACTGTGTCTGCACTATCCAGCCTCCAGTTGTCTCTTTGGCCTATGTGAATTCTGTATTTCTTATCAAAGGTCCTTTCCTTCTTTATTAGGTCATTATTTGTTAGGACCATTGATAGTTTGTCTTCGTAGTACTTGCTGATCTTGGCGTGGCCTTCATAGAAGTTGCCAGTCCATTGACCAGTGCTTCTTAGTTTGAACCATTGTTCTATAGCTCTCCTTTTTATTTCTAGGTCTATGGGGTTCAATCCTAGAATGATCTCCAGCGCGGCTGTGAGTGTTGTTCTCATCGCGCCAGTGGTTAGGAGAGCGGCTAGTCTTTGGACCTTGTCCAGTTCTTGTTTATTCTTACCTGCGCTGGCTGAGTGCCACCATACTAGGGCGCCGTGTACTATTCTCGGTAGGATTATCGCCTGATATATCCACAGCACCATACCTGGTTTAATTCTCCAGCTTCTACCTATTGCTCTTTTGCACTGCATCATGGCCATTTTCGCCTTTGAGCATGTGTTCATTATGTGTGTCTTGAAGCTTAGTTTGTTGTCCAGTGTAATACCTAGATATTTGACCTCATTCACCACCTCTAGGTCTTGGTTTTCTAGTGTTACTGGTTTAATCCATCCTAATTTTCTCTTTTTGGTGAATAGAACTAGTTTGGTTTTATCAGGGTTTAGGTTTAGGCCTTTGCTCCTGCACCATTCTAGTGCTGTTTTCAGTCCCCTGTTCATTATGTTACACATAGTGCTTAGGACTTTACCTGTTATTAGGAGCACACCGTCGTCAGAGTAAACCTGTGTGTAGATGTGCATCCTGTTTATCTTGTCTAAAGTTATGGTTACAATTTTGATGATTTCAGAAGTACCTACCTACACTAAAAAGGAATATATAAAAAATTAGTTTCAAAAATTATCAAAAATCACTTTAAAAGAAAGAATAAAATAACACTCATACAGTGCCACCGACTTATCTGTTATGTAGGTAATCTGAAGTCGGGCAGTTTTACTAGGCAGGGGGAGTTTGATTGTAGTTTGGATGCTCGACTTCAGATTACATAACTGATAAGTCGGTGGCACTGTATGAATTTATTAAATTATTTTTTTATTATGATTCTGAAATAGAGTACTTAATGGGTCTCAAACGTTTTACATTCGAAGTCTCATCATAATAGGTATTATTAGGTACACTTATTATTATGTTATATTGTAAAAAAAAGAAACAAAAGTGGAATAAATGAGCATATAACCATTATCTCACCAAATGGTCAGTGACAATGTGGTTTCCAATGTTCATAGCATGTGCTTACTTAGACCATAGCATATGAAGACACAAGAAACTCGAAGGGTTTTTTCTTTTTGTCATTCAAGATGAAGGCTCCAAGATTGTAGTAATGGCAGAATATCCTATGCTCTTTGAAGTGGCAGTGGGCAGGACTCAGGACATATAGCACGGAGAGCAGATGGTCGTTGGGGCCGAAAAGTTCTCGAATGGAGACCGCGGATCGGAAAGCGCAGCGTTGGACGTCCACCAACGAGATGGACGGACGACTTGGTTAAGGCCGCGGGTTCACGGTGGATGCAGGCCGCTTATGGTCATAAGCATCTGGAAATCTATGAGGCTTATGTCCAGCAGTGGACTTCTTACAGCTGAAATGATGATGATCTATGTTAACATTGTATCTTGTAATTTCCCAGCTATCTTCAACAATTCAGTCGTTCGAAGACCTGATATTCGGCGGCATAGCGTACGACGTGACTCTCAACGAAGGCGACCCTGTGGTCATGAAGAGCGACGGCTACCCGACGTATCACTTCGCGAATGTAGTCGACGACCGTCTCATGGAGGTCACACATGTGCTGCGAGGGGTCGAGTGGCAGATATCTACCACTAAACATTTACTTATATACAGGTACTGTGTCCCGCAGTTTCACCCGGGTAAGCCCCGATACCTCAGGATTTACCAAAAAAAAACATTTTTAGTGGATAGCTACATACTAGAGATGGGCCGACTAGGGATTCTGCCGACTAGCAGACTAGCCGACTAATCGGTTCCAAAATTGCCGACTAGTCGGCAATGCAGATCATTATAATTCCCAGATATTTGGGTTAATCATGACCAAATATTTGGGTTAATCATGACTAAATTTGCATTTCGATAGCTGTAACGAAACTTCCAAAAAATGTTGAAATAAAAATAAAAGTTGGAAAAAAAATATTCATGAAGCTGAGGCATAGTTATGCCATTTTTGATGTTTGATGTTAAGATGCTGTATGTAGGCTATAACGTGTTTTGTATACGTTTTTCTGACTATCCACCTTCTTACTGCACTATTAATTCAATTAAATATTAGTTTTATTGCATAATTGTTAGTTGACGATTAGTCGGCATGATTTGCCGACTAGTCGGTTGAACTGCCGACTAGCCGGCTTTCCCGACTAGTCGACGACTAGTCGGCCCATCTCTACTACATACAACAAAGAACACACTCTCCAAATTTCATTTTTGTAGGCTTAGTTTAGGCTGTGGGTTGATCAATTATAGTTCAAGTCAATCAATATAATACAAAATTGAACCCACCCCTTTCCCCCCTTAGGGGTGGAATTTCGAAAAACCCTTTCTTAGTGGATACCTGCACACACTTCAAATTTCATGTCTCTAAGACCAGTGGTTTGGGCTCTGCGTTGATATATTTGAGTCAGTTAAGACTCAGGACATTTGATTTTATATGTATTGATTTCTAAATATAGATAGATTAAAAAACAATTAGCTGTACCCCATTGACCTCCTTACAACCTTAACAGTAGATATGACATCAGAAGCATTTGCAAAAAGCCATTGCCGTTAATTTTTTTTTCTGTGCCAATCTGCAAATTCTGCAATCAGTAGTCTACTATAGGCAGATGATTTCTGAGGTTCAGTCAGGTCGAGTGCATCTTCCAGTGAGGACAGCTACTCCTAGCATCCTTGGCGTTAACGTGACCACAAAGAAGATCGGCGTTTTTCCTTGGGGATTTTACCTGGGGTTTAGAGGTACCTTAATTTTATTTTATGTGCCATCGCAAATTACGAGACATGGATTATTCAATTGATTTATGCGAGCTAAAGCCATGGTGTTAGTATTTTCGTCCTATTCTTATTAGGTTAAAAGATATTGGGTGTTAAAGTTTCACATTTGGGAGTTTCACACAAAACACCACTAGATGTCGTTATTTGTCTTGAATATCCATAAATCTGAATTGGTATACCAATATGGCAGTTAATCAAGTCATCTTTCAGTCAATAAATCTTATTAATTAAAAATAATTCTTTTCTTTATAAATTCTGGACCGATACGTGGAATTCTGTAGTCATTTAATGGTTTTACAAATTCAGATTTATGGACATTCGAGACAAGTAACGACATCTGGTCGTGTTTTGTGTGAAACTCCCAAAAATGTGAAACTTTAACACCCAATATCTTTTAACCTAGTAAGAATAGGACGAAAATACTAACACCATGGCTCTAAGTTTACGTAATCAATCGAATAATCCATATTTCATAACTTGCGATTGAAACAAATTGTTAGAAGTGTCGAATATGATATCTGTGGAACAAAGCTGGTCCATTTTGAACGGTCTTCTTAATGATTCTTTTAACGTTTTAATCACAATTTTCTTCTCATCCGTGCGATGTTCCCGGTTGCATCCCTTCCGGGAGCCCGGGGTCCGCTAAACCCCAAAATTAATTTGGGGTCGACGCAGTAGGTACCTAACTCATCATTGACCATACCTTCTGCAAATAGATTTGGCAATATTTTTACGGCCGGCCGCATGCCCGACACCAACCCTCCTAGGGACCAAGCAGTTTATTCGCCACCGCGCGGAGGGCACTTAAGGTTTGCTAGTCTCCCTCAGATCCCTTAGTCGCCCACGGGAAAAGATGAGGTAGCCCTATTCTATGCCGGGGCTACACGGCTTATTTTAACTAATCAATGAATGTAACTATTTCAGAGCATTCGGGTGGAGTCCGCCGCGGTTCGGTCATCTTCCTCTGATCATCAACTCAGATGGCAGTAAGCTGAGCAAACGGCAGAGTGATGTCAGGGTTCAAGATTATAGAAATAAAGGTGAGCAGGAAAAGCGAGCTTTCTTAACTAAAAAATAAATAAATGCTGCACGCCGTTGCACACAGCGCAATCTAGCCCCAAACTAAGCACTAGGCTTGTACTGTGGGAATAGACAACGGATATACTACATATTATACTTTTTTGTTTTTTGTAAAAATACATAAGATGCTAAGAAAACACCCAGACCAGCATAAATACTTGCACCCGACGGGAATCAGACCCGCAACATCCTGCATTGCAGTCGGGCCTTTCCCCGACGCGCCACTGAGGTCGTCAAAAAGAATCTTTGTATTATACCTGTGTATCATGAATGAATAAATGAATTGAATTGATACTTTTGATCCTGTAAATCCCGCGGGATCGGGACTTACGTTACGCGGATGAAACCGCGGGACACGGCTAGTATGAAACTAAAAATTCTCTTTATTTTCTAGGAATCCTCCCGTTGGCTCTCGTGAACTACATAACACTGGCTGGGGGAGGTTTCGACCACGAGCCGGGCGCCGGGGTCACGATCAAGTCAATACGGGACCTAGCTCAAGAGGTAAACCATATTTTGTAAGATATTTTAAAAAGAAAATAGTTTAGACGCAGATTGTCACTTTTCATTTTTCTTACTTAAGGTCACTAGGGGCAAGTACGGCTTTGGGGAAAGTGCGGCGAACATCAATTTACCGGACTTACAATTTCATTGTTATATTAATAAAATCGCCATCTAGTCACGGTATAGGTGGATATTTCTCTTATCATAATTGGCGATTTTATCAATTACTGGCTGCGTCCCACGGTTTCACCCGCGTAAGTCCCGATCTAGTAAGAATATCGGGATCAAAGTGTCCTATGGATAATGCAGCTTTCTCCTGGAGAAAGAATGATTGAAATCGGTTCAGTAGTTTCGGAGATTACCCCCAATTATACATATTTACATACATACAAACATGTTACCAACAGCGTTACATCTTTATAATATAATATGAATATAGATTTTATTATGTAAATTGGTGATCACCGCACTCTCCCCAAAGCCGCACTTGCCCCTAGTGACCTTACGTAAAATGCGTGGACGAAGGAACAGAATTGGACGAGACAATAGATAATTTGCCAATAAGGACCTTAACTTCTTAGATAATTTGCCAATAATGACCTTAACTTCTTTCAAATTTAATTTAATTTCCTTCAGCAAAGAGTAGACAGTCGCGGCGAAACAGTCGACTGTTTCCTCCCTGGTTAGAAACATAAGAGCTAAAATGCCATAAAACCTATATCTGCCATCTGCCATGACCATGTTCCTAAGTTTTGTATTTCTAATTAGAATAGAAATCAAATTGAAATTAACACAGTACACAGAATGTAAAGGTTGCAGGTTCAAGTCCTGTCGGGACCAATTTTTTGGAAAGCATTACTCTAAAAAGGCAATTAAAATTAATTTAACATCGCAAAAACAGAAGAAAAATCCAAATACTTAAGTAAATGTAAAAAAAAACTTTTTTAGTTTATGGCATAAACATATTTTCTCTTGTGTCTTTTTATCCAGGGAGGAAACAGTCGAATGCGTTTGTAAAGTTTGTACGGAGGAAAGGGTAGGTAGCCTTTCCCCTTAAGTTTAATTGTAATTCAGTTGATTTTTTAACTTTTTTTTAGCTAAAAATCGACAAAATTTCATCACATCCAACACGCCTCAACCCCGACTTACTAGAAGAGTGCAATAGATTAGAAATTAAACGTCAACTCGACGATCGGAACTTGACGAAACACTTAGTAACACAACTGCAGTCACTTATCAAAGAAAAATACCCGAATTACCAAAGAAATATCTCGGAACAACATATAGGGAATGTCCTCAAATGGGCCGTGAAGAGAGTCACTAGAATCGAAGAACTAGTGACTAGTAAATACGGATTTCTATGGATACTACCCTCAAAATATCAGACCATAGACAAGGAGTTGTTAAGAGATTTGATTTCTAGTCTAGAGACGTGTGAGGATTTTCAAGAGGCCAAATTAAAGGAGTTTTTAAGGAATTTCTCAAAGGAGAAAGGTGTGAAGTTTCCTGTTTTGATGAAGAGTTTGAGATGTGTGTTGAGTGGTCTCGAGGAGGGGCCTGGAGTAGCTGAGATGATGGACTTGCTAGGGAAGGAACAATCTGTTGAACGAATAAAAGCTGGCTTGAGATAATCCCATTATTTTCTTTTTTCTTCGTACCCAATACCTACCTAACTAGCTTGATTTTGAATATTCATACAAAAAACAGCAGATACGTTACCTAGTATCGAAAACTGTGACGATAAAACTGCGTCTAGCTGACGCACTAGCCTCGGTTGTATGTCGAACCGTTGCCGCGGGAGCACGTGCTGTCACACTGCGATTATCTTTTTGAAATCCATTACAATGCCTTTTTGCTCATTTTATAAATGCCTGAATCATTCTTTAAGAAAAATGTCTTTGAAAACAATAATTAATGTTAGAATATACCGTATCTACTATTTTTGTTTTCATCTAAGCTTATGACTCGAGATATGAACTGAACTGTTAGTTTGGCCACAGTTTACCTAGTAGTTCTCCGCTTCCTAACTTTACTGTTAGAAGAGATGAAATGGATTCACCTACTTATACCCTATTTCAGAAACTTAGGATCAAAAATCCCATACATTTATTTGAAAGTGACAGTTCTTCATTTACATTTACCTTTAATATATACCTACCTATAGTTCTTTGTTTACATTTTTGATCTAAGTTTCTGAAATAGAGTATAACTAGCTGCGCCCCGCGGTTTCACCCGCGTATATCGCGATCCCGCGGGAATATCGGGATTAAAAGTGTTGATTTCCCGACCTCCAGTTATCTATATTCTACGTTTTATCACAATCGGTTCAGTAGTTTTAACTTGAAAGAGTATCAAAGTCACATACATACAAACAAACTTTCGCATTTATAATCTTAATCTATATTATATAAAATTCAAAGTCCTGACCTTAGATAAATTTCTTTTATAATATTATCTCAAATAAAATTTCTTTGCTTTCATCTAAGGTCCTGCCTGACTGATCAATATATCAACGCAGAGCCCAAACCGCTGCACCTAGAGACATGAAATCTGGAGAGTGTGTTCTTTGTGGTGTGTACACATCCACTAAGAAAGGGATTTTAGAAAATCTCGCGGGATCGGGACTTACGCGGGATGCAGCAAGTACACACATCAACATCGTCTAGGGATATTTTATATAAAGTTCTTAAACTTAAAAAATACTGGCCGATTTAAAAATATTTTAATGGAACCTTATTGTGTAGGTCTTATTGTATGATTCCAAATTTGAATTTTAAAAAAATAATTAAAAACATAAGATTAGCGCGGCAATTATTGTAGCGAGTTCGAAGGTTTAAATTTACTTAACGCAGTTTTAAGCATTTTGTTTAAACAAATTGAAGTTTTAATAAATTTTTTTTTATTAATTACAATTTGTACTATGTAAATTTTGCATGCTGTAAAGTAAGACATGGCCTGATCTTTTATAATCCTAATTGTATCTTTGAATTATCCATGTTTCGCAAACTAAATATTATGAATTATGAATTATTTAATACAACTGTATGCATCATGCAGCGGCGTCATTTAACAAGGAACGAAATGTTAAGGGCAGTAGGAATGCTCCAAGCTGGGGCTACTCAACGGAGTATTGCCGGGGAGATTGGAACAAGACAAAACGTGATATCAAGATTGTGGTCACGTTATCGTGCTACTGGTGAAGTGGCTGAAGGGCATCCAGGCGGAAAGCGGATAACTACCCAAAGACAAGACCGATTTTTGCAAGTGGCCGCGAGAAGACAACCAAATGTTACGGCCATGCAGTTGGTTCAAACGCTCCAGTCAGACCACCAGGTGCTTGTCAGTGACCAAACTGTGAGGAGAAGACTGCACGAAGCTAACCTTCATTCTCGCAGGCCGCTTCGTACTCTAGCACTACGCAGAGGAAATCGTGGACGAAGATTACAGTGGGCTAGAGAACATTTGCCTTGGGAAGATATCGAGTGGTCGGTAGTGTTGTTTACCGATGAGTCCCGATTCGGATTTCATCCTGATTCACGTAGAGTACGCGTATGGCGAGCTTCTGGTCGTAACAACCGTCTGCAACACCCTCAGGAGGTCCATCCATACCATGGCGGAACAATTATGGTTTGGGCGGGAATTCGTATTGGTGGAAGAACAGACCTCGTTTGGATCAGAAACACTATGACTGCCGAAAAATACCGTAATCAGGTGCTAGCACCAATAATAATCTATCCCCATCGACTGCAAATGGGCCAAGTTTTCAAGCTCATGCACGACAACGCCCGTCCGCACACTGCGCGAGTGGTGACCAGCTGGCTAGAGGAGCACGACGTGTCGGTCTTAGACTGGCCCGCGCAGTCACCAGACCTAAACCCCATAGAGCACGCGTGGGATATGCTTCAAAGAAGGGCTTTGAGGAATTTGCCTCCAAATGTTGCGACTGTAGAGCAACTTTTTTTGCATCTTAGCAGGACCTGTGACAATATTCCGCAGCAAGATATTGACAACCTGATTCAAATCATGAAAAACCGTTGCAGGGTCGTGATTAACGTCATGGGTGGTTTCACTGACTACTAATTTTAACTTCAAATAAAAAAACCTAATATTTTCGTTTTACTTTATTTTTTTCCTTAGACATTTTATCTTAAATTTAACATTATTTCACTTTTTGCGTTTTATAAAATAAAAAAATATTTAAGCCTAAAACAATATTTTGTTGTATTCTAAATCATAGTCTGATAAGTAGGCTTTACAAAAATATATATGTTGTTTGTTAGTAAACACAATTTTTGAGTAAATTGAGAAATTCTGAATATCCCTAGACGGTGTTGATGTGTGTATTATAATAACATTATAAATTATAACTAGCAGCGCTCCGCGGTTTTACTCGCGTAAGTCCCGATCCCGCGGCAATATCGGAATAGAAAGTAGCCTGTGTGTTATTTCAGGTCTCCAGCTTTCTACATACCGAGTTTCATGGTAATCGGTTCAGCGGTTTTTACGTGATTGAGTAACAAACGCACACACATACATACCTACTCACTAAGTTTCAGCTTTATAATATTAAGCAGGATTAGAACTGTAGGTTACCTACGAGTACCTACAATAAAAAAAGGTTCAATCAATTAATAATATTTATTATTTGACACATGAGAAGTTAAAACTATACTATAGGTAGGTATTTAGAATTATATTTGGTCCCAGAAAATTAACATTAAATATTTTACAAACATTCAGCCATTAAATCATCTGTAATAATAATCAATCACACACACATGCTTTTTAAACAACAGACTGATGTTCATTCAGTTTTAATATTAATTAGTTTTCAGTCCCAATAATAAAATGTTTGTTTAATAGACTAAGTACAATAATTAAATACTTCTTTAATAAGATCAGCAGACTGCAGTTTTGTCCAACCCTCAGTTTCAATAACTAGTCTATGTTTATTCTTTATAAACTCCAAAGTTAGTAGTTTTAATTTCTGAGATGAATGTAAATCTGCAAGTTGTAGTATTTCTATTGCATTGTCGACATTCAGTTTCTTTTGTAAAACATCTGCACAGAGATTCTTCAGTCCATCCAGCTGGTAAAAGTCTGCTGCAACCAGTAACTTCTCTGGAAACTCATCTAATTTAGGAGCTGTATCCGTGTAGATAAAATACAGCACTTCACGTAGAACTGTTGACTCGAGATGTGACTCCGCAATGTTTGTGCTACTTTCAGTAAAGTTGTGTTTAAACAGAGCCTTCAATACGGGGCTCCTGGTAGCCAACAGTCCCTTGTGAACTTTGAACTCCTTATCATCAGCACTTTTTATGACAACATCAGAGTATGTGGTGTCATTAAAAAGATTTTCCAAATCTTTAATCAGTTGAGTTGCAAGAGGCTGTGATGCACTCAGATGATTCTCGGGAGTTTGGCTTCCTGAAGCCAAGAGTCGATCAATTGTTTTTGAGACTGTGTCTAGTTTAATTGTGACTACAAACATAAATTTTAGATGAATGCTTCCATTTTGGAGTAACCTTATGTTCTTTACAGAATCATTGTTCACATCTTCAGATAGGTGTGTTAGATACTGCCACTTATTAGCTTGAACGAATTCACATTCCTTTTTAGTTACCTCCTGATAGAATGTATGAAACATCTGACTATAGTAACCAATAATTTTCACAAGAACTGATTTAAAGTGTTCCGAATTTGTTGATAGGTAATACATTTCGACCGTTCTCCTCTCAACCCCGACAAACTGCAGCTTGAGGTCGAATTTGACAGGTTGACTGCTTGTGGTAGACTTTGGAGATCGAATCTCTAGGATACTTTTGTTATTAGATATGTCTTTAAAGTTGGGAATTATCCAGTCTAACTCGTATGTTTGCAAATTATCCTTAAACTCTGTCTGAATTTGAGTCACACTTCCGCGTGTAACTTGTGAATTACTCAAGGACATTTTTCAGTCTTTTCGTTTTATTTGAATTTAATTTCAAATAACAGTTCTTGTGTTACTAAACAACTTAGTTACCTACACGTTGCCTGAAGAACTGTTGGAACTCTCTGTAGGTCCACCAGTCGTTCTTTCACTTTGTGGTTGGATGGAACTGACTGATGATGATGTAAGTACACCTTCGCTTTGATCTTTCCAAAAAAGCAGCAGAAGTATTTTCTTAGCTCACGACACGCTCACGACCACCGAACACTTATGCCCGTTTTCACCAACGAACTCCCAAACATCCCCTAACTAGGGTTCTCTTAACCTAAGAGATTCCCTAAAGTGGCCTCTTACTTAAATTTGTTTTCACCAAGTTAGGTGATACCTACGTAAGGGCCACTTACTTAGGTGACAGACTTTTTTTTAGGCCATGTGTTTAAAAACCGCACTTATCCGGATAATATTACCGTTTTTGTATTATGACGAGTAAAAATTCTTTTTTAAGCATTCTAATATCACGAAAGACGAAGAATACCCAAATCAAGCATGATTTTCACAAAATAATAGTAAAATATAGCGAAAAACCTTATTTTTTAAACATTACAGTATGCCAATACTGTCAACTTCAAAATCATCTTAACTGTCAACTTCAAAATCATTTGACTGCGCATTTTGTTATTGTTGTCCATTGCAAAGGTACACAAAACGCTGCTAGCACTTGCATTTTCGAGTTCCCCGTACTAGCTAGGGTACCGATAGGGAGTCGATATTCGGGCTCCTAAAACTTAGGAGACTCCTTACCGGTAAAGTGTCCCCTAAACGTTGGTGAAAACGGAATTTCTTTTAAGTGTCACTTGATTGGGCTTAAGTGTTCCCTAAATTTTAGGGATTGTTGATGAAAACGGGCATTATACCTACTCCTAGCGGAGACTCACGACTAATGGACTGAAAACACAGACTTCGGCAATCCAACAGAAATCGTTTATGATTTTATGAAGGTAGGTATTATAGGTAGGTAGGGCTACCAGATCTCCAGTTCAACAAAAGACCAACTTAAATAGTTATTTTTTATAATTAATAAAAAGTTAAACATACTAAAAATACCTAATCATCCTTTGGTAATAATTGCACGATTAATATTATCACTTATTTGACTAATTAATTATGTATAGTTCACGCAAAACTTCATGCATGGCCCCTCTGCGCAGGTAGTTGCGCATAACGCGAATTATAGATGCGCTAGGTAAAGGTACGGTCCGGGGGAGGGGACCGACTCTCCCCGCGCGTCGC
This sequence comes from Idaea biselata, assembly GCA_958496205.1. Taxonomy (NCBI): domain Eukaryota; kingdom Metazoa; phylum Arthropoda; class Insecta; order Lepidoptera; family Geometridae; genus Idaea; species Idaea biselata. Next base: position 36,497,021 of record OY292394.1, on the reverse strand, counting down.
TCGTTCCCCACGACCATCCAGCAACGCATACAGCGGTGTGAGTGCTACGTTCGTGTACTAAACACATGCGCGTTTTCGTCTCGAAGTACAGGCGATAACTAAAGTTGTTTTGTTTTTTTTATTCGTTGTTGTTATTATTTTTTGTTAAAGTTATTCGTTATTTTTGCTAGGTAATTATTAATTTATTAGGGAAGGTGTAACATCTTTACGCAAATAAAAACGATGGTTATAAACCCGTGTTTTTATTCATAAGTGGGTACCTAACATACCTAAGTTTGTAATATTTTGTTATATTTTTGTACACTATACCCTGTGTTACTTAGGTATAGTGGCTACAACGCAGCACGTCCGCGGCGCGGGCGCCCGCGCCGGGGTGTCAAGGGTGAGAGGTGTATCTGGGTTAATTATACTGTCCTCGACTGTACCTGCGCGGGTTCGTACTTCAGCCTATCTTCAAAGGGGCCATGAAGTTCTGTGCGAACTATACCAGGTACTTAATTAGTTTTAACATCCTACTAATATTATAAAGCTGAAAGTTTGTGAGTACCTATGTGTTTGTTTGTTACTCAATTACGAAAAAACTACTGAACCGATTGCGATGAAACTTAAAATAAAGGTAGCTGGAGTCTGCGTTAGGTGCGTGGGAGTGGGGTGCCGCTGCCCACCCCCGCCCGCTTTGAATGCGATGTGCAACGTGTAAACTAGATCCACAATGTATAAACACGATATTATTACGAGTATTAAAATTGTAAATAAGTATGGGAAAAAAATCAAAGTTTATAAAATCAAAGACTTTGGTGGAAATCAGGACTTTTGTTTTATTCATCTGGTAACCCTAATTATAGGTAACAGCTACTAGTGTTGTTACCGATCATTGTCGATGTTACGCACGATAGGTTAGGTTATCGATAGTACCTACCTATCACGGGTGGCACCATATAAATTTGATAAGAAACTGACAAGGATCTTCGGAGTCATGAGCGTAACAGTTCTTAAAAGAGAGCAGTAAATTGTTTATTTTTAGACTTGTAGGTCCACTAGAATCAGACTTAGTGCGATTCATTAGGTTAGAGACTGTTGGAGCACCTGGAACCACCTTCTCATCACAAAATTCCTTAAAAAATAGGTAGGTACCACCTATACATACGTACGTACCTATATACATTTGTTTGACCGAGTGTTACATCTTTTAATAATAGCAGAATATAATTCCCGGCAAACTTCTAGAAAAAAAACTGACCAAGTGGAAGTGGGACTCGCGCACGAAGGGTTCCGTACATTTTTGAATTAAATGAAAGAAAAATTGCGATTTACGGTTTATGACGTATTAAAAAAACTAATAGCTAGATCTCGTTCAAACCAATTTTTGTTAGAAGTTTGCATGGTAATACCTACATCATATATTTTTTTTAGTTTAATCATTCTCTTATTTTAGAAGTTACATTTACACACATTTTACTACTACTTTGGAAGCGTCTCTCAGGCAAACTAGTCAGATTAGAAAAAAATGATATTAGATACCTCAACAACATTTTTGAAGACCTATCCATAGATACCCCACACGTATAGGTTTGATGAAAAAACATTTTTCGAGTTTCAGTTGTAAGTATGGGGAACCCAAAAGTTTATTGTTTTTTTCTTCTATTTTTGTGTGAAAATCTTAATAATAATAATAATAAGCCCGCAGGGCACCTTGAGGCGAGGTGTCGGGGAGTAGCGACCCCGCGGCTACCCGAGTGCTCCAGGGGGAAACCACCGTTCCTCACCTCCGGCTTGCCTTAGTTGGCTGGTCGGAGTGAACACTGACGAGGAAGCGGTCCCCCGCCTCTGGCTTGCCTTCACCGGCTGGTCGGAGTGGAGTCGCAAGAGCAGAAATGCTCGGAGGATGGACACCTCACGTCAGTGATGAGTTGGCCCGCTCCACAGGATTACCTAGGATGGTTTAAAATCCGGTGAAGTTGCTCCATCCTTCAGCCACTCACGCCCCTGTTGCCCCCTGGCTGTAATTTGCTCGGCTTAATTAGGGTGGCCCAGTTTGTGAGTTGGCGAGTCTCCGCCTGCCATTTTTACATGTTTATTGAACATTGTTACGGCAGGCGCCATAGTCCCCATAGTTCCCCCCAGTATCCAATCCACTACCAACCCATTTCCATAGCCCAAGTAGTTTTTCACCCGTAGTTTACACAATAGTTCTATCCAAACCGGGGGTTGTCCTTGGTTGCATTTTATAGTGTAGACAGGGATAACCGCCGGTTTGGTGTCCATCACAAAATTTAAATTAAAATGTTACTAAAACAGGCCTCTACGTGTTGGCTTCGGCCCCACGCACGCCTTCCAAAGGTCCGGGTGCTCCATAGCCCCGAGTATCCGTAATGGTAACAACAAATAATAATAATAATAATTCTTTATTTCGGATCAATAGCATTTTACAGAAAATATAAATTACCTAATCCATATCACAAAAAAGACACAAAATATTTAAAATATTTAAAAAAGTAAAAGTTAGATATTTACGTAGGTACATCCGAGTAAATTATTACACAGCTAGTGTCGACCATTTTTTGTAGGTCTCTGTCGTTAATAGTCTGTCTGCCAGACTCCTAATAATGTTGTTCTTACACCTGTCAACTCTGGCCATAAACGATGCAATTCGATGCCTCTGGATCGCATTGAATGTATTTGTGCGAGCGTCCAGAAACATGGCAGATGCACTGCAGTATCTACTTAGACCCATGAGTTGCCTAAAGATGTTATTATAGGCAACTCTTATGGCATCATGCGCTTTTTTCGTATAATTTGTCCACAGTTGACAGGTATAGAACGTCTGACAGTAGGACCTGAATAGGGTTAGTTTCACGTCAGGCGAGGCTTTACTGAACTTTCTAATAATCATATTACCGACAGTGCATAAAGCTCGCCTTTGCCGCTCAATGTCTGTATCGTCGTTCTTGGTGGAAGTCACAATGTGACCAAGGTACCTGAAGCTTTCAACTATTTTAACTGGCGTACCGTCAACGTATACATCAGGCACGTTATCCGGTCCCTTTCCCGATCTGAATATCAACATTTCTGTTTTTTTGGCGTTGTATTTGAGCGCATGATTTTTAGCGTACCGTTCGCAGATGTTAATTAGCTTTCTTAGGCCCTTGATTGTCGGACTGAGCAGCACCATATCGTCAGCGTAGCTCAGGTGGTTGATATATCTACCATCCAACCTGAGACCGACAGGGGTGCTGCTGAGTTCGACAATCAAACCATCGACATATGCATTAAACAGATCGGGAGAGGTGAGACCGCCCTGTCTCACACCACATGACAGACGAAAACTGTCAGACTGTTCCTGGCCCCACCTAACAGTATTCATCTGGTTTCTGTACCAAAAAGAGAGCAATTCGACAACCCTCGGATCCACTGCCATGTTCCTAAGTTTTTGCCATAATAAATTGTGATCTATGGTATCAAAAGCTCGACTCAAATCAAGAAAACAAGCGTAAACACTGGTTTTGTTGTCATTATAGTGGTCCACAACCTGCTTTTATGAAAAAATGGCCATATCCGTCGACACATTCGGCTTGAATCCAAACTGGCCTTCGTCATTCTTTATTGTCATTTTAGCCTGTATGACACGTTCAAGCACCTTGGCCACAATGGTAGCCAACGATATGGGTCTGTAATTTGCCACGCTCGAGATGTTACCGTTTTTGTTCTTCGGTATTGGAACAACTAGTGTTCTTATCATAGCAGCGGGTAAGTATGAGTGCCTCACACACAGATTAAAAAGCCGCGCCAAAAGTTCATGAACACACTGGCCAGCATTCACTAAATGCTCTATACTAAGCCCGTCGTGTCCCGGAGACTTGCCCCGTTTCATATATTTTAACACTGTAGCTATGTTTTGTCGAGATGTAAAGTTTTCGGAACAAGTCTCCATGACACGACATGGACTTTCCGGTCTACTCTCAACAGATGTATCTACTGCACTATTGTTTACATTAAAAAACTTCATAAATATATTTGCTATTTTCTTTGTATCGTCTTCCCCTTCAACATTAATCGGTAAGGAGTTTTTGTCGTTTAATTTCTTTGTTTCTCTCCAAAACTGTACAAAATTACCTGCTGAGTGATTGCGAGCCAGTATGTCCATTTTGATCTTTTCTTGGTTATTTTGTATGTATTTAAGCGCCGCTTTAAACTCCCTGCGCGAAGCACACATACTCTCATAGTAAACACCGGAGCGTGGCCTACCGCAGGCCATCCACTGCAACATATGATGTCTAGCTACCTGGTGTGCCTCCCTGACGTGATAATTCCAACCGGTCAATTTTCGATACTTACTTCGTCTATTATTAAAACTTTTCTCGGCCGCCAATCTAAAAACATTTACAATATCATGATATAATTTATCGATATGTCTAACATGATGCGACTCTTTACAATTTAAATATAAACAGTCCGAATACTTCGTATTAAAATCATTTAAAATATTATAAAAATTGTCATTACATTCTTTATTATATAAGGTAATTTGTTCTTTGTCTCTTACGCCCCACATGTATTTTAATTGTAAATTATTATCCGATAAAATTATTTTCTTTGGTACAATTGCATTAAAACTAAAACTAATAACTAGTGGTATGTGGTCAGACCAGTATGAACCGTATCTAATACCTACATCTGTGACTAGCGCGGCGGCCGCATCAGTCGCAATACAGTGATCGAGCCATCGACACGTACCGTGCGCATCGCTGATGTACGTATATGAGTCGCCGCCCAGACGCTCTCGGTCCACACACCTTAATGACTCATCGGCACAGTAATCTACCAGCTCTTTTCCAAAAAGAGAACCTGGGTGCGCATTGAAGTCCCCTATCGCAAATACGCATTCGACGTCCGTGCTCTCAATAATGGCATTCAATTGCGCCAAACACTGGGTAAATTCTGGTAGATTGTCCTCGTCATTGGTAGGCATGTAAACGCAACAGACGAGTAGGCAGCGGTCACCCCGCACGAACCTAGCGGCCACTATCCTATCGTTATCACAGTCTACTATCTCAACACTACTAAACTGACTAGATCTCCACATTAACGCAGTCCCTCCGTAAGGTCTCCCCTGTAAAACGCCCTGTGATGTGTCCACTGAAGACTTGGCGCTGCAGCTAAACTCCTTATCGATGCTATTTATGAAGCTTAGATTGTGTGACAGGAGCCAAGTTTCCTGTAGTGCTATAATATCGGCACACTTACAAAGATTTCTAACATCTTCAACAGATCTCTTCACAGATCTGCAGTTAAAAGAAGCCAGTCGCAACATTGAGTTGTTATGTATGCAATTTTGTAAATCCATATTAAATATTGCTAGATACGTTATCATTCTCCTTACTATATGTACGCTGCTGTTTATACCGTCTAAACACCAAACCCGTAGGCCAAAAATCTTTTTGCAGGTATTTATTTATTTTGGACGTCGGTACAGTTATTTTGAAGGAATTAAAATTCGTATCACGGCTCTGTTTCAGCATTTCTACCTCTAAACATTCTTCCTGCATATTCTTTATGTAGACCTTTATATCTTCTGCTGTTATATGTTTTTTTGTTCGGGATAAATAAATAAAGCCTATAGAATCAGCCGCTTGTAACTTGCTATCGGATTGTAACGTACCCCTAGTGTTTCTATATCTATAAGTTTGCTTCTTTTTTGTTACAAGCGTGTAACCATCGTCATTCTCAGATCGACGCGCACCATTAGCGCTTGTTACGATAATATCCCTGTAGGAAGGTACGGTCATACTGTTATCATTTTGCGTCAGCTGTTGTCTATTGTCCGGCTGTGATGCCTTCGTCAGGTGAGTCATAACTCCAGTGCAATCGAGTGCAGGTGCAGGTTCCCTCTCCCCGCACGCGCTCGCCCCCGCTCCTCTCTGTTCTCTGTCTCGGTTCGTTTTAGTCGACGAGCGCTGCCTACTCGCAGGCGTTGTGCGCGCGTGAGGCGCGGGAGGCGCGGTCACCATCCTAACCGGCTCCTTAGCAGGCCGGCTGCCTACCTCCGTTCTACCCTTATTTACGGGCGATCGATGTTCGCCAGCGCTATTTCTAGTATTCTTATCATTATGATAAGACCTAAGAAATGCGTCGGGATTACGGCAACTCCATGTTGTCTTGTCCAAGCAGCCTTCCCGCAGTTCAGATAGCAAAGTCTTCATTCCCTCGATTTCTTTGCGCACCTCTTCGAAATCAGGTAGTACATTAGTGCAGATGTCGGCTTTACTAGTCTTAGCCTTTACGTAGGCTACGTCAGATTTCAATAGAGTCATTTCTTTAAGAAAGCTCGTCACATCAATGTAATCAAACGACACAGCAGGTAGTTTGTTCAGATTTCTAGCAACAAAAATAGGTAAACTCTCTGGTTCGAACTCTTTTATTATCTTAATAATTTCTTTTAAACTCTTCTCCTCCGCTCCTTCTTTTCTTCTGAGTATTTTCTTCGCCGGTGCCATTAATTGAAACGCTATGGATCGTGCATTTTCAATTTCATTTGTTGCATATGCACTTAAACATATTTGTATAATTCCTGTCTCAGGGAGGGTGTCGACTTTATTGCAAACAAACGCCAGGAGTTCATTTATAACAATATGACAGTCTTTACACTTTATTGCAACATCATCTGTACTCGCGATCATACCGGACCGAGGAGGGGTAGAATTCGACATCTTACGAATGCGCGTGTGGTCGACTAGGCGACGCACAGCTGACTAATGCGGTTCACCGAATACTACTTACAGAGTTATAACAGTATAGCTATTATAGTTTCGGAAAAAAGTGGCTGTGACATACGGATGGACAGACGGACGGACAGACAGACAGACAGACATGACGAATGTCTATAAGGGTTCCGTTTTTTGCCATTTGGCTACGGAACCCTAAAAATGGAGTTCTATTATAAACTAGCTGACCCGGCGACCTTTGTTCCGCTTTAGAGGAAAAATAAAAATAAAAGTATCCTATGTCCGTCCCCTGGTTCTAACCTCTACCGATTACAGCCAAATCAACCGATTTACACTTATTGATAACTCATGAACTAGCTGAACCTAGCTTTTCATGAGTTATGTATGAGTTATGAGTTTAAGTGTACCTATAATTAACTAACACGAATTTTTTATATTTAACTAGCTGACCCGGCGAACTTTGTTCCGCCTTAAAGGCAATAAATAAGCATTTTTTTTAATCGAACGGGATAAAAAGTATCCTATGTCCTTCTCCTGGCTCTAAACTACCTCCCTCCCAATTTTCAGCTAAATCGGTTCAGCCGTTCTTGAGTTATAAGTGGAGTAACTAACACGACTTTCTTTTATATATATAGATAGATATAAATAAATATATACTCACTATACAACAGTGCCGGATTTATATTTTTTTATGAGTGTAGGCCACTTTATTTTTGCCGCCCTATGTACCTACATACTTTCTTAAATAATTATTTTCCATTTGTTGTAAAGAAAGACTAAAAGTTAATTAAGGCTCTGGCCACGTGGTTCGACTGTCTAGTTCGATCAATCGAACTACGTGAACTTTTTTTTCCCGTTGGTTCGATTAATCGAACCACAAGTTTTTGAAAGTTCTGGTAGTTCGATCAATCGGACTACGTGAACTTTTTTTCCCGTTGGTTCGATTAATCGAACCACGAGTTTTTAAAAGTTCTGGTAGTTCGATCAATCGGACTACGTGAACTTTATTTTTTCAGTTGGTTCGATTTTAGCATCCTACCAGGCGAACTACTTTACCTTAGGACCACGTGGTTCGATTCATCAAAGAAGGAATCTTGAGTTTACATATTCCGACTACCGACCTCTATGCAATAGGTTATCAAATCTCCATAGAAAGTAATTCATTGTCAAAAATAGATGTCTTGTTAATCAGATATTTTCCTGATAAATGAATTATACCTAAGTAATAACGGCAGTGGCTGAGAAGTGATGACTTTATAAAGTAAAGTGGTCCGTATACGGTGAACTCCTCCGTACAAATAATTGTCTGGAAGGATGGCATGCAAAACTAAACGAACTTGTTGGCAAAAAAACACCAAATTTGATTAAAATTTTAACAGTATTGAAAAGAGATTCCAATTTTAATGTATTAAAAATGAAAGGTGGACTATTAGAAAAACGACGTAGAGAATCCATCAAACGAGATGATTTTATACTCAAGACCAACATGATGCTTATTAATCGTAATATTGATGAAAGATTGTTCTTAGAACGATTAGCTTGGAAGGGGTCACTTTTTGTGGGTAAATATTTTTTTATTGAGAAATAAAATTTTATTTTACATTACACAACCAAAATAAATTACATGAGTTTTATAAGCAATAATTTACGGAGAATAAAAAAAGTCTTATTTGTTTTTATTTGTTTTAATAATAAATTTTAATGAGTTCGTATTAATTATTTTTGCGTTTGACGCAAAATTAATCCTAGTTAATATTAACGTTTTAAGTTTGACAGCTGTCATCCAAAACAAAAGATTTTGAAGAGCTTTATCACTTATGCTAAGGAAGTAGTGGCCTAGGGTCAATAGTTTCCGAGATATTATCGGTTCAAGTTTGACAGGCTGTCTGGCTGTGAAACTTGAACCGATATTTTGTACCTATTTCGATCGTATTTTGATATTCACTATTCGCCTCTAAAAAAAATTAAAAAAAAAAACAAATTTCCTAAGTCTTTTTTGAGTTAAATTTTTTTAAGTGTATTTATCACGATATTTTCCCAAGTGCTTTCAACATTTTAGGAATGCAACATTTTGCAACAAAAAGTTCACGTAGTCTCATGGATCGAACTATCAGTAGTTTCAAGAACACATGGTTCGATTAATCGAACCAACTAGAATATAAAGTTCACGTAGTCCGATTAATCGAACCATCAGGACTTTCAAAAACTCGTGGTTCGATTAATCGAACCAACGGGAAAAAAAGTTCACGTAGTTCGATTGATCGAACTAGACAGTCGAACCACGTGGCCAGAGCCTTAATTAACGAATAAATTAGTCATTAAGAAAGAGCGTAAAAAAGACACAGGTTTTACAATTTTTACAGGACTTTTTGTGAGCTATATTATTATGGTGTTTCCTATCTCTGCTTCCATGTAGAGAAGAGCTAGAGAATAATTTTTTCTTGGGACAATGAAGACCTTTGATAATTTTTCACGAATTTTTAACAGAAAAATCTCCTTTCCCCAGAACCATTTGTAGCCGGAGTGAAAAGAGCAATGCGGAGAGCTATATCCCAGTTAGGGTAAACATTAGACAGAGATTAATTCCTCAAAAATGTTGAGAGACAGAGTAGTGAGTTTGATCCAAGCCTGGATCACTCTGCAGTTTTATCAAAGGAAACATGGTTTGACACTCCCAAAAAAACTGCATATTCAAAATTTAAAATAGAGGCCCAGTGAATGTATAACTTAGGCAAAACTGGAAAAGAATAATTGACGAAATTAACTTGAGACCCTTATTCAAACAATTTCTTTGACAAAAAGTCTCAAGTTAACTTGGTCGCTTCGGGCGACCAAAGAGGCGGGGATGTGATCAGCCACTTATATTACGAAGCTTCATCATAGGCCCAGTAAGAGCCACTATAGGTTTAAGCTTCACCGTAAGGGAACGAAAGCTTTTATAGATCAAACAAGTTACGTTTTCATACATTGGACACCAACAAAGTCATTTTTTTAAATGTTTTGTTTAAAAATACGTACCTACAATGACTGGATATAACATGGTTTGACGCCCCCAACAAAACTGCATACTCAAAAAATATTTTTTTTTTCAAAATTCCTATGAAAGGGAAGCTCAAAATACCGTACACTGTGCGGTCGCCGCGCCTGGCTGCGCCTTTCGCCCGCCGCGCTGCTCTCATCTATCATTTCACGCGATAATATAGGTTTCGATAGGAAAGAGTTACTTTAGGGATATTTAAAGTATAAAAACAACAAGAAAACCAGTGGACGTATTTGAATTTTATCCTCTGAAATCGAGTGACCGACCTCTGAAATCTGCCGCCCCTAGGACGCTGCCGCCCCTAGGCCGCGGCCTATACGGCCTATACATAAATCCAGGTTGCTATACAAAGATATCTTATCAATCATCAATCAAATAAAATTGGGTATAATAACTAACATGCTAATTTTATTTTATGTAAGTAAGTCTATCGCCTACTTTTAGAAGACGGTAGGTATATCTAAATTTAAAGTTCAAAGTAAAAATTCGAAGCCTCTTTCTTACAACACGTTACCAATGAATCCCAATGAAGCACTAACCGTGTAACACGTTCAGTACTTCCTGGGCGACCGCTTAAGTGTGGAGTTTTGCACAGTGGGAGGTAACGTGTTGAAGATTGTGCGTGGGCGTGGTAGGAAATACACAGTCTCAGGTAACCGAGTCCAATCTCTCACAATGAGAAATGACGATGCGAAACGCTTAGATTAAAATAAAAAACTAAAGATACGGTACGTAGTCTCGGAAAATGAGACGATAAAACTGCGTCTAGCTGATTTTTTTATCTAAGGCGAAACGCTCGAATTTTAACGACTTGAGGTCTCAATGGGGTGCCACACGCAAAGCTGTAAACAGATGGCGCTGGCGTCGGATGATCTTTTTTTTTGACGATGGTCCCCCAAAAATGAAAACGCCAAGTTTTTTTTTTCTTTTTCTTTTGGTCTAAGACCGATATGGCCAATTTGGCGCCGAGAGTTGTAAAAAACACCCGTTTGACAATTCTTAATTCAAACCTAAGATCAGTCGAGAAACGCCCTCTGCTCTGGATAAAAAGTTAGTGTTCCTCCTCATTGATTTGTATTCGGCTAAGAATCGTATCCAAAGGGCTTAATATAAAAAATAACACAGAATACTAGGGGTAGTATATTAATAATAATAATATTACTAATTAATAAATTCATACAAAATAGTAATCTAAATGTAGGTAGGCAGAAAGAAATTAATATCTTATATATAAAATTTTCATGTCACAGTGTTAGTTACCGTACTCCTCCGAAACGGCTTCACCGATGGAGATCGGTGAAGCCGATTCGGAGACCAAACTCCACATACGCATTCAGTAGCAGGGCTTTGTTTACCGTTAAAAATCTGGTATCGCTACCTTCATTTTACAGAGGTAACGGTAAAACGAAAGTATCGGTAAGCCAGGTATCGCTACTTGGGTGGCCTTTTACCGGTAAATAAAAATACCGCTACCTGTATTATTTCGTTAAAAATAATGATACTTATCGATATTTACCGTTACTTTTGATGCAAATGTGAGCGTAAAGTCACTTTTGCTTTGAAATGTCTTTCAAATGGTGTTCACAGAATTTATTAATTTAATTTATTATTAATAATGAACAACCGAATGTCTTCAAATATGTCCCAGTGTGGTATTAAATCAAAGAGTATAATTTTTGTGACAACAATATGACAATCATCATTATAAAAATCATTGTTTAAATAAGATAACTTGCCGAGTTTGGGTATATTAAACTATTTTACAAGGAGAAATACATCATCAAAAACCCTCCCACGACAGGATTCGAACCAGTGACCCTCGCTTGCCGGGCGAGTGCGCTACCACTGCGCGCGACTGCGCTAGTCAGTAAACAAAACAAGTGAGAGATCATAAACATAAATTCGCCATGACACGTGGGTTCCCGTGTGGCGCAGTGGTAGCGCACTCGCCCACCCTAGTAATGATTACTATTTTCTCGTTGAAACCAATTTCTTCATTTTGAGTACCTATACCTAACTGTAATATTCCGAGGGCAATAAATAAATATTCAAAAGTAAGTACTATATACATTGTTTAATTTTTCTTTTAGTATTTGATTATAATAATATTTTAGCCTAAACATTACGATCGATATGATTGCTTTCTGTATGAATGCCCTGCCAACTGAAACAATCGATAATGTAAAAGTAGATCGTGGACAACAACAACATATACATAAGCGACGAAATTCGAATCTGAGCTGAGGCTATACTTTATTCGTGTTGGTGACTCGCGCTGGCTCTAAAATAAAAAAAAAGGACCGTGACTGTGAGCGTTCTACCTACTCCGGACACTAAAATGGTAAGTAAATGATATTATTCACTTTTATTTTATGCAGAAGCCTACTTCAACTTGTAAATTCCAGAACTAGATGAAATTAAAAACTCTTACATTATCTGACGCAACAGCGTCCCGTTTTTGCAGTATGTCACATATTGTCACTCGTACACGCATTCGGCCCGAATTGACACAATATTGTACCTACGTGTCGCCAGGAAGCGAACTCGTGTAAAAATGAATCTAAAGAAAGTAAGGCGACTGTCAAGGTTCGCCACAAGCACACGGTTGGCACTGTTAGATCATTGTGCCGATTTGATTTGCGCTATACATATACCTAGTTCCGGAGACGGTCACTTCACCAGCACTTTCAATAGAAAACGCGCGACAACAGCGCAATATGGCTTAGATCAAATAGGCATAAAATTCAGTGCGAGACCTCCTGTCTATTTAATTCAGGTCAGTGGACTAGACAGAGTATACGACGTATGGGGATCTTGACACAGAACGTCACTTTTGCAAAATGTCATCTTAAAAAGTTTGATCACTGTCGCAAAACGTCACTCCTTTTTTTCTATATCTATTCTGTCCCAGTTAGAAACAAATGACATTCTGCTAAAACTGCGTTTTGCTTAAGTGGCCAAATTTTAATATACATGATGTTGGAATTTGTGAAATAGCTAACATAGCTGCTTGTACAGGGTTGGTAGGTGAAACGGCGGCGCGCAACTAGTTTATAATAAATTTTGGGGAAAGTAAACACATTTTTTGATTAAATATAATTTTAATATTTTTACAGGAAAGTGATGAGGATTGTTCACAGTCCATTTTATATCCCAAAAAAAAATTTAAGCAAATAAAAAACGAAACAATGAAACGGAACGCCGATGGTACAAGTAAGTACGGAAAATCCTACCTATACCTACTTCGTTTTTTAATTATAGACTACGATTTGACACATCTTCCAAAAGGAAAAATGACAAACTTTTTTTAAGGAAAAAATAAGAATCTAAAGAAATATAATAAGAATCAAAAATTTTCAAAAAAATGTCCTATACGACAATTACGACAATTGAAATTTCCGGTATCGAGCTAGTTACGTCACACCTACACTCGCCGAGGCCGCGGAGCCAGGGTTCCCAACTTAGCACTTTCGGTGCTAGATTTGGCACTATTTTCGCAAACCTAGCACTTAATTTAGCACTAAACAGCCAGCATTCTGATTTTTTTCTGGTCACTTTAGAAGCGAACTGCGAATGTTTTTAGTTGTGAATTTGTCAATTTAGTGTTTCGTGAACTATAAAACTTACAAAAATGGATATTCCTTTAAATAAAAAAGTGAGTTAAGTTCAAAATTACAGAAAAGAGTGGGAGAACGATCCAAAATACAAAAAGATAGTTTAAAAGCAATGTGTGTATATTGCAAAACAGAATTTAATGCGAGAATATTTGAAATTAAGCGGCATTCCGTATCAAAAAAAACACAAAGAAAAAGTTGATGTCTAAATAATAGCACTTTTTTTAATTTTTTTATTAATCTAGCACTATTTGAGATGTCATTTAGCACCAACCTAAGATAATGAGTTGGCAACCCTGCGCGGAGCGGAGCAACTTACCCACAGATATCTGGGCATATTTACTTTTGAGTGCCACCATACGTAAATTATGGAGGTTTTATAGACATGAGTTTTGAGTTTATTAAAGTCTTTCATAATATTTTCGTATGTTTTTTGAACTAAAAATTATATTTTGTTTCCTACAAATACCTTAATTTCTATGTAAAAATCAATTTTTAAGTGGACACTATAGAAAAATAACGGTCAGTTTGGTGACATTGAAAAACGACTGTAACATTTAAAACAAAGGGTTTTAAACGTAATTGTTACCTTTAATTAATGCAGATTAATTAAATTTATCAAAAAACAATACACACTAATGAGTTACTTATTTTAAATTTCTTAAAATTAAGATTTAAATTCGGTTTGGTGACGAGTGACTCCATTGCAATCATAATTTTCTTTTTAATTTATAAGTTTAGTGACCTATTTCTTAATTTATAAGTTGCATAGGTAAAATAAATTATTTGAAACAATAAAAGAAAAATATATATTATGCAAACTTCAAAACAAAACTGATAAAAGTAAAATAAACCACATAAAAATTGGGACAGTCACCAAACTGACACACCTAAAATCCTTAGGGTGAGGCTACATGATGTACAATACTAAATTAGAACTAAAAGTCGATGTTTTTTCATAGTAACATTTAATCACATAATTTGAAGTATGGTATTAATAATATTAATTTTATTAATTAAAGCAAACATGTCAAACATGCGAATAGGTAATAGAAAGTTATCTATTATTTTTACTTAAACTAACTTATAGCTTAACTATAATGGCACAATAATTGGCATAAAAAACAAAAATGTAAGGCTAATTAAATAAATTATGATTTAAATGAAATTTAAGAAGTATTTCTTAAATTTCATTTGATTGAGTACACGTATGTACACCTAGCCTTATGAGTCAGTTTGGTGACTTTGGTGGTCCGCCCTATATGTGACGGCATAAAACGTCACTGAACTGACCGTCACATTATACACGTAGCTAATGAGAAAAATGCATTCTAACCTAATTGAATGACATTTTTTTAAATGAACTCCTAAAAACACTCGCTAAATAACACCAAAAACAGATAGTAAATAGTTGGATAGTGTGAGACAAATATAATAATTAAGAAAAAGGCTTCAAATCTGACCTACCAAATCGTGACCAACCGCCAACACCAGCAAGACACCATCTTTTTTCCGCGGATTGAACAGACTGACTGATTTCGCTAAGCTAAAATGATCCCTTGTGGTTAGTGTCACTATTTTTTAAAAATAAAACGGCTTTAAATAAAACGGAATATCCCTTTAGACCCGTCACTTTGCTGACATGTCAGATGACACCGAGTTTTGAGGACTTTACATAAATGTATTTTTCCACTGTAATATTACAATTGCATTTACAGTTTTAGATAAATGTGACGGAAGAATAGATCCACTATCATGGTAACCAAAACTTGATTATGTTTTTGTAGGAAATTTTACCAGTAAGTTCAATACTTTGAAGCTGACAAGGACTGGGACAAGTCAGAAACGGCTCCCCTGAGTATTTGAATTAACCATAATTGAATTAATTAATCTTAATTACATAAAAATTGATGCTCAGACACATAGTTTAATTTACTCTGCATCGATTGATATACTTATTATAATAACACTCATTATTATTAATATGCAATAAATTTTTAAAAACGTGGGACAGCGTAAAAGTGGGGGTGGCACCCAAAAGTGAAAATGCCCATCTAATAAACTAGTCAGGGAACTTACCGCCCCGCGGCGTTGACAAGCCGTGCGGCCGCGGAGATTTGGCAACAACGCCAGGTAACGAAAAAAGTATCGGTAATTATAACGTTAATTGGTTCAATTCGAAACCAAGTATCACTACCTGAAAATATCGTTAATTACCGATACTTATAGTGGGAATTTGGTATCGTTAACAAGCCCTGTTCAGTAGGTCTGAGAATCGGCTACTATCTATAATTTATAAGGCAAAACAACGTTTGCCGAGTCAGCTAGTGATATTATAGAAAAATCGATAATATCGATACTATCAAATTATTTTCATGCAAAAATACTATCGATATTGTTTGGGAGTTTACTCTACCTACCTGTATTATTGTATCGATAGTAGGTATACAAATACAATTTAATCCGTGAATGTATAATAATAGTAATAACAAAAACGCATAAAATGCTTCTGTGCTAAATGCGAAGATTAGTGAATATTTTTAGGGACTTTCCCTAAAAATGTAGGCGCTGCGCTAGCCGTAATGTCGAGTCGAGTGCTAGAAGTTGGGGAATCCCCACAAAATTAGGATTGATTTACACTGAGTCAGTAGCTGACTTCAAAGAAGATCGCCCAAATGTCTTAAAATTTAAACTAAGGGTTACCAATAATAAGTAGAAGTACCTACTGATTTTCATTTTATTACACATAAACACTTTCACGAAACTAAATTGATTATTATTAGAGATGGGCCGATTAGTCGCCGACTTGTCGGTAGGTGCCGACTAGTCGGCAAATTATACAATAAAATCAATACGTATTTAATTAGTAGTACAGTTTAGAAGGTGGGTAGCAGAAAAACGTAAACAAAACTCGTCATTGCTTACATACATAAAATGTCATAACTATGCCCCAGCTCCATTTTTTCCCCAACTTTTATTTTTATTCCAACCATTTTTTAGAAGTTTCACTATAGCTTTCGAAGTGCATAAAAAAAAAGTTAAAAAAAACGTTAATAAAAGCATATTTACATATCTAAAAATAACAACAATCGGCGAGTGATCATGATTAACCCAAATATCTCGGAATTATAATGATCTGCATTTTTACCCCTAAAAACCCCCACCCGGTGGGTTTTTAGGAGTAAAAAACGGTTTTTCTTGATTTCCAGTAACACTACAAGTCCTATGGAAAAAAGTTTAATAACAAAGTTGTAGGTAATAAAAAGATCTACAACTTTTGCTCACACTATTTTTTCATAAGACCTTAAAATTTATGTGAAAATTTCAAATAACTTTGTTTTTGGTTTTTAATGTTTATCTTTTACAAATAAGATTTTTTTTACCAAAGGAGAATGGGCATATTTGGCCTATTGGCAGCCACAAACGAATGTTGTACCAAATGAAAGTACAGTTACTAATGAACATTTTTTACTATGGGCGTTACGCTGTAATTCGTTTGGGAACAAAAATATTTGAATGTTAAAAATGTATGGAGCGATATCAGACTAAAACAGATTTTTGAACTAAAAACTTCAAAAAACTGATTTTTAATGACTGATTTTTATTTATTATTATTTTTTAACACTTAAAATATTACAACTGTGACAACTTCGTTGCAATCATACCTAATAAAACCGGTTTTGTGCTAATTTTTAGCGATAACATTCATGCAAAGGGCCAATCAGCGCTGCCGCTATTGTTATTATTACAATGTAGCGGTCAGTGCTGCGTACAGCCATGCACTATCAGTCCTTCAATTACACCTGTGACGTTGTGAACTGTGCGATCATCTTAAAATTCTGTTGTTACCTTTGAACCCTGCTGTGCCCCCGGACTCCGTTTTTACTCTTAACCTGATAACTTGGCTTTTTTGATTGTGGACTTGATTTCCTTTGTGAACTGGATAATGTTTATGTTAGTATAAGTATGTGTATCTGTATATTGCTTATACTTAACATGAGAACATAATAATTATGTTTATGTATTTAGCCTAAACTACTTATATTTTTACTTACTGTAAGTTTTAGATGACGAAACAAGTGTTTTTTTTATTTGTAACTATAATTATGTATGACTGTTATATTATTTTTTAAAAACTGGCCAAGTGCGAGTCGGACTCGCGCACGAAAGGTTCCGTACCATTATTAATTATTATATACAACAGATTTTGTTTTGAATGGTAAATTGCGGTTTACGATTTATGACGTTTAAAAAAAACTACTTACTAGATCTCGTTCAAACCAATTTTCTTTGGAAGTTTGCATAATAATGTACATCATATACTTTTTTTAGGTTTATCATTCCATTATTTTAGAAGTTACAGGGGGGGGGGGGGGGGGGGCAACATTTTACCACTTTGGAAGTGTTTCTCGCGCAAACTATCCAGTTTAGAAAAAAATGATATTAGAAACCTCAATATAATTTTTGAAGACCTATCCATAGATACCCCACATGTATAGGTTTGATGAAAAAAAAATTTTGAGTTTCAGTTCGGGGAACCCCAAAAATTCATTATTTTTTTCTATTTCTGTGTGAAAATCGTAATGCGGTTCACAGAATACATCCACTTACCAAGTTTCAGCAGTATAGCTCTTATAGTTTTGGAGAAAAGTGGCTGTGACATACGGACGGACGGACAGACAGACATGACGAATCTATAAGGGTTCCGTTTTTTGCCATTTGGCTACGGAACCCTAATATGTAATTAATATATATACTACAATATACTTCTGTTATTTCATTTTACATTTTTATACTAAAAAAAGCTCGAATACCTAGTTAGTAAAATGATGCAAAATCTTTTAAATCAAAAGTCATTTTACTCACTTTTAAAAAGACCCACAGTGATAAAACTTCTACACCGTAATTGTAGGACCAAACCATACCAGTAAATAACAATTTCATTGTTGGCCGCTAATAGGCCAAGCTCCATACAATTTTGCCCATTCTCCTTTAGTAAAAACTTACTTTTTTATATCCCAAAAACACTGTAATTTTTTGGATTAAAAATATTAATTTTTTTCACCATAATTTGACTTAATATCCAAAAATCACTGTAATTTTCACGTCAAAATATTTTTTTAAAGTCGATGGGCTTCTTGTTCGGTGAAATATCTACTTTCTGATGGTCTAAAAAATATAGGTACCTACTAGAGATGGGCCGACTAGTCGGGAAAGCCGACTAGTAGGCAGTTTAACCGATTAGTCGGTCAAATTATGCCGACTAGTCGTCAACTAACAATTATGCAATAAAACCAATATTTATTGAATTAGTAGTACAGTTAGAAGGTGGGTAGTCAGAATAACGTAAACAAAACACGCCATAGCCTACATACATCATCTAACATCATACATCTTAAATGTCATAAGCCTCAGCTCCATTCAAATTTTTTTTCCATCTTTTATTCTAATTTCAACCGTTTTTTGGAAGTTTCGCTACAGCTTTCGAAGTGCAAATGTATCCAAAAATACCAACAATAATAATTGCCGAGTGATCATGGGGTCAATTCGAGCAAACCACCGACTAAAACTTAACCTAACCAAAAACAGACTTATTTTAGTTAAGTTAAGTTTTTAGGCTATTCGGTTTTGTCCACAAACTAAACTTACAATTTGAAAATGACAGGACTAAACACGGACTAAATTGGATTCACAGATAAAAAAATGAGAACGAATGGTTTATGCTGTGAGGTTGGTAGTACTTTATTCGTCTAGATTTCTCTATGATTATTTGTTTACTTTTTGTAGTTTGTAATTCGTCTGAATCAGTTTTGTTGTAGTTTTGTATCGGAAAATGTATATAAGACCTAACGAACGCAGCAAAAGGAACTGCTTGTGGAGTGGAGAGGCTTCATGCTCAGTTGGCAAAAGGTAGGTCTTATTTCTGACGCAATTTACCTATGCTAATTGCTATTTCGATAGCGTAAAAGGAATTAGATTTATTTATCTACCAATCCTATTGCCTGCGGCTTTACCCGCCCAGGTCCCGATTCCGCGAGAATATCAGGATCATTACTAGCCTTTAATCTTCCTCGATATGTGGACTATCAAACACAAAAATATATTTTCAATTCGGACCAGTAAGTTCCTGAGATTAGCGCGTTCAACCAAACTAAAAAATTTCATAAGCTTTCTATTCATTAGTCTAAATATGTTAAATGGATTAAGTCTAGTAAATTTAAGCCTTACCGACGCAAATAGGTCCACACAGAGGGTCTGAATATACAAACAAAAAAACAAACTCTTCCACTTTATATAGTAATAGAATTACTAGCTCTGCATAGTTTTAAAGATCTAAGCGTACATAGAAAATACAAACAGACACGACAGAGAGGGAAGTCACTTTGTTTTAGACTATGTAAAGATTAAAGTTGTCCGAGTACCAGTTTTACCAAGAAACCAAATACCAATTATTACTCGGCTCAATGTTTGTCATTACAAGTACTTCGTGATTAACTATGTATGAAATGTATTTCCTCTTTTATTTTTAGAATTGGATTGTCTGGCGCAGCAAAACAAAAACAAAAGCTCGAAAAGTATGGGCTCCATCAGCGGAACTGGAGGAGGTCCTCCAGGTCCAGATTTAACAGATCTGGACAATAAAATATTGGAAATTGTAGGACCTGCCTCTGTGTATGGTTTTGCGACTGTAGAGCAGGTAAGTTTTCCTTTAAAAACCAAGTAATACATATAATTAAATATTTTTGCGGTATATCTTAAATTATTTATTGTTAATTTCAGACCCCAAATGGAACATACTGCTGCTGCTGTTGCTGAAGTTCCTCCTGCTGTGCCTGCTCAGCTAGAAGATCCTCAATGAGTTCATCAATCACCGCCACAACAACCTGAGCTGCCCAACCGCCCCCGTATATGCCGGCCTGAGCGGGTGCAAGCCCCAAGACCACCAAGACCGCCTGTTGCCGATAGCCTGACAGCAGCATTAAATGAAAATATTAGGCTGCTGAGCTGAGCAGATATTGCACTGCCATTAAGAGAAAATGCCTGTGCTAAGGTGCGGGCAGCTCAAGTTTTAGCTGAAGCGTTGAGGGAAGACACAGTTGAGGAAATTTTTGTTGAAGAGGCACAGTAAACTCCTAACTGGTTTAACTGTATAGACAATTCTAGCCAAATCTGAATCAAATTCTATTTTAACTACCTACCTAGTATATATTTTGAATAAAACTTGTAAATGATATAAAATGACTTTTATTGAAAATAATTGTTGCCTCCTAGTATGTGCAAATAGGCATATTGCCACAGGTATTTTATTATTATTTACTTATCAGGCAGGCAGTTGATACAATTGATAGATGCCTGTATCCAGCTATTCTTAGTCTGTTTCTGTATTGGCTAATTTTTGTCAAGTTTGTTCTTGAACTGGCTGATACTGTGCCGAGATGATGTCCTTTGGTAGCTTGTTCCACGCTCTGACCACTCTGTTGCTGAAGAAATGTTCGTGAGGGTTGTTGTCCGAGATGGTGGTGCGTAATTTGAGGTGGTGACCTCTGAGACGATCATTGGTGTCACGACTGAGTAGTTTGTGAAAGTCCAGCAGGTCGTAGTCATTTGGTAGGTATACAAAACAGTTTTTTAAATTTGTTATCCGGCAATACGAATGGATTGGAACAGTCTCTTAATCGTTTTAATCTAAGCCCTTCGTCATTGCTTTTGCAATAAAATTAAACAAAAACATTTAACAAAACACGTTTTTCTGAGGGTTTTCACTAAATCTGTCCATAAAGGCCGGCACTCAGAACACCTTTCAGCCCGTATTACAGCCAAAATTACAAATTTGTCAATCGTAACGTTATTTATTCGATAAATGTTGTTATTTACTTCAACGACCAATTTTAGTCCACACAAAATTAGTCGCGACTTAATTTTAGTTCGACGTTTACTATTTTGACAGTTTTGTGGCCGTTTCGAATAGCTAAAAACGTTTTCTAACCTAATTTAGTTCGACCTAACTTATTTTGGTTTAGTCCTGTCATAATAAGTTAAGTCGGCGTTTTCTGAATAGCAATCTGTAATTTGACACGTCTTAACTAATTTTAAGTTAAGTTAGGTCGGAATTTGGCTTGCTCGAATTGACACCCATGTTTAACCCAAATATCTCGGAATTATAATGATCTGCGTTGCCGACTAGTCGGCAATTTTGGAACCGACTAGTCGGCTCGTCTGCTAGTCGGCAGAACCCCTAGTCGGCCCATCTCTAATAGGTAGGTACATTACCGGAGTATTTTTTCTCAGAAAATGACCGAAATGAGAAAAAACCTCGAGTCACCCGTAAATCATTTTTCCTGTCATTTTTGTTATATTTTCTTCCTTTTCCAATGGGTTTCCCTCTACTATAATTTAGTTCCACTTTTTACCATTTTTAAAGGCTTCGGCCCTGGCCTATAACGCGTTCCCGCCAAAACTTGTAAAACACTTTTGGCAAATAAAAACTTATTTCGAGCTTGCCAGGTTTGGTTCCGGCTTAAAATCATGCAAGTCGACGCCTGCGCTGCGTTCGTATCGGTTAACGTTATCATCCGTACTCTCAACTTGCTATCTTTGTCTAAATCAGGGGTTCCCTAACTGGGGAGCGCGCCCCCCAGGGGGGGCGCAGAGATATTTAAAGGGGGGCGCGGGCCACCTGTGTATTCAGGTAGGTATAAAAACCTGGAGAATGCAGTCCAGACTGCTTAATACGACCAATGAAATTATTGGAAATTAACGCCTGTCAAGAACATAATATTGTTTCCTCAGTGGGCGAATGTTAAGAACTTTATCAGCCTCTAGACTGGCTCCGGCCCCGCGACTAGTTCACGGGCGCTATCAAAGATATTTTGTACTTACCAAATACCCCTTGTATGACTTTGTAAAATTTTAATGAGCAATAAAAATGCTTTTTTTAGTAGGTTACCTACTTATTTTGTTATTGAATAAAACTTTTTTTATTCCGACCTGAAAATCTGGATTGGATGACGGGGGGCGCGGATTTTTTTTATGGTCGAAAGGGGGCGCGTTTCAAATAAGTTAGGGAACCCCTGGTCTAAATGAACCGTCTTATAACAGGTGCCCAACATGTAAACAAAGGGATGCTAGTATTTAATCGGAACCAAAACTATTCGATTTACGATTATTACTCTCATAATCTTACAATCGATAATTGCTAATTATTATAAACTAGCTACGTCCCGCGGCTTCACCCGCATAGGTAAGTGTCAATCCTGTGGGAATATCGGAATCAAAAGTACTCAGGGTGAATGTAGCTTTCTAATTAAGTTTCTAATGGTGAAAGAATGTTTGAAATCGTTCCAGTAGTTTTTGAGTTTATTCATTTATACAACATCATAACAAACACTGTACTATATACCTACTACTACCTTAGATAAAAACAAAAATATAGATACGGTATATTCTAACATTGCTTATTCGAAAAATGAGCTAGAAACACCTACACGCATTTTTATAAAATTATTGTAAATTAAAATATTTGTCTTTAAAAATGATTCAGGCTTTGTAAATAAGCAAAAAGGCATTCTTATAGATGTCAAAAAGACAATCGCAGTGTGACAGCACGTGCTCTCGCGGCAACGGTTCGACATACGATTGAGGCTAATGCGTCAGCTAGACGCAGTTTTATTGTCTCATTTTCCGAGACTAGGTACCTACCGTATCTTTAGGTTTTTGTTTTAATCTAAGACTACTACTAAATACTATATTTTTGGGAAAAAGTGTAGGCAACCCTAGACCCAGGCGCAATCGGCGAGTGGTATTAAAAGAGGGGAGGGGAGGGGGTAGAGCTCTGGCACAGCCTCATGATCGAAAAGAGGTAACTAACCAACTAATCAATAACTGACAAACATATTACTCAACGTATTCTCGCTGAAGCCACGCTGCCTGGTACAGAATAGGAATGTTATAATATCGGATATTGGGTCCCCACTTGACGGCCAACATTCAGGCTTGTACCCCTAAGCCACTCCCAAGAGCATCGTCCGGGATAAGTTATTTATTTATTTATTTGGAAATCCAACAGCTATTCCTTACAAATAGACACATCACACAACCTATATCCACCCATGAATCCTGTTAAGGACCGGACTTCCCTAGCTTATTCTCCCTAGGTTCTCTCTCTAAACCCGCTTACTTCGGGGGCAGGCAATAGGCAGGTGGCTCCGGCACAGCGGCGTGAAGGATACCAAGGTTGACACTGACGAGGACACCGCTAATCTCTCCCCCTCGACACACGCTCTCCCCCGAGAGCGGCCTGATGGTCTTAATCAGATTCCCCTTGTAAAAAAAATGTACCGACTATAACTTAGAGTGGAGTAGCCTGCACTAAAGTTTTATAAAACAAACAACCATAGACAGATAAACACATAACCCTTCTTTGCATTGCGCAGTCGGGCCAAGGCTCTAATAATATTTATAAAGTAAGTAGTACCTGTTATATGTAGGGTCAGGTAGGCATCAATGAACCAGGGGTACTAAATGAATCAGGCTTCTATTTCACCAATGTGAAGTCGCAACGTTGTGCTACAATGACAAAAATATGTGCCTAGGGTTGCATTGCACCCCCCCGCATTTCAGTCACTGATAAAAACGTGACAGAGACGCATGAGTTACGGCATTTTTTTCGTTATGAGTGTTAAAAAGTTGAAAAAAAATTATGGGTTTTTTCTTTTCTCAATTACTTTCTGTAATATATAACAAATTTTGATCTATTGTGTCTTATGAAACGTTTTATTGCCTTTTTAATCATTTAACTGTCTTTATCGAAAATCGTTTCTACAAGTTTTTACAGAAACTCAAACCTTTTTAGATAAGGGTGGTACAATTTGAACTATTTCGATGTGGTACTCAATGAACCATGGTTTACCTAAGAGAATCGTTTCATTCAGTCTAAAGCAGGGGTTCCTTAACTTATTTGAGACGCGCCCCCTTTAGACCATAGAAAAAAATCCGCGCCCCCCCGTCCTCCAATCCAGATTATCAGGTCAGAACAGTATTCAATAACAAAATATGTAGGTATGCACTCAGCACCAAAGTTTTTTGCATCTCGTACCTTTGAAACCTTCGCAACGCTCAGCATTCTATAATTTTATTGATTCAATCCTAGAATGCTTCGCTAGCTCAGGTTTCAAAACAAGTACAGTCCGCGAGGCCTAAGCTGAGCTTTGCATTTGTGTGAGTGATCACCAAAAAATCGCGCGAGGGACGTAGTAACTTTTTAGTAATCTGTGGCGAGGGGCGGGCCGCGCCTAAAGCCGATTGCCAAAATCAGTTTATACCAAGCAAAGGATGCACCGCGCTTCAAGCCGGTTATCACACCTACACTATCTATGTATACTCACACAAATGCAAAGCTCAGCTTACCTACGCCTCGCGGACTGTACTCGCTGCAAAAACCAACTTTGCAGCCTTGCATAACAAATAACTAATAATTAGAGATGGGCCGACTAGTCGGGAAAGCCGACTAGTCGGCAAATTATGCCGACTAGTCGTCAACTAACAATAATGTAATAAAACCAATATTTAATTGAATTAGTAGTGCAGTTAGAAGGTGGGTAGTCAGAAAAACGTAAAGAAAACACGTCATAGCCTACACACATCATCTTAATATCAAACATCTAAAATGTCATAACTAGGCCTCAGCTCCATTCAATTATTTTTCCAACTTTTAGCTTTATTTCAACCATTTTTTGGAAGTTTCGTTACAGCTTTTGAAGTGGAAATTTATCCAAAAATACCAACAATCGCCGAGTGGTCATGATTAACCCAAATATCTCGGAATTATAATGATCTGCATTACCGACTAGTCGGCAATTTTGGAACCGACTAGTCGGCTAGTCTGCTAGTCGGCAGAACCCCTAGTCGGCCCATCTCTACTAATAATCTAATAAACTTCATAGGAATTTGTTTTGTCGTCTGTTTTATTTCTCGCCTGCAAACTAATGTTGCACCCCCTTACTTATAAACGATGACTAAGTTTACGTATCGTTTGTCTCTGTCTGTTAACTTTGAACAGTCACAGTAAAGGACAAACGTTACATAAACTTAGTCATCGTTTATAAGTAAGAGGGTTAGTTAGTTTCCAAGTTGTTATCTATGCGTGGTCATGGCTTACTTCAGTTATAGCGTTAATATCATCATTTTGTTGTTTCAACTTTTATATAAAACTAGCAATGTCCCGCTGTTTCACCCGCGTAAGTCAATGGTTTGAGGTAGGTACCTACCTACATTAAAAAAAAAACAAATAGTTTAGGTAATGTTTAACAGTATAATTTATTGAATTTACAAATATAAATATACCAAGAGAAAATATCAACTATTAAGTAATAGGTAATTGTAAGTTACAATCAGCTTCGGGTCACTGACCTCGTCCTTTACAACCAGCTTTATTATGAATAAGTTATAAAATAATTAAATTAAGTAGACAGGATGTGTTAATTACACCGGTCTTTATAAGGATTTTCTCAACTATAAGAGGCAACGAAAAAAAGTAAAAAGAGGTGCGTCCTAGATTTTGACAAAAACAACCATCTTTTTTTACTACCTCTTTTAGTTTAGGGCCCTTGAAGGCCGGTTTAAAATACTTACCCTGTATATAAAATAAATCACTAAATGAAGGTAGATTTTTATAACTCAATTTATTTCAGGCTCTTTATCGATAGATACATTTTCCCGGGTCTTAATCGCGTTTTTATAAAATAATTTATATAAAAATAAAAAAAAATCTTTATCCATAATTATAAAACATTAGTTAGGTACCATCACTCCATCACAGAAATAAATATAATTATTTATTTCTGTGATGCCAGAACAGAAATCATTTCAACTAGGGATGGGCCGACTAGTCGCCGACTAGTCGTCAACTACCAATTATGCAATAAAACCTATATTTATTTAATTAGTAGTACAGTTTAGAAGGAGCGTATTCAGAAAAACGTAAACAAAACACGTCATATCTTACATACATCATCTAAACATCTAAAATGTTATAACTATGCCTCAGCTCCATTTTTTTTCCAACGTTTTTTTCCAATTTATATTTGTTTGAACCATTTTTTGGAAGTTTCACTATAGCTATCGAAGTGCAAATTTATCCAAAAATACCAACAATCGCCGAGTGATCATGATTAACCCAAATATCTCGGAATTATAAGCCGACTTGTCGGCACTTTTGGAACCGACTAGTCGGCTAGTCTGCTAGTCGGCAGAACCCCTAGTCGGCCCATCTCTAATTTCAACCATTTCTATGTTAGAAACTATTTCAAACCATTTCAACAGAGAAACCTTCAAATTTTTTTTCGAAAAAAACATTAATATTGCTGAAACATAGTTGAGGCATTTTAGTTATAGAATAAATGCCCTGGTTCCCACTGCGCTGCAGCACTGCACTCCAATGAGCGCTGCTAGCTGATTATGTAATTTGTTACTAACAAACCGATAATTTAAACTTCATAGGTACATAGGTAATTAAATTGTTGCTTTCACGTCACTTTTCCAATTACGGATATAGGTACAAATTGACTGTTAGAGTAACCGTCGCTAATAAGTTGTCATTCCTAAAAATAAAGACAATATATTTGGTCAAAAATTTCGTATACAAAAGTTGTAATCTATAGCAATTATAAAGGTAGGTAAGGTACATATCAGAAATTCTGCCTAGAGGCGTCCTATTGCAACTAGCGACTGCAACTGTCAAATTGACTCTATATATTGGAAAAAATGACGCGAAAGTAACAATTTTATTAGTTCGAGACATTAGTTCGAGTTAGCAACAAAATTATATAATAAGCTAGCTGGTAACTTGCTTTCCGGAAACAGCGTTCTATGATATACTAAGGGTTTCACTCCGGTATCCCTACCATGAGTTGCTTCGTACTAAATACGTGCAGTGTAACGTTAACTGTTTGAGCATGTCCGCAACGCCAAATATCGGCTTGGGCGGCCGACAAGCTGCAACCGGTGCACAGTACAGGGCAGGGAAAAGGCGAAGCGGGCGCACGCAAGGTCAAACTGATAAATTTACAGTGCACGCACGCATTTACGTATCCACTGCTGCGTATCCACCACACGCGACTGTCTGTAGCCTTCACCGTGGTGAATTTACGTTTGGACTGAAACGGACGACTAGGAAATAAAATTTAAATAGGTATGATTGATTTAATTGTATAGTATGTTAATGTCTTTTGAATGTCATATTTTACATATTATTAACTTAATAATGATAGATTACGTAACTTTTTTTTTCACATAACATCTTTGAATGGGATATAAGTAGGTTTATACTCGTATTACATTGATAATAAATAACAAAAGGTAGGTACCTAACTAAATGCGTTTTAATAATTAAAACATAAACAACATTGAGCATATTATAATGGTTTTGTTGGTAGATATCTGTGGTTAAGAGGACTATTGACGGGCGAGTCGAATCATGCTTCTCCATACAACGAGGATTAAAAGAAAAACCTGTTTTCCCACCTCTTAACATCGTCCGATTAAGGTTTTTTTAGGCATACTTGGGACATTTTTATTGTTCGGGCCTTTATCCCATGAACATGAGTTGATACATAAATACGTTCACTGAAATGTTAAGAGTTGGGTTAGCTGTATTATTATTATATAACTAATATCAACGAACGAAGAGATGGGCTTACCCAATAAGGGTAAGCCCATCTCTTCGTTCGTTGATCGTTGTAAAAGGCGACTAATGGAATAATAAATAATGAAATGGGGGAAGCTGTCGAACTTTCAGTTCTCCCCGCGCGGTGGCGGGTAAACTGCCTGGTCCCGTGCTTGAGTGTAAGTGTCAGGTAGGCACCAGGTTCAGCAAGGAACAAGGTCAAACTTTTAATGTTACAGTGCAAGTTTTTAATTTACGTATCAACTCATGGAAGGGGTACTGAAAGTACTGATAGCTGAGAGAAGCTCGCGAACACGATAATCCTTTTACAATATATATTGGTCACATTTATTATTCTTTTAATTGATTCCAATCGTATACTTTCAATTAAATGCTCATTTGTTTTAAAATAAATCAAATGCAACGAGCAATGCACTTAAGTGACTAAAACAATAATTTTACTTTAACAATAAATAGGTAACTTTAATAATAAATGAGTTAAACATATGTTACTTGAACAATAAGTCACTTAAATAATAAGTAAGTGACTTAAACAATAAGAAACTAAATAAAAAGTTACTTAAACAATAAGTTAATAAAACAGTAACTAACGCGGTCTTTCACAACATGTGCTTAAATAAAATGACTAGATAATCTTATTTCAGTAAATTTAACTAAGAATTTACTTAAGGCCGGCTTGCATAACGATTCCTAATTATGTTTAAGTATACTTAACAATTCAAAATATGAAGAAAACATGATTAAGACAGTTCTTGTAAAATGTAAAAGTAAGATATCAAAAACTGGTAAAGTGAGACAACATACTTAAGAGGATAGTCTCCATTCTCTTTCTCCATACAAACGTAGTTTAAATTTTCCTCCCTGGATAAAGACATTAGAGCAAATATGTTTATGCCATAAAACTTATTTCTGTCATGCATGACTATGCATCTACCTTTTTATTTTTTTAATTTTATTATTTTTTAATTTTTATTATTATTTTAATTAGAAAATAAAAAAAATAAAAAGGTAGATGCATTGTCATGACAGATATAGGTTTTATGGCATGAACATATTTGCTCTAATGTCTTTATCCAGGGAGGAAAATTTAAACTACGTTTGTATGGAGAAAGAGAATGGAGACTATCCTCTTAATAGCAATCTTCAATTAGATTCTTCTTTTTAGGGAAATAAGTAAGTATCTAGTTACAATGCTCGTAAATTAATTTAGTATATTTTTATAAATGATCTTATGCAAGCCTCCCAAGTGTGAACGACAAAATAAAAAATAATATTGGCATGTTCACAATAAAAGAACAACGTTTGTTTTTTCAGAGCTGTCGTTCGGGAAAACCTCTCTTTATACTATAGGTTCCATTTGTGACACATAAAATTGGCTCAAACACGCCTCCAGCCCTGCTTTTTTTTTCGAATACGGGTCAACATTTTTTAATTATTTTACAATAAACTTTTTAAACTAACATTGGAACTCATAATTTAATATTTTCCTCGGTCATAATCGCGTGATTTTTAACTTCTCAATTTTCTTACCTCGACGTTTCAACCATGTTACAATTGGTCCTGGTCGCGAGAGTAGTTAAAAATCACTCGATTTCGACCCGGGAAAAATAAAAAAACTTGAGAGGTGTCAAGGGACACCTGGATGGAACGAAGTTCCAAGCAAAAAAAAAAGTGTATCCGTTCCAACTTTTGGTTTTAATTTTTTCCGTCTAGCCCCCTTTCGCAACGCGCGATAAGGAACTTCGTTCCAATTATGTATTTTACAATATTCCGCTAAAAGTTTTGAAGATTTTTTTAATATTATTTATACTAATAATTGTGACCGTTGTCGAAAAAAAACAGCTGAGGCATCTTAACTGAATACGAACTCAGGTAGAAAGCTGGTTACTCGTCCACCAACACCAGCACAGCACAAGTGTTCGTTAAACCATCCGATATCGGAGACATCGAAAGAAAAAGTCGATGTGTCGAAAAAGTTGACAAAGGAAACTTGCATGTCGGGTGTAAATAATTGGCACCAGGAAAGCTACCGCGGTTCTTCCGTTGACAGCAACTCGATCCCGACGCAGTAGTTTGACATCTCTGACAGCGGAGTTTTCAATTTTAAAACCGCGCATCCATGGCTGTCAGCCGTCGAATTGAAGATTTTCTTTCAAAATCTTCAATTCAATTCAATTCTGTCTGTGTTGCATTCATTCAATTTGGCTTCGGCATCGATATGAGTAATCGACGCGCCGATTTGAAATTTTCGCGGTTCGAAATTCGGCTGTCAACTGTCAAATGAATCCGATCCCGATTCCGACGGAAGAACCGCGGTAGCTTTCCAGTTTCTATCGGTATTCGCCCTTATGGCCAATTAATTAAAAATATAAAGTAAGTATAATAAAATAGAAAGTATTTCAAAGGTTAATTAAAATGAATATGCAGTTAAAAACTGATTTTAAGACAACATCTAAAAGTGTAAATCGAAGCGAGATATCGATGCATATTGCTTAATTCAAATATTAAATTTTATTGAAATATTTATTTAAGTACTTATTTTAAATTATTATAAATTTTATAATCGAACAATAATATATATAAATAACATTATCGAAATATTACTTAAAATACTGATATGATTACATTTACAAAGGAAATTTTGAATAATTCACAATAAACTCTTTTCCAAGCTAATAAATTGGCATCAATAATATTTAATTATTTATTTTGGAATAAAGATTCAAAAATGATAAGAGTAATAATGTATAATAATTTATGGGAAATATAATAAGTATTTTATAGAATCACCCCCTTATATATAAATATTTATAAACGATGAACAAAGTGATCAATATAATGATATAAAGTTTCAAACTTAACTATTTATCTTTTATTATTCGTAAGGGGCATAAATAGGTATAAATATTAAAAATACAGTAAGTATGGGTACCGAAATCCTAATTTTGAAATTAGTTTCACAATTATTGCGCTAGAGGTGCTTCTAAGCACAATTTAAAATGAGAGCTGAGGTCTAAAAAAAAATTATTTTTTTAAATTCATATATTTTTTGCATTTATTCAGGTAACTAAATAAGATAATTATTTTGTATTTGATAGATTTTCGGTCTCAGAAAATTTTAATAAACCGACAGACTTATTTTTACCGGATTGATCTTTAATTTATGCCGTATCGGAAGTTTGACACCTTCTATTGTCATTATGTCTAAACTACGGCCATATAAATTAATCTTAGAGATCATTTTATTAATTGTTTATTTACCTAATTTAGATATACGTGATGAATCCGGTAAGAATATATTTTTTATATGTATTAAAATGTTTATTAAATTCATGTTCGCAATAATTGTTTCAGGTATATACAATTTTTATATATAAATATTTAAATATACTCATCATCATGCGTATAATACACAAGTTAGGTTGCCCAATAATTTTATACATTATATTATTATAAAAACACTTATAAGGCAGATTTTATAAGGATAACTGTAAGACAATTTTGCGTTGCATATCTCTTTGAGGCTGGAATTTGTAGTACGTAGGTAAGTTAGTTTTTAAGCTCGGCTTTACACGTAGGTATGTAAGTGTTTATAATACCTAGTTTATATTTCACCCATATATAAAAATAACTTTACCTTCCGATAGCAAGTTTTGCATATAGTGAATCTGCATAGCATAATGGATGGTTTAGAACAAGTAAGAGGTGAAACAGGCATGAATAGGCAAGAAGAGGGAATTTGATTTACACCTATTTTGGATTATACTCATCATCATCATCCGAGCGATGTTCCCGATTGCATTCCTCTCAGGAGTTCCCACTTTTACGTCCCACTTCGCACGATCTGGGGCTACTTTGGATTATACTATTTATTTAGAATTAGATTATTATGTAAGATATCCAACGCAAACGTTATCTTAGACGCCCGACGTCAATAATCAATCTATCTTCAGTTTTTTCCGATTTCAGATTGATTATTTGACAAGATGTAGATTTTCCAGTTTTGCAGATTTAAGATAAGTACTACATTAAAAGGTAGGTACTTATTATTATTATACGGGTTTTCGAGACAAATCTATCAAATATCAATCTGAAGTTTGTAAACTGGAGAAAGATTGATCATAATAAAAGGCATAAGTTAATCTTAAATTACAAAACAATAAAGGATAGTTTACAAGATCAAGATCACATTTCAAGAGTCTTACGACGCCTAATATTAGGAGACATTCACACACCACGAGGAAATTGCTTATTTACTTTAGAATATGGATTAGTACATCTAATAATTACGAAGAGAGGCTTTATTATTGATTTTAGACGCACAAATTGTTTTTTTTACCTAC
Source organism: Idaea biselata (assembly GCA_958496205.1). Lineage (NCBI taxonomy): Eukaryota > Metazoa > Arthropoda > Insecta > Lepidoptera > Geometridae > Idaea > Idaea biselata. The sequence goes on along the minus strand of OY292394.1, from coordinate 36,464,619 downwards.
TAGTTTCTTTTATCAGAACCACTTCCTTTAATTACGCCTAAAAGAAGCACTGTGCGTCCAAAATCAATTTGCCTTTTAAAACTCAGTCATATAACCGACTGAAACATTGTATGGAATTATAATAATTTATATTTAATTATAATAACTTATTTATATAATAAATATTTTACTAATGTAAGTAGTAAATATTTTTAAAGAAATATGAACAGAAATTCATAAGTTTAACGAATGGCCTATACTTATAAACGCTGCTTAGTAGATATTTTATGATGTTCACAAGAGCCATTGCGAACAGAGTTATTTATAGGGCACGATTTGTCTACATCAACAGCACATATCGAAAAAAAACCATTTCTTTCGATGTGTGCTGTAGGTGTGCACTAAGGAAGCCTGCAAATCGAGTAGTGCAATGTAAAAGCAGCATTCATAACAAGACAACATGTAAAAAGACATAATAGTAATTAAAAATTCAAATTTAATTAAGTTTCGTTTTAAAATTTTGAACACGTTCTTTTCTCCTTTCCTTGTCTTATGTTCTAAAATCTATTTCCAGCTACTTTTTGTTTCTTTACCTACTCTGTTATTAATTCCATTGTTCCATTCCACAACAAGAATATCCTACATTAACCTCTCTCCCCCATTAAAAACGATGATTACTGATGCATACATTTTCTTCTTTTACTGCGACATGTACCTACACCCTTATTTATAAACGATGATAAATAGATTATAGGTATAAACTATGTGCCTATTGTATTTTTAACTGACGTGTATTTTGAAGTTTACAGACAGAAACATTATGTTACATTTCTTACAGACGTTAGAGTTAGCTTGTAGTACTGCTCGGGGAATGGTTATCATGATTACTAAAAATAATAAAAACATAAAAGGTGTCAAGGGACACCCGGATGGAACGAAGTTCCTTTCAACTATAGCAAAAAGTGTCGTTACAACTTTTAGTCTTAATTTTTTCCGTCTAGCCCCCTTTCGCAACGCTCGATAAGGAACTTCGTTCCAAAAAAAACAATTTCTCAGCAGTTTCTTGCTTCTGAGAATTAGATGTAAAAATGTAGGCACTTTAAAAAAATTGATATACCTACGTCAAGGAAATAATTAGGTATTCGATGAAAATATTTTCATACGAATAAAAAAGAAATGGCACAATCGAAATAATCAGTAGGTACAAAAGAGACCCTGGGGCTGAGGTTTTGCCATATTTTCGCTGACGTCGATATTTACTCACAAGAGCAAAACAAGTTTGGGTCGCCGGTCGTTGGTGATTATGGCCTTTTACGGCCGAATACAGAAACGCAACTCAAAATTTGAGTTCTACTTAAACAACTAAGCACCTCTCAAATTCAAAAATTCCCATACTATTTTTAAATTTAGAAGCTGCTCAATTATTTAAGTAGGTACGTCACAAATTTTAATTGGCGTTTCTGTATTCAACTGTTAGTCATCTGTTAATCATCGTATATAAGTAAGGAAGAAGTTTTAAAGTTGACAGACTATTATCCGTTGTCATCTGCATGTCTCTTGCGTCACCTGTGCGAGAGTGACGTCACTCATATTATCATCATCATAATGTATTATTTTTGCAGATTATACGCGGTGCTCCGAGGAGGGGGTATTAAGGCGAAAGGTGGTTGTTCTAGAGGTCTAGGCGAACAACTTTTGTTCTACAAGTTTTGGAAATTCGTAGATTTCTAAAAATTTGAGTTTAAAGTTTGCATGAAAATCATCTGTTTTTTAGAGTTTGAGGTCATTGGCCTTAAGGTGCCCTTTTATTTAGTTTGGACCACTATAATCTAAACATTAATAGCCTTTTTTTTTAGTGAGAAAAAAAGTTCGAATTTCCAGAAGTCGTAGAAGAAAAGTAGTTCGCCTGGACCTCTAGAACAACCCCCTTTCGGCTTAATACCCCCTCGTCGAAAAACCCTGTATTGTAACAATTTCTTAGTACAATCCGACCGAGGTATAGGTACTAGGTATATTACATTAAAGATCTCTAGATAATTATATCGGGTGTGTTAAGTTTATTGCTATTTACTACGTGCAGTAGATACCGTCTCTATTTTATTAGTAGGTAGATATTATTGAATGTATTTGTTTAATTATTTATTTGTTTACATATATTTTTTATATCATAAACACGCGTATAAGTTTACTAGGTATGTAGAACTATAATTCTAAGACTGTTTCTGTCATGTCATTGTTTCATCATTAACCATAAGTATAGCGCACGAAATTATTCAGAAACGCGGATTCTTCTGTTTATTTATGTTTCGGTCGTCTTTTGTTTCTACTTCGAGCGTCTCTCGTTTTAGTTTCGATCGTCTTTTGTTAATTTTTACTTCCATCGTCTTTTCTTCGCCTTTTGTATCTGAATCGATCGTCCCTTGTTTCGGATTCGATCGTTAGAGGCGTCATAGGTGCAAAGTGAGCTATGGGATATAATTTTCGACACAAGGAAGGTAAATCTAAACACTAGGTATATTTTATATTGTAAATGCTATTGTTATTGCTGCTATTTGGTATACGTATGTGATAAATTAGTTAGGTATTTTGATGAAATACTACGACGAACGTAGGTTCTTACTTGGTAGGTAGGTACCTAATAAACTAATAAATTATAGATATTGGTCTATTGGCCTAAGTTCTACAATTGTTAAATATTATTAAATAGCTAAATTTGTTTTTAAATAGGTAACAAAACATTCGTTATTTTGACACATTCATTGTAATTCTAATATAAGTAAATCATCTACGGTTTAACTGGAACCTGCATTTTTACGTACCTAGCTGTCTTTTTACGTATTTACTTTTTAAATCGACCGTTTTCATTATAAAGCAATGAAATAATAAGACCGTCAGTTAATATACTACCTACTTAGGTAAATTATTTATTTATTTATTTATTTATTTATTTATTTTATTAGGAATACGATTTCGTTGCTCCAATCGAAATTCACAACATAGAGATTAGGTAGGTGCCCAATAAACTTATTTAGCTGTCCTAAAACGTGTTAAAGACTTGGTGTACCCCTCGGTTTCTCCCGCGCAAGTTCTGATCCCGTGAATATATCAAGACCTATGTATTCACGTTTTTAATTTCATCAAAATCCGTCTTATAGTACCTTCAAACTATACCAATCTGTAATATTAGTTTAGATTACCTACTTAGAACTTAAGGCGTTCCCTATTGTCGCTACAGTAGGCACTATACAAGCCCTACAGTAGTGGTAAAATAAAAAGCACGCGCCTGCCTGCAGTATGTTGCTTCGCACGTATCTCGCAACAACTGTAGTGCCTCTTAAACCGGGCACTTACTACCGGCGTAACTGTAACCGTTGCATGTACTGTAATCAAAAAACTTAAGGTGCAGTTGGCTAGTGACTAGTAAGCCTGCAACGAGCGCTACACGAGCGGCTCATAGCAAGTCAACGATTGCGGCTTCTTACTGCGAACCAAAAGGCGCTCGTGGACCCGTATCTTCTTCACACTAGAAATAGAATATAACATGACTTTATCTCTTTAACGTTAAAGCATAATCATCGTTGAAATTTAAGACTTTTTCGGTTTTAATCGCGTTGTACTTTTAGCATTGTTTCAACGCTTAACGTTTTGAGACCTTTACAGGTCATTTTTTTAGGATTGACTGAATTAATCCTGAGTCAATCAATTAAAACCGAAAAATGACTTTAATTTTAATCAAATATCGTGAAAACAGAAGAAATATCCTTGAAATATCTATACAATAATTGTAAAAAAAAATACGATAGAAAAAAAGGTTTTTGAAAGTGTTTTTGAGATGTTTAATGAATATCTTTAAAGCCCTCCTTGATAGACTGTCTAGTTAACTGCAAAATTAGCAATTATTTGATATTTTTCTTTAAAATTTCGCATAGTCGCATCGTACGTCCTTTTTTTACACGTCTGAAATTCGCTAGCGCTATCCCTGTCACACTATTGTGTTACGACCTTAAGTTCTAAGTTAGGCAAATGTTTATTGGGCAGAGAAAATATATGGGTAATAATGGGTATGTATAAAATAGGTACATGATTTATTATAATGATTAGACAAGTCATAAGATAAGATTATATATTAGATATAAACTGAAATATATTAGATATATTTGTAAATTCTATAGGAAAAGTATTCGTATGTATGTATGTATATATTGACAATCTAATAAATTCGGTGTCTGATCCCATTTTATATCAAATATAATATTATAAATTGGAAGATAATAATGAATATTTTTTGGCAGCAATGCCTAATAAATAAATATTCAATAAAAACAAAAAATCCGTTATTTAGTATCTTAAAATTATTGTTTTATGCATTAACCCCCTTACTTATAAACGATGACTAACTTTATATAACGTTTCTCACTGTCTGTTAACTACATGTCACAAACGTTACATAAACATAAGTACTCATCGTTTATAAGTATAGGAAAAATAGAATAAACCCCTTAGGTAAGTACTTATAAACGATGAAGGTGGCATAAGTGGATCAAAGTTACATAATATTTCGATATTTTCCGTGAATTTTAAACCTCTGTGTCACGACTCACGATAAAAGAAAACTATTGCGAAAATATATTCATCACTTATTCATCGTTTATAAGTATGGGGATATTAATATCAAGATATATAGGTAAGTGTAGGTATATTATATTATTTAGCATATAAAAGCAGAGGTAGAAAGATTCGTTGAAGTTAAGAGCAAGTTAATAAAATATTTTTTGATATAAATATTAACTCGAAATGGAGATGTTCGATAGGTAGGTATTTGAAAATAGCATACCTATATATGAATAATGTAAGCTTTTTCGCATTTTCATTATTTTATTTTGGCTGAATTTAATAAAATCTAAGTAAATATATAGGTAACTAAAAATATTCAGCTTTTTTGGTCAAATCAATCAATAAAACCTATATGTTAAGTTTTATATAGGTCTACTATAAGTACACTATTATAGGTATATATTATACAAGGTGGATAGGACGATACAACATTAAACAAAACCCTGGGTTGTTAAAATATGTTTGAATAGTTTGGAATTGTATAATTAATCAGAGAACTGAAATTAAAAAAGTAAAATTTTCAAACAAACTAAATATCCTAAACAATTAAAACCAATACGAACACCATGTACCCATGTGCATAGTGTAAGTACGTGCCGCGGCCACCGAGTATTAATCCTACAGAGCAACAGCTTCATACAAGCCCGCGGTGGTAGGTACTCCACTACATGAACAGCTATGTGTGCGCAAAGCTGTGAAAAGTCACTCACCGCTCTCCGCTCGGGTTTGCCGAGACCGCCCGAAGAGCCTACTCGGCTCACGTACGTGAACCCGTCGGCACACTGTCGGTGAGAGAGGTCACGCACACATAACTGCGCATGTAGTGAAGTACCTACGCCGCGGGCTTGTATCAAGCTGTTTCTCTGTAAGATTATTACTCGGTGCCGCGGCCGCCTGGCGCTGGTGACAGTTTTGTTTTTAGATACATCGTGTAGCAAATTTAAAAAATGGAAAATAGTGTCCTGTGTCTGAACTACTCAACTGATTCTGTTGAAATTTGTTAGGTGGACTTTAGACGTGTGTAGGTATGTCCAGTTAAAAAAAATGTTGTATTATCCTATCCACCTTGTATACCTATTGCAGGATTTACATGACACTTAAATAAAGTAGAATATTATATACAAAAGTATAGGTAGGTACAGTTAATATTTTAATAATCAATCACAGAAGGTTTCATAATTATTATGTGACTATTCTAAGTAAATGGGACATTAGCTTATCGAAAAAATAAGTAAAAATCCAATATTAGTTCAAGATAAATGATTTTGAATTGATTTTATTATTATTTTTCCTTGAATTTAAATAGGAAAATCTATTCCGGTAAATACTTATTCTTATACAACCTGAAAATGCTTAAGGAATATCAAATAAGTACATTTGTGCAAAATGTCAACTTAATTTTGGAAGATCAAGACTTATTTTAAGACATTTTTCATTTAAGTACTCGTAGTGTGAGTTTCGAATAACGCAACTACTACGTAAACGCAACCATTGTTACATTCTTATGTATATAGGTAGGACAATTTAATGTAAAAGAAAAACTCTTACTACATGTACTGAGATTTTACCACAGGTTAGTAATATTTCGATCAAAACCCCATACATTTCTCACTAGCGCCTCTACCGGAGACGGAAGGCACTAGAGTAAATAAATGTCAAACATACAACTTTGACCGAAACGTTAAGAGGACAGTCTCCATACTCTTTCTCCATACAAACGTAGTCGACTGTTTCCTCCCTGGATAAAGACATTAGAGCAAATATGTTTATGCCATAAAACTTATATCTGTCATGACTATGCATTTACCTTTTTATTTTTTTCATTTTATTTATTTTTTATTATTATTTTAATTAGAAAATAAAATAAAATAAAAAGGTAGATGCATAGACATGACAGATATAAGTTTTATGGCATAAACATATTTGCTCTAATGTCTTTATCCAGGGAGGAAAATGTAAACTACGTTTGTATGGAGAAAGAGAACGGAGACTATCCTCTTAAGAACTATGAAACATCTGACTATGGGTGCGATTTCAAAACGATCTCTATGTAAGTAGGTATAGGTAATGTATATGTATCTCTCTCTTATCCATGGCCATCTCCCTCGGAGCGGCCTCGCCGTCGTCACTGCAACTCCTTAACAGCCTGCAGAATCCTCTTGACATGCCCCACCTTCGTGACCCCAAGGTCTCGGAGGTCACGACGCGCCAAGGACAGCAGCTCCTTACCCGTCACGTCATGCTTTGAGAACGCCTCGCTGTATTCCCCGAGTTGGAGGGACTCCAACCAGGTCTGCACTTCCTTGACGCCCCAGGACTTGACTTGAGCCGCGGTGGTGGAGGGACCCTCGGAGACGCTACGGCGCGAGCGCAGCCAGCGGCCGGTGCCTTTCTTGGGATTCTGGGGTGGGTGAGGGTTCACGTGAGTACGGCACAGAGGAGTTGGGAAGTGAAAGATCTAATAGCTGAGGTGCTTTTGTACCGGATGTTCGGGAAATTCGACAATAAAAACGAGTTTTTATAAATATGACTTGTTACGAATCGAAGTGTAATGTTGAATTGTTTCTGTGACTAGATATCATTATTCGTCTACTAAAACATTTACTAGGCATATAAACTTTTCTAAATTAAAATGTGCGTTCGATTTCAGTCATAAAAGCTTAATAGATAAAATGACACATAGGTGACACACACACACACACGCTTGAAATTGAGAAAGTTTAAAAATGTTATATTATTATGTAGTAAGTTGTTAGAAAATGATGTTCAAGAATATTACTTTTACTTTAAATTTCACCGTTTCAAAACTGTCATTGTTACATAAAAACTATTTTCCGTTTCGAATTTGGCGGGCTTCCGGTACAAAATACCCTGGAGGGTCAGTAATATGATGAATTAGAAGAAAATTTACTGATTGCATTTCCATATTTCAAATTTGATCATGCACTAGGTTAGGTAGTTCGCAAACTAAAAGATATTGATTACTTATTTAGTAAATTAGTAATTTTGTAAAAGACCCATGAATAACATTGCAAGGACCAGCTTTTTGGATGGAAACTTATCGTATTCGTTTCTTGGAGTAGTCGTGGAGCACAAATAGCGGTATGAGGTGGAACACGCAAAGCTGTGAGCAGATGGCGCTCTAGTCGACTGATCTTTTTTTTAAAATTTGTGGTCTCGCCTGTACTGTGAAGTCAAGTTGATGGATTATTTTTAGATAATTTTAACACTAAAACCCAAAGACGGGTTTTAGTGTTAAAATTATCTAAAAATAATCCATTTACGTCGGTGTCTTGTTTAGTCTCAAAGAAAAACATCGTAGGAAAAATGCTCCTACTACATTGAGGCATTTTATTTAAATATAAACGTTAACATAAATGAAACCGCCGAGTTGTGAAAATACCTACTATTTGAAAGTTCTTATTTCAAACGTAGATCAGCCGAACATCGCCCTCTGCCGGAAAAAAGTTAGTGCTGCTTCCCATTGTAATTTTTCTCTGCTTTTTCAGCGGTGAAAAAAAACCGACACTGGCATTACTACAACGCATGCCGTTACATACCTATTGAAAAAAAAAAGCATTTGTGCCCAGTTTAAAAATGGAACCCTACATTTGCTACAAAATGATAAATTCTTATCGTATGTATTTATTTTTACGTTACGTTTCCCAACTTTCAATGGATGTTTTCCTATTCTACTTATTTAATAAGTTTCCATACACTGTATAGTAAGGGCTTATCCTTACCAGTACCCCTACCATAAGTTGAGACGCAAATACGTGCACGATAACGTTAACAGTTGGACCTTGTGCACAGCGCGCTCGCTGCATCGACATGTCGGCGGCGCGAGTCGATATTTTGCGTTGCGGATATGACCAAACTGTTAACGTTAAAGTGTACGTATTTACGAATCAAATCATGGTATAGGTATACAGGTAATTTAACATAGGTCTTTGTATTGTGGTACATAAATCTAGAAGTATGAATAGAGTCGAATGCCGTCTAATGACATTCTACGGTACGATTTGGGTGTTTTACTCGCAGGCTGGGAGAGGTGAGGGGCAAAACATACTGGTTAGTGCTTTAGCTACTATTTAGCTTAATTAAATAATGTTGCCATTATAGTCCGTAGAACTTGTCGGTATTTTAACGAGAAAATAAGCATTGTTATTAATAAATTAATTATGCATGTGGAATCTTGTTGTTTTATTCTTAGATTTTAGGCCTCAAAAGGTATAAAAGGATTACTATCTTGTTTTTATTGTACCTATTTGTAGTCATTGTTACAGTATGCTTGTCTAAATATGTATATATCTAATATTATGTTTTATTTTTGTAACAAAATTGGAAATCAATTCATGTAGTTTTCTTTTTCATCTTTTTTATAGTTCAAGCCAGTGAACCCTGGCAAATTTGCTCAAATGTCTTTAGTAATAACATTGAAGCATATATTCCGGGGAGGAAACAGTCGACTACGTTGGTATAGATGTATTATTTCCTCCTAATGTCAGTAAGTTACCTCGTCGGGCAGCAAGTAGGCGTGTCCATCGTGCACCTCGACCCGCGCGAGCGCCGCGCGCACCGCCGCCCCCGCCCCCGCACTTGCACCCGCACCCGCCCCCGCCCCCGCACCGCTCTCCACCAGCGAGTGGCAGCTCTCCACCTGAACGTGATCATATAGGCATAAAG
>OY292394.1:36247658-36455140 GCA_958496205.1 Idaea biselata | reverse complement strand
GTCCAACGTTTTGAGATCTTAACTTAACAGATTTCTTCCTCATTGGTTGAAAGAATTGAGACAAAAAATTTAAAAAGAGCCGTGATAGACTATATAATATGTAATGCACTAAATATAGAACAACTTTCAAGAGCTGCTTTTGCTTCGAACTAACCTGCATGACCTCCTGCAGATTCTTCAGTAAACTGCCCTCTTCGATGAGGTCGGGAGGCGCGGGAGGAGGCGGCGGCGCTGATAGTGACCTCTCGAACGTCATTATTGACCACCTGTGGACAACGTCAATAGGTATCTAGCTGATACCACTGATATGTTTGGTAATTAACATAGCAGCGGTATTGTTGTTGCTCTATTTTGCCAAAACCAATAAATAAAAAACGCAAAAAGCACACAACTAACGTCATTATTGACCACCTGTGGACAACGTCAATAAGTATGTAGCTACTACCACTGATATGTTTGGTAGGGCATGAATCCCGGGATCCCGGGATATCGTAATCCCGGGAACTCGGACGCAAAAGTTCGATATTATAATCCCGGGATTGAGTGATCCGATATCGAGATTTGAGCAATTTACTATTTGGGTATAAATTAAGGTTTTTAGCTATATTTTTCCTCATGGAATGATTGAATAGAACTATTAAAATTAAATCCAAATTAGTCTACCCCTGAGGAAGAGATCTGTAAAGATTTAGAAGCGTAGTGAATTGGTAAAATGTTTAAAACAATAAAAGTAACGTGATTCATTGCAATTTTTAAGACAATTATTTTTTATACAAGCTCGCATGCAATTTTTTTCTGCTAACATCATTTTAGTGGTGCGCCTAGAATTTGGCGCGAAAGTTTAGACATTTTCGGGTTTAGGGTATTTGTCCGCCATATTTCCAAAATGATGGGGTGGACGGCCCTCGGGGTAACTTATTTACGTAATGAAACCACTAGAGTCTTAAATATATTAAATATAGATTCTTCTTCTGTTTTCGCGATGTTGTATTGAAATTAAAGACATTTTTCGGTTTGAATCGCGTGGTTTTTATTACTTTTAGCATTGTTACAACGCTCAACGTTTCGAGACCTTTCCAGGTCTCTTCTTCAGGATAGACATATATATAGATATATTAAATATTTTAAATTTAACACATTTTTATTATATTAAATTCGCCTTTTTAACGATATCTAAAATCTCAGTATCAATCCCGGGATCCCGGGATTGAGCTCTTAATATCGATATCGTCCCGAGATTGAAAACCACTGATATGTTTGGTAATTAACATAGCAGCGATATAGTGGTTGCTCTATTTTGCCAAAAGTTGTAAGCAATAAATAAAGGACGCAAAAAAGCACACAACTAACGTCATTATTGACCTCCTGTGAACAACGTCATTAAGTAGATACCTTTACCCTATTTCAGAAACTTTAGATCAAAAATGTAAACAAAAATCCCATACATTTATTTGATAGTATTGATAGCTAGGCTCTCTATTTACTTTTCCCTTTAAAATTGACAGTTCTCTGTTTACATTTTTTAACCAATTTTCTGAAATAGAGTAAAGCTGGTTTTGCCCGCATAAAACGTAGCCTGTCGTCAATAGTTACATTTAGTAACATAGCAAGCGGTATTGTGTATTTATTTCTAGACACAACGGGAGTTAGTTATGAACTTTATAAAGCTACCAGATCATACCAGATTTTGAAAGCATTTTTTCAAAGAGCATTATTACCTAGTGTGGTAAACACTAAGAAATAACGTTTACACCAGATCAGATGAAAAAAAGTGATCGCTGAAAAAAAAACCCCAAGCAAAAACAAAACTAAAAAAAAAATATATCGCTTTCTAGTTAATAAAGTTTACCTGTCAAGCATTTTAGTGGAAGCCCGTTCGTATCGTTCGATGAGCTGCTGAAGGTTGGCTGCGTCGTCACAGGAAGCTCCCCAGCCGAGCACCCGAGCGAGGTCGTTCCCGGTACCGAGTGGCAGTACAGCAGTCTGGACTTGACGCTAAACCAGAGGGAATTATGAAGATTATTTAATACTATTATATCTATTTATTACTAACACACGCGGGCGAGGTCGTTCCCGGTGCCGAGTGGCAGTACGGCAGTATGGACTTGACGCTAAACCAAAGGGAATTATGAAGATTCTTTAATACTATTATATCTATTTATTACTAACACACGCGGGCGAGGTCGTTCCCGGTGCCGAGTGGTAGTACGGCAGTCTGGACTTGACGCTAAACCAGAGGGAATTATGAAGATTCTTTAATACTACTATATCTATTTATTACTAACACACGCGGGCGAGGTCGTTCCCGGTGCCGAGTGGCAGTACGGCAGTATGGACTTGACGCTAAACCAGAGGGAATTATGAAGATTCTTTAATACCATTATATCTATTTATTACTAACACACGCGGGCGAGGTCGTTCCCGGTGCCGAGTGGCAGTACGGCAGTATAGACTTGACGCTAAACCAGAGGGAATTATGAAGATTCTTTAATACTATTATATCTATTTATTACTAACACACGCGGGCGAGGTCGTTCCCGGTGCCGAGTGGTAGTACGGCAGTCTGGACTTGACGCTAAACCAGAGGGAATTATAGATTGATAGTAGGTAGTCTGAGAAGGGCGCTGTACCTATACGTTGTCATACTATGTGTGGGACAATCTATATTTATATCTATAAAATTCTTTGTCCTGACTGACTGACTGACTGATCAACTTACAGCCTTAACCGCTGATAGAAGAGGGCTGAAATTTGGAGGGTATTGCCGCGGGGCGCAGCTAGTCAAGTTAATATTCCCATATATCTTCGTAACTTAGCCAATCTTCTAACGTTGTTTATTACTCAAAGGCGTGATCCGTCAAAGGAAGTTAATTTTTCATTAGAGCCCTCAATCTCTTAAGTATTTGAGATCCAGTTAATCCCACGGAAGTAGAACTAAGAGTTTTTAGAAGATATTATGTAAATGGCCTGTCGTTCTCGTGTTTTATGGTGGACATAATAAAATAATCTAGATTTTTAAACTTATGCAAAAAGGTTTATGAAAAAAAAAAAAATCAAACTTCGAACATTAAGCGGACTGTCCTCTTAATGTTCAAAGATTAACTTACATGCATATCCAGTTTATCGACCTCCTGCAGCACCCAGCCCACGGAGCCGTCCCCCGAACACACCAGCACACGGAGCGGCGCAAAGTGCCTGAACAGGCGCAGCCCCAGCCGAGGTCCGGCGCCGCTCAGCTCAAACACCTGCGCCGGGTTTAGAAGCTGCTTGAAGCGACGGAGGAACTTCACGCCTTGGTTGTCACCTGACATAAAAGATATCATCATCAGCAGCAAGTCCACCGCTGGACATAAGCCTCCCTCATAGATTTCCAGATGCTTCGGTTATAAGCGGCCTGCATCCACCGTGAACCCGCGGCCTTAACCAAGTCGTCCGTCCATCTCTTTGGTGGACGTCCAACGCTGCGCTTGAGACATGAGAGATATACCTTCTTACTTATAAACCATGACTAACTTTACGTATCGTTTGTCTTTTACTGTGACACGAAGGTTCAAAGTTAACATGTGACAAACGTTACATAAACTTAGTCATCGTTTATAAGCAAGGGGATAGTGTTTTAGTTTTTTGAATGCGAAAGTTTATAAATGGTGTTTAGTTTCAATTTTTGTTATGTTACATTGATATATTTCACTGTCTGCTTTCCGAATAAAATGAAAAAAACATAATAAATAGCGTTTTGGTTGTAGATATGTTATTGTTAAACGGGATCTCTTATATATATTGAGGAGCTCATTAGCCTAGCGCAGTACCTTCCGATCATGAATGGACGTGCGGGTTAAGTAACGCTTGGCGCGGTCATTACTTGGATGGGTGACCGATAATTTGTGTGGCTAAAATTTACGTTCTCGAGCTCCTCCGTGCTTCGGAAGGCACGTTAAGCAGTTGGTCCCGGTTGTTATCTCAGATAGCAGTCGTTAGGTCAAGTTAGAGGCCTTAGGGCGACCTTTAAACTCTAACACTAGGTGAGCCATACCACTATACGAAAAAGAAAGATATATAGGACCCCTATGGCCCCACTGTTCGTATAAACTTGTAACTTTCTTTTTTGGATAATGTGTGTGTAAACATGTAAATGGTTTTTAGTTATCTTTTTAGTATTGTAAGCTGTCATGTATAACTGTATGTTTTCCTGTTAAATAAAAATAAATAAATAAAAAAAATGAAAATAAATAAATGTAATTTGTATTTTTGGTATTTGTATTTGTATGGGTGCCGCAGGGAGAAGTTTGCGGGTTCGAATCCCATCGGGGGCAGTAGGTATTTACGCTGAGCATATTATGTTTCTTTCTGGTTCTGGATGTTCTCTATATGGATGTAGTATATCCATAGTCAAGTACCCATAGTACAAGCCTAGTTGTTTGGTTAGGGCTAGATTGCGCTGTATACAACGTTCAGCAATATTTATCTATTTACAGAATTGAATTGTACAATTCTCGTTTAGCCTTACCTATTAGCCTATTACCTATTAACTGATAAACGTTCATGTAACTTATACATCGTTCCTTATGAATAAATATATTTGACTTTGACTTTAATAAACATGGAGTAGGTTAGGTTGGAGTGGTAAGAACTGAGAACATGCTTTGTCTTTTTCCGTAACAAGAACTTTCAAAGTTGACAGACAGAAACAAAAAGTGGTGAAATTACCTCGACCTTACTCCACGTTTATTAATAAGGCTATTTTCGTCCCTGTCACTGCTTCGCGAAATTGGGCTGAGCCTGTTTATTCAACGGTACCTACCCGCGGATATCTAACGATATTTTCTACTACTAAACTACTACTACTAAAAATCTACTAAGATAAGATTTCCAATGGATACCTTTAGTAGATTTAAATCCACAAAATGTATGGTACATTCCACAATACAACATTTAAAGAAAGATAGTACGTATTAAGCAAAGCTTAAGTTGTTAAATATTTTAAAGAAACAATACTTCTGCAAAAACACAACACACGATAGACGCACAGCTGGATTCGAACCCGCATCTTACTCAAACCGGGAGTACGATTTGAACCAATTAGTCTACCGGCGTCGGTGACTCATACGCTTTATCTTCGCAAGTATTGCTTCATCTATTACAACTTAGGCATGTTTTGCGGCACCGCGATGGCAATGATCGCATCCTAGCTGGATCACATTGGTGTAACTTGGAATCTAGCCCTGCGTCTATCGTGCGTTGTGTTTTTGCAGAAGTATTGTTTCTTTAAATATTTCTATGAAAGCCCAGTGCAGGCTTAAGCACTCAAAATAGAATATTTAAAGCTTAAGTTGTTATTATAACAAGAAAACAATTTGTAATTCACGGCATAGATACCTACCTACAAGTTCTTAGAATTGTTTTAGCGGTCCCGTGTAATGATTCGGAGGATTATCACAGAGCGTCCATAATCTTTGTTGTTATTTTGTTTAATAAGTCGTATAACGCCGTGTTATTTAGTTAGGAGCATTTCAACGATTTTAGAATTAATTGTTAGATGTTGGATTTATCTTGATTTTAATGAATATTCGGGGTTATTATTTAAGATTAAGAGGGTGGGTACTGTTACTATTTCCATACATACATAATACCAAAATAGTATTATGAAAAAATTAGTTTTCTAACTTAATATCGATATTATTCGGATTAAGATTTTGGTTTTACAGGGCCTCCACCACAAGGTTTTCCAAAATATTCATTCGAAATGAAATAAAACGGAGATACATTTCGTTCATTTTTACAGCGTAAATTACTTTTTATTGGGAATAATATAAAACAAATGAGATGTAAACTAGTGTAGACTTTCCCCTTAAGTCTAGGATAAGATTTAATTATTTTAATAAACAAAACTAGCTGTTTACCTCAGCATAAGTATACATTGCTACCCTATTCCTTCCCGTGGATGTCGTAAAAGGCAACTAACGGATTTGGGGGCGGTAAGACACGAGTAAACAAGTGCCTAGGTTGGTAAACCTTAGACCGCATCTTCACTGAGAATCAGGTGTGTTAGTAGTCAAATGCTAATTTATCTTATTCTCGGCCGAGCAATGTTCCCGGTTACTCCAGGAAGCCCAGAGTCCGATTAAACACAGTAAATGGTAGGTAAATGTTATTGAACATCTCATGCAAATTTATTGGTATATTTACGGCGGGCTGCCTGCCTGACACCAACCCTCTCTGGGACCAAACGGTTTACCCGCTACCGAAAACCAAAGAAAAATCTATGTCGCTAGTATGACAAAAAAAGAATAAGTATGTATACTAATTATATTATGAAAAAGGAATTTAGGAAGGTATTTTTCTTTCTTCCATATTTGTTTGTAAAGCTCCAATAAAAAGCTACATAACATAAGAAAAATGAACAATAGAACGAGGAGAATTTAATCCTTTTGATCCCGATATTCCTACGGGACTTTCGCGGGTGAAACTGCGAGACGCAGCTATATCTTTATATATCAACTTCTACACTAACCTACAATAATGTTATAAAGAGAAAATATTTGTTTTTTGTGTGAGTGTGTGTCTGTATGTTTGTAATGAATAAACTCAAAAACTACTGGATCGATTTCAAAAATTCTTTCACCATTAGAAAGCTACATTCACCCTAAGTAACATAGGCTACTTTTGTTACAGATATTCCTACGGGATCAGGACTTACACGGGTGAAACAGCGGGACGCAGCCAGTATTTTATAAAATACTCTCTAGGTACTCACAATAATTCTACTAACCCACAAATCTCTGAACTTTTGACATCATCTCGTATATCTAAATACAAAAGTAAATGTTACCAAAGTTATGTATAATTTTACTCTCAACTCTCCGCTGCTACCCGGCGCGGGCGGACCTTTTTCAGAATAAATATTTAATAACACACATAATTTAAATGTGTAATCTAATTTGGTAGGTAAGTAAAAAGCCTACTGTATTTATTTTAATTAGGATGAAAAGCTGATTTTCATTTTATTTTTAATATAGTATTTTCGTTGTTGGACTCGAAGCATGACCTAGATTTTGGCTCGGAAAGCAATGCGGGGAATAAAATGCTCACCTGTAATATTTTTGCAGTATTTTTGCGGAGAACAAAACGTTGGCAGTTTTATTTTTTAATAGTTTTATACTCTGTTATTTAAGTATTCGCAAATATCGAGTTTTACTGCTCGTATCAACATCTTAAAATGTAAATATTTCAAATAAATAAATATTTCACGATGTTACACACAGCGCAATCTAGCCCCAAACTAAGCACTAGGCTTGTACTATGGGTACTAGACAACGGATATACTACATAATATACTTTTTTTTTTTTGTAAATACATACATATGATACATAGAAAACACTGAATATCCCATGTCTTCGGACCGTGGTGAGTCCTAGGACATGTTGGTTTCCTCACGATGTTTTTCCTTCACCGTAAGAGCGATGTTATTAGCGCACATACCTTTTTCTTAAAGAAAAAGACATTGGTGCGCGGTCGGTCTGGATTCGAACCCACGACTCTCAGAATGAAAGCCGGGGTATCTACCACTAGACCAACACCGCTCAAAAAGGGGTACGTTAGATTTTTGAAAGTGTCAGTTGTACCATTGATGGTACAAGTGTCACAGCTTTGTATCCTTAGTACCATTAAATAAATATGTAGATATTTCTCTAAAGTTGTTAATCGATACTTATCTATGGTACTAGTGATACAACTTTGTATCCTTAGTACCATTAAATAAATATGTAGATATTCCTCTAAAGTTGTTAATCGATACTTATCTATGGTACTAGTGATACAACTTTGTATCCTTAGTACCATTAAATAAATATGTAGATATTTCTCTAAAGTTGTTAATCGATACTTATCTATGGTACTAGTGATACAACTTTGTATCCTTAGTACCATTAAATAAATATGTAGATATTCCACGTAATTGCATTGTAGGTGATTTTTTGTATTTTGAAGGGTTTTTTAAAGTAGGTACTTAATGAATTGAAAAAAGACTTCTGACACTAAAGTTTAGGAACCTATGTTTAAAACATTAAGTCACCGATTAAAAAAATAAAACAATTTACGATAATTAACAACTGCATAAGCTATGTATCGTTTGTCTTTTACTGTGACATAAAGGTTTAAAGCTGACAGACAGAGACAAACGTTGCAAAACTCAGTCATCTGTTAATCTTCGTTTATAAGTAAGGTGGTTAGAAAGTCTTCTTCTTTTCGTATAGTGGTGTGGCTCACCTGGTGTTAAGAGTTTTTAGGTCGCCCTACCTATGGCCTCTAACTCGACCTCACGACTGCCATCAGAGATAACAACCGGGACCAACTGCTTAACGTGCCTTCCGAAGCACGGAGGAGGTCGAGAAAGTGATTATTTGCCACACAAATTTTCGGCAACCCATCCAAGTAAGCAACCGCGCTAAGCGTTGCTTAACCTGCACGACCGTTCAAGATCGGCAGGTACAGTTAGGCCAATGAGCTCCTCAAAAGAAGGTAAAAAACAAGACGGCAATAAGTAAACTTTTGTTCTATTGTATTAAAATATTAGCTATATAATATGTTAAAACATGACAACGAAAACCTTCAGGAATTAATTTTAATACATCTAATGGCAAAGTTAAACATCGTCAAACTAACAGTAATTCGGTTCAAAGTTGCCTCTAAACCCACCTACGCGTTAAACTGCTGTTAGCGCCTGGAAAGTGTAAGTTCCTGTAATTTTACAGTTGGAAGCCCTAGCGATGAGGGGTTTGTGGGTCGGAAACGAAGGCAAAGTCGCGCTAATGACGTAGTATTGTTGCGGTGAAGTTTATAATTGCCCGCTCAGTGCAGTGCTGCGGTACGTAACAATTTAGTGCGGCTTATGCTTTGAGGCTAAATATAAATAGGTATTGATGGAAATGCGGTAATTTACCTACTGAACAATAAGCTTCGATTATTTCTGAATCATTTTGTAGGACCCAACCGGCTATCGAGGCGTCTCTCGGCTAGTGGATGCTCCATCTAGAGTTCCAGAGTCCCTTTTGTTGGCCTATTTTGCCTCACTGCTGAGCAAATGCTACTCCAACATCTCTTCAGACTTGGATCTCTTTTGTTAATATCCGTCAACATAGATTTTCTTCTGTTTTCGTGATGTTGGATAGAAAACAAACTAATTTTTCGGTTTTAATCGCGTGGTGTTTATTACTTTTACATTGTTTCAATACTCAACGTTTCGAGATCTGTCTTCGAGAAGGTCTTCTTTTAGCATTGTCAGGCACTTTTAGCATTGTTAAAAGTAATAAACACCACGCGATTAAAACTAAAAAATGAGTTCGCCTATCGTCTAGTGGCCCTAGTGTAAGGGTCAATGTATTTTTTTCTGTTTATGTAATGATAACTGTTAAATAAATAATTTTTCATTTTTTTTTCCAGTTTAATTTTGAATATCCGTCAAATCATATTAGGAGCAGTGCCCAATTTAAATTTCAAAGCTGCTGGTCTAATGATAGATACCGCAATTTCAATTCCCAAGGTCGTGGTTTCGAATCCTAGCCTACCTTACCAATGTTTTTTTTTAAAGAAAAATGAAAGGGTAACATATCGAGATCTGGGCCTCTACTTAAATTCTACAAACGATAAAACGAACGGTAGGTAATTCCAGAAGAAAATCTGTCTTCCATCCGTCCGTTTTGAACTGTTTTAAAGCACGGATGACAGGTTTTCTTTCTTTTGTTCGCACGTTTGTAAAATTAAAGTACCCCTCCTGTCCTTAAGACATCTACAGTGGCCCAACTACGAGGTTACTTACGAAAAACCCGTTATTAATGAGCGTTTGACCACTATTTCACCTGACGTTAAGGTCTAAGATGCAACAAGCTCATCTGACGAAGACGGCAGTGGCCGTCTTCCTTCTTCTAGATGAGCGGGTGGGATCTTGTTCAGTGGATCTTGTTCCACTGAACAAGATCCCACCCGTCTTCCTTAGTATAACTGTATAGTGTAATAAGTATAACCACATACCGGATCTAGAATTGACGAACACAATGAGTGGTGAAGCATTAGCCGGCCGGTCGGGCACCCATGCGTCATCAGGACCGACGGAGTGAAGCCGGGTCGGCGGCACGACCGACGCCCGCGTCGGGCCCAGAGAGCACGACGCGCGCCAACTCGGCTTGCAGGCTGCGTGTACGCATTTACGACACCAAACGCATCTGAAGTCTTGCAGTCTGGTGAAAGATAAAACGTCGTAGGTACAAGAAATGGTACTAAAGGTTTAAGGATCTAACTGGTTAAACATTACAATGCATGTTCAGGGCATCTATTTTATTTAACTGACGACCTCTGTGGTGCGTCGGAGGAATCCCCGACAATGCAGAAGGTTGCAGGTTCGATTCCCGCTGGGTGGAAAAAAGTATGCTTAAAAATAAATATTTGTGTCTGGTCTAGGTGTTTTCTATGTATCATATGTGTTTATACAAAAAAAGGAAGGTATAATAATATGTAGTATATCCGTTGTCTAGTACCCATAGTACAAGCCTAGTGCCTAGTTTGGGGCGAGATTGCGCTGTGTGCAACGACATGCAATGCAATATTTATTTACTAAAATGCCTCAACTATGTATTCTTTGCTTTTTTAGTTTTTTTTTAATAAATTTACCATGATGAGCGTTACTGATCAGTTACAAACATCTTGGCCGGCCGTAGTGGCGTCGTAAAAAGGAAAAAACATGCTTTTCTCAAATTAAACCCAGCCGATAGTTCTCATGGCACTATTGTTAGTGCGTCCGCGCTGGGTAGCTGATCCAGAACATTGGGTATTTGAATCCTCTGAGGCTCTGAGGTTTTGAAATAGATCGTGAAACCATTGAAGCGATTTTGGTAAAACCAAATAGTGTAGGTACCTTATCTACCTACGTCTTCATTTTACCTCGACACTCTTACGGGATCGAGCCTTACGCGAGTGTAAAAGCAGGGCATAGATGGGTTGATTCAAAGATTAAGAAATATAAAACATCCCTAGGTATGTGGCACTACTTAAAACCTACTCCAAATAGAGTAAACTAGACCATAATTACTAGCTAGAGTTATTAAAAATTAAACTTTAAATAACAAAGTAATACAACCCTAATTTACGCAGTAATTACATAAAATAGAGGTACCCGAGTTATTCTATTTCATTTCAATTCTAAAAGCTTAAAATATTACCCATTTTATTGGCATTAATCAACCGGCTTTCGTAAGCCGACTCTTGGTTTTAAAGTTTTTAAGTAATCAAAGTATTACTTTCAAAGCTTCGTTCTATAGAAAATTGGTTTTGCTTATTTATTTACGGATTTAAAGATTTTACCCGACTTTGAATGTGAGAGGGTTCATCGTTTTAGATCGAAGGAAGGGTGATATGGATATAGGTGTCGGGGAAGCCTCCTCCATTCAAAGCTGGAGTCCCACGGGCCGTGTTTTATCAGGCTAGACCAGACGGACAGGACAGGGCAGGGAACCGTAGCGTCCGAAGAAGCCTGTTGTCTCGCGAGACGCAATCACTCGCAGAGGCCTATATAAGAAAAATAAAAACATATTTTTCTAATATCTTTATCCAGGGAGAAAACATTCGACTACGTTTGAAAATTTTGTATGGAGAAAAGAGTAGGTAGACTGTCTCCTAAGTTTGGTTGAACGTACCCGATTATATGTAAATGTTTTAAAAGTTTTAAATTAAACTTTGTACGTGTACGTAGCATTATCAAAATACTTATCGACTAAATATAAATATATAAATATTTAAACTTGCAACAACTTCCGTGTTGTCGCCAAAATGATTATAAGCCCTTTTTGGTGAAAATCTAATTTACTCCGACGGAGTTGATTGAGTTTTTGTTTGTATTTTCTATTATGTATTGTTGATACAATAAAGAGTTTACGAGCTTAATTATTTCGGGCGCAGTTACGATCGATTTTTGTTACAAACAAATAGGAAGTTGGTCGTTGATATTATTATTTATTTACGGTGACACATTTTAGTACGACGACACAATTTACTAAGTGGATGTTCATGGTAGCTACTCTAGCTACTTCATTTCAACGAAATACGTTTTATTGTGCTTTCGTTGGTGTATTTCCTACTACAAATTCTAACAAAATGTCAAAAATTATCGTTGGAAAAAGGGAAACCGAGTATTTTTTTCTTTTCATGTAGTGGTGTAGCTCACCTAGTGTTAGAGTTTACAGAAAGCGAGTAAACTCTCTTAACTCTATTTCAGAGTTAGTTATATTATCTAAGATAGATCAAAAATATAACTAAAGAATTAAGTAAACAAGGTATTTTCGGTTACAGAGCATACCCATGTCTAAAATAGGTTAGTTTAGGCTTCGGCCGTCGCATGTTTCAAGTCGTCTGTTCGTCGGTGGTTCGTTTAAGTGGACAATGCAGCCACTAAGAAATATATTTTGATAGATTATTTGACACTGTCTATGCGCGGAAAGCGAAGCCGCAAATTGAAAAAAAAAAGTATTCATACTCTCTAAGTTGAAATAAGGGATTTAAAAGACACTCTATTTCGTGTAGTGAAAATCACTGGGAAATTGATGTACCTAAATCTCCCGCGATTTCCTCTATCTGAGAAGCAATCATTTCACAGAGCGTCTGGTAACATAGGTAGGTACAGTCACCACGAAACATAGTTTACACAACTCAAGATGAATATTTTTGTACTATAGGGTAGACTGGGTACAGTTGTGCCAATTTTCATTTGACCGACCATAATTCTGAAAATATGATACTTAGGTAAAAGAAGTAACGTTCATATATCAATATAAACATTTGGCTACATCTGAATACCAAATTTGTGTTCCTAAGTTCAACGGTAAACTCACAGGAGCCAGTTGAAAAAAAAAAAGAAAATGTCACAACCGCCCTGACCCCAAGGACATTTGTGACAGTGCCTGGAGATGATTGTGACAGGTACAAAAATACACCAAAATGATTGCAAAGTGGTTTTAATGTAAGATACTCTGCCTTTAATCTCATTTCCCTAATGTTCGTGCCAGCTTCATTGCATTTTCGGATGTACCTCGATAAGGACATTTGATTATTTTGGTGGCAGCACTGCGCCATGAAGTTTTGCTTTTTAAATGTATGTATGCGTCATGATGCTGGCTTATTATTAGGCTATTCGAGCACTGATAAGTTGTGGCGGAGGCGCGTCGTCGTAACGTAGCGAATTTCTTTGTGATTCACCTATTTTATTGTTATGTCGACGGAATGCGGGATGAGACGACAACATGCCTTCGCCACGACTGATAAGTGCGAGTATAGCCTTAGCCTTGCCTTAATTGATTTTGATCGTGAGCTTTCTGGTTACTAAAAAGAAAAAAATAATAAGCTTAGCTTTGGTCACAACCGTACCCAGCAACAATGGCACAACTATCCCCAAAATACTCTTTCGCAAAAAAACAATCGTCAAGATAATAAAAAACTATTTACGTAGATAGCATAGACTGATATTTAGTCGCTAATGTTTAACTTATAAGTAGGTAAAACAGTCATACTTGTACCTATTTTTATAAAGACACAATCACAAAAATAAGTCGAACAAAAAAAGTTGGTTTTGACTACCAAAAAATATATTGTCTCCTACACTCGTCAAAGTCGCACAATGGCTAACGCAATACTGTGACACGTAATCAAACGCTCTTACCGCTCCTCTATTCCCTTGCACCCCCCACGCTATCTCTTATAGTTTCGATAATATAGCGACTGTCACTTTCGTCCTGAGGCACAATCGTACCCAGTCTACCCTACTTGATAACTTGATAATCCATGCCATTTCCAATAGTAAAATGGTATAGGTGACTGTTTTAAGGGGAAATAATACCTACTCTTTTCTCCATTCAAACTTCAAAACGTAGTCGACGGTTTTCTCCCTGGATAAAGACATTGGAGACAATATGTTTATGCCATAAAACCCATATCAACCATGACCATACCCCTACGCAATATTTTTTTTTCATATCCTAATTTTTGTAGATTTTATTTCTATTCTAATGGGCATGGTCATGGCAGATATTAGTCTCATGGCAGAAACATATTTGACCCAGGGAGGAAACAGTTTGGGAGGGACCCAGGGAGACTACGTTTGTATAAAGAACGAGTATCCTTTCCTCTTAAAACCTACTTATTATAACTAATACACACTTTGGATTTAATTACAGCCCTATATATTTGGAACTTAGTAGGTATGATCAAAAGAATTGCATTATTTTGAAAACCCTTCAAGTAGGTAAATACATCTATCTAGGTATACTAAGGCCGTATTCAGAAAGAAAGCTGGAAACTTATAAGCGCTTACCAGCGCTTGACAGCGCTGGTGACCCGCGCAGGAAAATATATGAACGCGCGCCGATAAGCACTGAACGGTGCCGACAAGTTCCGACAAGCTTCAACACGCGCTGGTCAGCGCTGGGCTGCTGACGTCAAATCATCGTCCGATTAGTCCGACATTTTGCTTGGTCTGCCTCAACCTGTTTCTTTGTGTAGGACGAACCAGCGCTGTCAAGCGCTGGTAAGCGCTTATAAGTTTCCAGCTTTCTTTCTGAATACGCCCTAGTATTATAAAGCTGAAGAGTTTGCTTGTTTGTTTGAACGCGCTAATCTCAGGAACCGCTGGTCCGATTTGAAAAATTCTTTCAGTGTAGCGTCCGCCTAATTTAAAAAACAAAATAATATAGCCTATAGCCTTCCTCAATAAATGGACTATCCAACACTGAAAGATTTTTTCAAATCGGACCAGCGATTCCTGAGACTAGAGCGCGTTCAAAGTTCAAACAAACAAACTCTTCAGCTTTATAATATTGTAAAATAACTTTTAAAGTAAAAATCTGCATAGACTCCTACTGTAAATCGCAATTTATTATGACGTATGTATGTAATTGCCAAATGGACTATTCCGAAACTGTCTATCATTTTGATACCCTGATTTGTATCAGTGAAACATTTCCCGGTAACTGTACCGCTCACCACCGCACCGTGACGGTAACGTGACGTGAAACAGTCACTTGAGATTACCGCTACCACTCCACAAATTGGCAAGGCACAAGTAGGTACAAAGATATCTATTCAAATTACAACCGAAAAGAAAGAACGTCTGTAACAAATTTGCAAGCTAGCTTAAGCCATGGGTTTGTGTAAACGACAGCCCTTGAACTTCATATTTCAATAATAGTACCAGCGCCCCGGGTCTCGATCCCGATAAGTCTCGATCCCGCGGGAATATCGGAATAAAAAGCCTATGTGTTAAAATTAAAGACATTTTTCGGTTGGAATCGCGTGGTGTTTATTACTTTTAGCATTGTTACAACGCTCAACGTTTCGAGACCTTTCCAGGTCCCTTCTTCAGGATAGACTAAGATGTGATTCGTGATGTCTTTAATTTTAATACAACATCGCGAAAACAAAAGAAAAACCTATGTGTTAATCCAAATCTTCAGCTATCTGCCTACTTAGTTTCATTGCAATCGGTTCAGAAGTTTTTGCGTGATTAAAACACAAAGAAACTTTTAAATTTCGCATTTATAATATTAGTGGGACGTGGTAATCTCTATTCCAGTGTAATTTATGATCTCTTCAGTCCTAGAGTAGGTAAAGAAACGATGTCTGACTATTGAAGTGTAATGAATTTGTGAAGAGGACATCTCCTAGCTAATGATTGTTCGGGGAATTACAACACTTTACACACAGCGCAGGTATTGGGAATAACTAAGTAGAATACCCGAGTTGTTTCTACGGAAATTATAGTACGTTATTAATTTTCAGACTACAATCCTTTTGTATCCTTCCGTTTTGGCGTCTTGTATTTGACTTTTTTTTTTTAAGAAGGTATGTCAAATCGTAGTCTACAATTAAACAGACAGTGAAGCCTCAGTAATAGGGTCCCGTTTTTACCCTTTGGGTACGGAACCCTAAAGACGAAGCATAGTGTAACCTCTAAGGTCAAAAGTTACTTAGGCTGGGCGCAGACGGGCGACCGACCACAACCACCGCGTGGCCAGCCACAAGCAGTTAAGAGGAGTATATACGCCAACGACCTTGAAACTGGAAATCCCTGTCGGGCTCATCGAAAATTGTTGATTATTTCATGACGGAATGTCGTAGAACTTTTTTTTGTGCACAGATTGTAGGTGACATTGTTTCCTACATTTTGGTGTAGTTTTAAGACAAGAACCTCCTATTGGTGCAAAGCCTATCCAAATTTAAGACAAAAAATGTCTGATTTGGCTAAAATGTCGATAGGCTTCAATACGTTTCGACATATTTGTATGGAAACTGCACTAAAATATTGGAAACAATGTCGCCTACAATCTGTACACAAAAAAAAGTTCTACGACATTCCGTCATGAAATAATCAACAATTTTCGATGCGCTCGACATGGATTTTCAGTTTTTCAGAATAGGGCCCTTAACACGCTTTTTTAGAAAAAAATCTTGAATTTCGTGGTCGCGCTATGTAAATACCTAAATAAATTTTGTAAATAACACACAGCGCCATCAAAAAAACAAAACAAACTATGAAAGAGAGAGAGAGAGAGAGAGAGACAGACAGAGAACCACGCGCACGCCGCACGGCTTACAACTATAGCGAACAGTGTCGTTACAACTTTTGGTCTAAATTTTTTCCGTCTAGCCCCCTTTCGCAACGCGCGATAAGAAACTTCGTTCCAACAAAAAAAATGCAGAGCGGTCCAAACAACAGCCACTGGTGGTGTCTGTTGTCGGTAGCGCATTTTCGCCGATCCTTAAGCCTCCAAGTAGGTAAATTTTAAATAGGCATCTAACCTACACTACAAGCCAATCTCGTTTACAAATGGCCCGCCGAGAGACGCAGGTAATCCCCTTCACGTGCAACCCGTGGCTAATGCCAGCACCGTCTTCAAGAAATGGATGACATTATTAAATTCACTCGAGCGAAAGGTCGATAAAAATATACCTTCTTACTGACAACCTGCAGGTTTCAACGTTGTTAAGAAAATAAACGTGACGCACAATGAATTGAATTACCTTTTTTTGAGTGCTTAGGGAGAAAATTGTAATAAATAAAATAATGGACACCTTTAAAAAATAACAACTCACACGATTTGTAATTGATATGACTTTAAACGTCGAAGTATGAAAACGTACATATAAAAAACACTACACAAAATAGGTACAACATTTTAGAAAATACAAAACACTACTAATACTACTTTTACTCACACATTTTTTTAATTACAATCGAATCGTTGAGCTTTTTGACAAAATTATAGATTTTTCTTCTGTTTTCGCGATGTTAGATTGAAATGAAACTTGTAGCAAGACACTTTATTATACCGACCTATCTACGTACATATCCCTACAATCGTTCGAGAACATTCGCGACGTTACTAGAAGCTACGGGAAGGTGCGGGAGGCGCAGGCAGCGCGGGCGGCGCGGACGCATCCCCGCCATTCACCTATATAAGGAGGCTCGTTCGCCCGTAGTAAATCAGTTAGCTTAGGACCTTCTAGTGAGATAGTCGCAAGACAGTCCACTCGAAGTCCCCTTAAAGCGGTGTTTGAGGTAGTCGCAAGACAGCCCACTCATCTGCTAAGTAACTCACCCCGAGCACAGATCGAGATAGTCGCAAGACAGTCCGTTCTTCCGCTCTAGCTCTTCTTCCTAATACTGTATGTAGTCTACAAGTTGTTGCTAAATAAAAGGTAAACACCATCTACCTGCTGTTTGGTTTCAAAACCCCCCTACAAACTCTTTTTTTTCGGTTTTAATCGTGTTGCATTTATCATTCTAAGCATTCTAACAATGCCCAAGTTTCGAGACTGCTGAAACTAATAAAAACAACGCTATTAAAACTGAAAAGTGAGTTTTAATTCAAACTTATATAATTATACTAAAATGCACGATTTAGACCAGATTAAGACCAAGAAAAATGTGTCTTTGAAATACACAGGACACCTCTTTTCCCGCGGATTACGGGACGGAGTGTTAATTCATTTCGGGAGTACGCGAGTAGAAGAAACCTTCACAATAATCTAAATGAACCCATTACTAAAAGTATCTACATTACGTAGTAATTTACGAAGAAAACAACTCCCTAATCTGTCATAGGATACTACCAATGTAGGATTTGGTTTCCCCATTTGACGACGACCTCAGTGGCGCGTCGGGGGAAGGCCCGACTACAATGCAGGAGGTTGCGGGTTCGATTCCCGCCGGGTGCATATATTAATGCTTAAAAATAAATATTTGTAATTGGTCTGGGAGTTTTCTATGTAGGTATCATATGTATTTATAAAAAAAAAGCATAATATGTAGTATATCCGTTGTCTAGTCCCATTGTACAAGCCTAGTGTTTAGTTTGCGCTGTGTGTAACGTCGTGTAATATTTATTTATTTTCTGTGCGCTGCGTGGAAATAGGTATCTATACCTAAAGTGTTTTAATTCCATACACAATATTAGGAAGAAGATGTCCTCTTCAAAAATTCGTCATAAACAGGTACATTAATAGACAATAATTTACAAATAGATATTTATACAAAGAAATCATCAAATATTTCGTAATTTGATTTTTTTAATGCTCGAGGCTTAAGATCTACTATCTATTAGAAATATTTTAAAAGATAAATGCATCTTCAAAGAAAGAAGATGATTTTTCTGAGGACGTAGTTTTTCTTAAAATATTTCTAGTAATAAAACATAAGACAGACAGACAGTTTACAAAATAGGTACCTTAAAACAGATCCACAGGTCTTGTCGCAAACGTCGCACTTCGCAGCCACGGGCAGGTTCCCCTCCAGCCACTGGTGTGGCATTATTATGCTCTGTAACAAGATATAAACAACATAAAGTTAAATAAAATTTCTGAAGAGCCAGGATGGCCTTCACCAGAACTCATACTGTAGAACTACGTAGGTAGATGGGCGCGGGATATAAAATAATGGTGTCCGTTCACAAGTTTCGTCTCAACGGCTTACTCTTTCCTAGAAGACAATGTTAAACTTTGGTCTAGAGTCTAGAGTATAACATTTTTAATTCTAAAAACTACAATCTATAAGGTAAAACACAGCTGAGGTTGTGGTATCAGATGTATCAAGGTCTTAGTCATAGAACTGGGCTGGTCTCTATTAGAGACTAGAAGGAGAACTCCATTTCAAACTCGTCTATGACGGGCGAGCTTCACCAATTCCAAAGTCCAACTGTTCGAGAAATTACTCACTCATCTTTTAAAAATATGGATCAGAATTCTAAAGTCGTTGTTAAAATACCCACCATCTAAAAAAAGGTTAAAAATGCTAAAAGCAACGCGCTTAAAACCGAAAAAAAAGAGTTAAAATTCACAGTGATAAGAGTCAAACAAAACCTGACCTCGACCTGTGTCAATAACGAAGTATTTTTGCAGGTTTTCTAATTTCCATAATTGTGGGTTTAACACAGAAATTCCATCTTCCATCTACTATCTAGTGATAGGTAGTGGGGTCCAATTAACCAATCCATTATAATCTATTATTAAATTAATGTGATTGTCTCTACATTAGCGAAGGTATGCTTAGGTATGTGTCTTGAATGATTTATCAGAGTGTATTAGTGATGGGCCGACTAGTCGCCGACTAGCCGGGAAAGCCGAGTAGTCGGCAGCGTTACCGACTTGTCTTCGACTAACACATCTATACTATCTATCTATCTATCTTCTTCTTCTATCTTTTATTATTATAAAGTTGAAGAGTTTGTTTGTTTGCTTGTTTGAACGCGCTTATCTCAGTAACCGCTGGTCCGATTTGAAAAATTCTTTCAGTGTTGGATAGTCCATTTATTGAGGAAGGCTACTTTAGGCTACTTTAATTTTGATATTCCCACGGGGTCGGGACTTACTCGGGTAATACCGCGGGACGCAGCTAGTTATGAAATAAAACCAATATTTATTGAATTACTACAGCTAGAAGGTTGATAGTTAGAACGTAAACAAACACCTCACAATCAGGGCCCACCTTAAATGTCTCAACATGTTTTAGCTCTAATATTCTATTTTTGAGTGCTGCACTGGGCTTTCTTAGAAATATTTTAAAGAAACAGATAAGGTAAGGTAAGATGCTGGTTCGAATCCAGCCCTGCGTCTATCGTGCGTTGTGTTTTTGCAGAAGTATTGTTTCTTTAAAATATTTCTATGTTTTAGCTCTATTCTATTTTTTTGAAAACGATTCGATCATTTTTTGTAAGTTTTGATGACGACTAACCCGAATATCTCCGAATTACAATGATTTGAATTGCCGACTAGTCGGCCATTTTAAAACCGACTAGTCGGCTAGCCTGCTAGTCGGCAACAAACATAGTCGGGCCATCTCTAGAGTGTATGTATAGTTACAATACGACCGCCTCCAAAGGTAAATTAACTAAGATATATCGACGAGAGAAAGTTCCTTTAATTATATAGGGTAGGTAATACATTGGCTATCTTTGTAATGTAGGTTGCGGGTTCGACTTCTGTCGAGAAAGATTTATTTTCATATTTCGGTGATCAATGTTGTGTTTCTAGCGTTTTTAATGCATAAATCGCGCAGAAAGACCCTTACTTAACATCTGCACAAACTATGTATCGTTTGTCTTTGAAATTAAAGACATTTTTCGGTTTGAATCGCGTGGTTTTTATTACTTTTAGCATTGTTACAACGCTCAACGTTTCGAGACCTTTCCAGGTCTCTTTTTCAGGATAGGATAGTATTGGTACAGAAAGGAAAGACTGAACACCAAACGCAGGAAATGGTAACTTTGTATGCATTCAGCACAAAACAATGCGTAGCAAATGCTACGAAACTTTCGTAGCCTCGTAGCGTAGCGTGTTGCTACGAATGCCCTTCTAAAGAATTTCCTTATTGAACCTATGTTGCAACTAGCATACATGATGAAGTATTATGTTGTCGTATTTTTTTCTCTACCGATATTGACATTATATATCGTAAGGATAACATTTTGACTCGGTTTTCACAAGGCTTGGCGAATTGTTTTTAAATCTGTGGGTACGTTGTCTACTTTTGCTAGCTGATCGCCCAATTTACCTCGGATTTGACATTTCTG
Source organism: Idaea biselata (assembly GCA_958496205.1). Lineage (NCBI taxonomy): Eukaryota > Metazoa > Arthropoda > Insecta > Lepidoptera > Geometridae > Idaea > Idaea biselata. The sequence goes on along the minus strand of OY292394.1, from coordinate 36,434,038 downwards.
TAGTGTTATTTTGTCATCATACGTTTTAAAGACGAAAGACGGATCAAAATAAATATCTCAGATGTGGTGGGCATTCTAGGGTAATCGACAAATAATTAGAAAAATCATACATACTGTAGAAAAAACTCACGAACCGTGATAGCTATACAGTTAAAATTTTCACAGAAGATGTATTTGTGTGGCCGCTATAACAACAAATACAAATAAAATGAAAATAAAACAAATATTTAAGGGGGGCTCTCATACAATAGTTAAATTTTAGACAACGACATAGCGATGATTTTTTTTTATTTCAGTCTACGACCTGTCGTTTTATTTCTTTGTATTTGACGTTTTTTCTGCGTGATGTGTCAAATCACAGTCTACAATTAAAAAACTAAGTATGGTATAAATCATGCTTAACCCAGCATTTTCATTGTTTATTTTTGTTTACTCCAATACCAAAAACAATTTTCCACCAAAGTTATTCCATGTTACAATAAAATTTAGCGACGGATTTATTCAAATCGTACACATTTATTCTTACGACATACATTGTAATATTATTCATTCCATTCCGAGACCACAAAAGAAGAATCTACGTCAGAGATACTCAAACTTTTATCTCGTAGACCACACATCGTGCCGTTTTAAATCACTGCGACTAACTTCGTATTTACAGTTTTGAAAAGATTTGCACCACTTCACGATTTCACTTGTGGGATTATTTAGATGTAAAGAGATATAAAGTAGCCTATGTATTTTTTCAGATCTTCAGCTTTCTATATTCCAAGTTTTATTGCATTCGATTTAGTAGTTTTTGCGCCAAGGAGTAACAAACAGACCCATTTACTTACTTACTAAGACACAAGCGTTGACAATTATATAAGTTATACTAATCTATATTAGTATAATTTTAAATCCCACAGACCTTCAATTACTTTTGTCGCTCACACGGACCCCTTGTAAATAATCGTCGACTCCTGGGGTCCAAATGGCACACTTTGAACATCACTGGTCTACGTCAAAGCAAGAGACAGCGGAATCTCAACGACGTTCCGTGTAATCCCGAAAATAACTTAAAAACTTATTTCAAAGTTCTTTCTTTTGATTTTGACAAGGTTTCTTGTTGAACCAAATTCCGGAACTTTAGATAGGGCAGGTAGGTATTCTTTTTGTGTTTGATTATAAAAGATAAAACTTATTTTTACAGGTAGGTAAGTGATATTTTAAAAATATTTAGGGATTTGACTAGCAGCGCCCTGTGATTTATTTTACTTTCTTAACTTCGATCCCGAATCCAGTGGGAGTATCGGGAATAGGTACAGTAGTGTACAACTACAGTTTCGCTGTAGATATCTTTTGTGGTTTCGGGCTGATGATGTATGTGCAACTATGTTTTTACAAAAGCAATATCAATATAAGTATTATACCCGTCGTCTAGTTACCAATTACCATTACACAAGCATGAGGCTAGATGATGATTAATTCTTAAAAAAATACATTTTTTTGTTTTTAATTGCGTTGCTTTTATTTTTAACCGACTTCAAAAAAAGGAGGAGGTTCCAATTCGACCCGTATATTGTATGTATGTGTGTATGTATGTATGTATGTGGATATGTCCGCGCCATACTCCGGCATATGAAGTCGGATTTCAATTCTTCTTTTATTTGGAATTTGAGACTTCGAGTTGGCCCCAGAAAAGAGAACTTTCGAGGCCTTTACAGGTCCCTTCTTCAGGTTTGACTGTACGGACGGTCAGTTTACCACTGTAGCGATTTATGAATTTAAATAAGTATAAAAAACTAGCTGCGTCCCGCGGTTTCACCCGCGTAAGTGCCGATCCCGTGAGAATATCGGGATCAAAAGTAGCTTTCTAATGGTGAAAGAATTTTTGAAATCGGTCCAGTAGTTTTTGAGTTTATTCAAAACAAACATATTATAGACAAACACACACACACACACAAAATACAAATCTTTTCTCTTTATAATATTAGTATAGATAGCGCGACTGACATACGCACCTACGATCGGTCGAGCACTGTAACCGGCCTTACTTACATTATAAGCGCTATCTATCTATCTATGGTGAAATTAAATACGCAGTCAACCTCCAAGTGATGCTCATACAATATTCAGGGGGCACTCAGAGCCCATTACAGTCTGTTGTCTTAGTTGAGTGTTAGCTATCCGATCGACTTTTACATCTTTTACGCGTCGTTGTTTGTTTGCCCGCTGCCTGGGAGGCGTAAACGATTCTACAGTTATGGGGTGTGTTTTTACTTAAATAAAAGTATTTTTGTTTGGTAAAAGTCAGTTAAAAGTTAAACTTAGAATAGTTTCATTAATTACTAGCTGCGTCCCGCGGTTTCACCCGCGTAAGTCTCGATCCCGTAAGAATATCAATATTAAAAGTTGCCTATGTTACTCAGGGTGAATGTAGCTTTCTAATGGTGAAAGTTTTTTTTTAAATCGGCACAGTGTTTTTGAGTTTATTCATTACACAGATACAGACACACATACACACAAAGATACAAATCATTTCTTTTTATAATATTAGTGTAGAAGACATCACATGATCGTTTTAAATTTTATAGTCTTCGTCTTATAGCCGTAACAGACGATCGAACTGCACCGCCGCATCACTGACTAACTTTACTTAATTTCCTATGTTCCCCATGTGGGGCAGAGGCCAGCTACAGCACATCTACATCTACTGCTCATGCAGAAACTCATGGGGTTTTTTTGCAGTCGCTACATCGCTACATTTCATACGTCGTTGCCCACTCATACCATTCAGTTACCGTTTCCCTATATTTGAAGTATGTTCTAGTAGATAGACGATAGTTATAGATAGTTCTAGAGATAGATTATAGACCCCATAGTCACAACTAAAACACACACAAATTGGTTTAAAGTCAAAGTAAATAAAAAGCTCAAGTACAGGGAGCACGCGGTACAAGAATACATTCTATTTATTTCAAACGAATGTAATGTGACTAACGCAAGCGAAACCACAGCCTACAGCTAGTATTCCGAGCTCTTCCGTGCTTGGGGCGGCACGTTAAGCAGTTGATCCCGGTTGTTATCTCTGGTAGCAGTCAGTAGGTCAAGTTAGAGGCCTTAGAGCGCCCTGAAAAATCTAACACTAGGTGGACACACCACTATATGAAAAGAAGAACAACCTAGTAGGTATCTCTAGACAAAAATAAAAAGTTTAACGCTCAAATAAGCCTTAGAGTAGCCTATTTCCGCCACCATATACCTCGTTTCACTCGGTCACTAAAACAAAATGATCGTAAAAATTACTCGATTTTTATCGAGATCGTACGACAAAGGTCAATGTCGATTGGTGATTGAAGCGATCGAGTCGACTCACTCCACCGACTTGTCTGTTCAGGCGGACAAAATCAGAACTAAAGATCGACATACAGTAACTCGTTGTATCGTAGTAGACTAGCGCCACCGCTGCCTGCACAGGTTACTTGGTCGACTCAGTCCACCGACTTATCTGTTCAGGCGGACAAAAACAGAACTAAAAATCGTCATATAGAACCTTGTATTGTCTTAGTAGACTAGCGCCACCGCTGCCTGCACTGATAACTTTGTCGCAGAGTTGAGCGTTCCCTCGGGATGTTAAACCAAATGATTTAATATCAATTTGCCCTTTATTGTTATTGATTCGTCGCTTATTTCGCTGTACTTGAATTAACTGTGTCCTTTATTAATAAAGCCTTTATGAGATACCAGTTGTAAATACCCTACGGTTTTAAGCCCGTAGGTAAGTCTCGATACTGCTAAAATATCGGGAACATCTTCGTTTTTTTAAATTTTTAAACTAACACGATTGGAACTTATAATTTTGTATAAACAGCCGGTTCAGTTTCAACAATAGCCGGTACACGACGGCTATAAATAGAGGACGACACCCGCCGCAGCTCCAGTCCCTTCGCGACCAAGACCGTTGGAACATGGTCAAACGCCGAGTTAAGAAAATTAAAAAGTTAAAAATCACGCGATTAAGACTATTACAATATTTTAAAACTCTGTTTTAAAGGTGATAAAAAATCTGCTCTCCTCTCCGAGGAAGCCACCCCTAAAAGCCATCAAAACGTACCCCATCAGCATCTTCAACGACATGCGGGCCGAGCGAGGCGAGCGTGCTCCACTTGCAGGAAGGCGGCGCTCGCGAGGCGCATCGCTTGTGCGCCTTGAACTTGCAGAGCTCGCAGGCGAGCGCGTGCGCGGTGCCCAGCGCGCCGAGCGGCTCGCGGCACACGTTGCAGAATGTCGGCCGAGCGTGCGTTGCTGCGTACCTGCGTGATTGGACGAATTTTATTTATGTACTAGCTGCGCCCCGCGGTTCAACCCGCGTAAGTCCCGATCTATCTATATAATATCGGGATAAAAAGTAGCCGATGAGTTATTCTCGGTCTCCAGCTATGTATATTCCAAGTTTCATCGCAATCGGTTCAGAAGTTTTTGCGTGAAAGAGTAACAAAGTCGCATACATACAGACATACATACGTACAAACTTTCGCGTTTATAATATTAGTAGGAAGTAGGATTAAGACAGGCTAGATGCCGTCGTTTCTCGCCGTTTCACTCATCTCCAGATCCCGTGGGAATTTTAAAAATCCTTTCTTATCGGATGCCTACATGATATTTTATAAAGAACACACTCTCCAAGTTTAAGCTCTCTTCTACCAGGTTTTACCGGTTTAGGCGTTTAGTGAGTTTATAGATCAATCAGTCAGTCATTCAAAGCAAAGCATTATAAAGATATATACTGCCCATAGGCGATAAGGCCGCCCATTGTGCGACGTTAGTTTTCAGTTTTTCTTTGTATAAATTGAATTTATGTTTTTGGTCAATAAAGCGTTAATCTATCTCTCTATCTAGGGTAAACCAGGCAAACGTGCCCCACAATTCGAAAAATCAAAATAAAAACATTTTTTTACTAGGAACTTGTTTATTAAAATAATCAGTCTTAACCTCTGACTCATTAGGCATAACAAAAACTTAAAAAATCTTCTAAAATGTAATTAAATATAACTAAAATCAACAGTTTCTTAAAACATAGGGTGGGGCACATTACACGGATACATCCGTCTTAAGTGCCCCAGTATGCCTCTTATTTTGATGACTTTCCCTTCCCTTTCCATTATTTTTGGCACCGCACTTGTTACATTTCTCGGCATGACTTGTACAGTCTTCGTGTAACCAACCAGAACACTGCATACATTGACTCCAGTCACTTTTCTTCTTAGTATGATAGTACGACTCTAGACATTCTACACAAGTGTTTTCATTTTCATCGCTACATTCTTCACTAGAATCGCTAAGTTTCAACTCTTCCTCGCTCTCTGATGAAGAAGACAAGTCCTCAGGAATAATCTTCTTACGCTTTGGATGCACGGGCATTAATTTTTTCTCTTGTGACTTCTTCTTTTCTTCAAACAATCTACGAGTTGTTAAATAAGTTTCTGACGTCAAAACCTTAACATTTTGTTTTCGTTTGCTTATTTTTGGTTGAATGATAGGCAATGGACTAACCATTTGTAAGGTCTTAGTAGGTGTTTCTTCTTGCGTAAGTGATGTGGGCATCTGAACAACTTGATTAGGCTCCATAGATGACGCAGAAGTACTCGGCAAAGAAAAGTCATCAGTATTCTGAATGGGCTGTGGATTAACATTAATCGGTTCCGGATTATCATTCTGTGTGTCTCCAAAAGATGCATCAGATATACTGAAAAAGTAGTCCGGAACAGCGTTAGGGTCATAGGGGCATATCCCTGTTGCTTTGAATCCTGAAATTCCAATTGCTGGTAGTGCAGACTTGTACCATGCATTACCAATCATATTTGAAATGTGATATCGACTAAAAGGCTTTCCTTTGTGGTTAATAAACCAGCTGGTTACTTCTTTGGATAGGTAACTTTTAAATGAATTTCTATTAATTTTTGTATGTAGCTCAAGGCTATTTTGTTTAGAAAATTTATTTACAAGGAAAAATAGCATTCAAAAATCTTCACTTGCGGCGAGGCTTGAACTCGCGCCTTTGGGTCGGTACCCCAACGTCCTTACCAACTAGACTACGCAAGCTCATGTCCCGTGCCGCGAAAACTTCCAATGCTATATTCTCCTTTGATTGTTTTTACGATTAAGGCTCGTGAGAGCGCCATCTATCTAACGCTACAGGAACAACTTTCCAGTTGTTTACACCTGCGTCCTGAGTTCAAGCCTCGCCGCAAGTGAAGATTTTTGAATGCTATTTTTCCTTGTAAATAAATTTTCTAAACTTTTAAATGGTTTAAAAAAACTTCTGTCCAATGGTTGAAGAGCCTGAGTAGTATGGCTTGGTAGACAAAGAATAATCACGTCATTATCCGCTGCTAATTGAAGCATTTCATATGAGTTAGAATGCGATGAATGTCCATCTAAAATAAGAAGAACCTTACCCTCTTGCTTTCTTGGAATAAAGTGATTCTTCATCCAATTATAGAATAGTTCTGCATTGATATATGATGATTTCTGATTCATATACACATCTGATCCAGGCGGTAAACCCTCAGAAAACTCAGGTTTCTTATATTTTCCATTCAGTATCAAAACAGGTGGAAGAAATGTACCCTCTGCGTTACAACATGCAACCAAAGATATATTTTCACCTTTTTCGGTGCTGGTTATAGTATTGACACATTTTGCGCCTTTGCTAGCTAATACGCGTCCAGTTTTATTATTTACTTGAATTCCACTCTCATCCATGTTGTAAATTCTATCTGGTTTACCAATCAAATCATTATCAGTAAGTAACTTCAATAAAACTTCAAAGTAGTTTTCAACGTCCGCTCGATTCATACCACTTGCTCTCGCCAGCGATAAGGCTTCAGCTTTCCTTTTACTTAGATCTTAATGGCGCTTCATAAATGATTGAAACCAATCCCAGCCTGCTTGTTGCTTTTCTTTATTGAACCGATGCGGCAATCCAAGCTTCTCAGCAAAGTCATAGGCAATAGACTGAAGTCTAGATTGTTCCAAAGGAAATCCAATAGCCTCTAGCTTTTTAATGTGAGCTACCAGTTTACGTTCATTTTCTTGTCCTAATTCTGAAGGCCTGCCGATGGTCTGCTTGCTCTTCCAGCCCCTGAGGATGTGTCTTCGAAGTGTTCGTGATGGTATTTCATAAAGGCGACTCGCCTCATTAACTCCCAGCTTCTTATTTGTTACATCCTCCATAGCTTTTCTCATATTTTCCTCCGTCCATTTCCTTGAATCTGCAGCTTTATCCTTTCCCATTTTCTGAAATATAATAATTAATTAGAAACTCATCAAAATAACAATTTAAAAACGATCTCCAAATGGGGCACATTATCCGAAAAACATCAGGGCACGTTAGCCAAAGTCCGGTGTAACGTGCCCCACTTTAATGCAACTAGAAAATATTGCGTAAAATGAAACGTTATTGTGTCCAAACAAATGTTCAACAAGGTTAGTTTTCGAATAAAACTTTAAATAAACTAAATTGCACCAAGAGAATACTTTAACATAACGTGAAAATATATCCAAAACAAATTTACATAGTCATACAAACCTTTAATTCACTTTTTCTCACTAAAAACAAAATAAAACCGGCACTGAGTTGTTTATATCTCCGCCATATTTCTGTCACTAACCATTTTCGATCCAATACGCGGTAAATTCAAAATGTATCAATTAATTTCGCAAGTGGGGCACATATTCGACTGGGGCACATATGCCTGGTTTACCCTAAATACTAGCTGCGCTTCGCGGTTTCACCCACAGTCCCGATCCAGCGGGTATATCAGGATAAAAAGTAGCCTATGTCCTTCTCGAAGGTCCCATTTATCTCTATACCAAAAGTCATGAATATCGATTTAGTGGTTTAGGCATGAAAACGTAACACTTTTGTAATATATAAAGTAGGGATTGCACGAACTCTTGCAAACAGCGCAACCTAGCGCCGAACTAAGCAATTGGGCTTGTCCAATTTGTTCATGGGTAGGTACTAGACAACGGATTTAACTATTTATAATTCCATTTCATCCCATTGTCTGAAAGACGTGATATTGCTGACATCATATTTCTTTTAAAATTAGCATCTGGCAGCATTGACTGTAGTAACTTGTTGGACAAGATTAACTTGAGAACTCCTTCTAGTGTACGCTCTAGTAATATATTACATGTTCCGCGTTGTAACACAAATTATAGGCAGAATAGTTACTTGCAGCGAGCGTGTGCTGCGTTTAACAATTTGAGCGATGATTTAGACATTGACTTATTTTGTACCAGTGTGGCGTCGGCGAGACGACGGTTGGCCAGCGTTTTCTTTGGGAGGGATCACTGAGATCATTATCTCATTCAATTCATAAAAAATTCTCATGTTTAATATTGGGATCACTTTATTGTTGTCTGTTTTGTTTTTTTTTTTTATTGAAATTATTTTTGTTATTTTTTCCTTTATATATGTACTATACTGTTTATATATTGTTGCTTTATAGATTTTTTGTAACGTGTTGATTCTTTGCGTGTTGATTTCATACACTTTTATTTGTATGTTATTTCTATTCGTGGGAACCTCTAATTGGCTCTCCGGTTGTTAGTTTTTTAAGTTATATTGATAAGCAGCTGTTGGTTCTCCTAAAAATAAATAAATAAATAATACTTTTTTTTAAATACCACCGGTAATTACATAATATGATAGATAAATATTAAGATATTATGTTACACAAATAATATATTATAGAACACCCAGCACCAGGAACTAATCTAAGGTAATCAACTAAGAAAGAGTTTGAAACTGATGCCAGTGAAACCGCGGGACGCAGTTAGTACAACTATAATAAAACATGTCATACAATTTTGAATTCTCTCATTTGAAACATTTTGAAATGAGCAAATTAATAATAAAGGGAACATCTGTTTTCCTAACTTCAAATTTTGTGTAAATGTGCCTACGAAGACAGCAGGGCGTCGCGCGAAACAAAATTAATTGAATAACTTATTAGAGCCGAAGAATACTCTTGATGCCTTTAGATAAATAAGATGACAGCGAATATTTTAATGGACTTTCTTCGCTCATTGTTGAAAAATTCATATTTTTATATTTTGAAATACTCATGTATTTCATGATATTCGCACGCTCACTTAATTAAAATTTGGTCCTTGTTTCCATTTTACCATTCATTTAATTTACACAAAACTATGGTAGGTATAAGATATTATACTTAGCCATATATATATTCTATAGTACAGCCTGATCTATATTCTACTGCGATGCTTATATTATATTTTAAACTCAGTGTTCGATTTAATTGCGTTACTTTTATTAATTTAGGGAATACTCTTTTCTAAATACAAATTTGACAAACGTAGTCGACTGTTTCTTCCCTGGATAAAAACATTAGAGCAGGGGTTCCCAAACCTGGGGGGCCAGAGGCATTTACAGGGGGGCGCGGGTCACCTGTGTAGTTAACAAATTAAAACCTGATTTAAAAATTGTTTCCTTAGTCGGCCAATGTTATCTTAATCATGTCAAGAACTTATCAGCCTCTACCTCCTCCTCACAGGCGCTATCAAAGGTATTTGGTACAACTTGCCAAATACCTTTTGTATGACTTTGAAAACTATAAATAATGAGCAATAAGAATACTTATTTCGAACTTAACTTCGATACTTATTACAACGCTCGGATGATGATGATTTCGAACACTTATTATTCTGGCCTGATAATCTGGACTGGACGGGGGGGCGCGGATTTTTTTTATGGTCGAAAGGGGGGCGCGCCTCAAATAAGTTAGGGAACCCCTGCATTAGAGAAACAGCCGACTACGTTTGTATGGAGAAAGAGTAGGTAGACTTTTCTCCCAAGTATTTTTCAATGCCCGATGTCACGAGTAGTCGACGTGAACAGGAGGTCTGGAAAGACCTCGAAACGTTAGGTGTTAATAAATAACTAATCCTACACAAAAGTTTTTAATTTCCAATGTAATTTGTATGCGTAGCAGCCTCTGGATAAGAGAACCGTTAAGTTCTTTATAAAAGTTTTATGATTAGGGTTGACATGTTTATATACCTACCTACCTACCTACATATAATGTATATTATTACCTACGCTTATTTATTTACTAACATTATGTATTTCATACATATTATAAGCCAGGAACCCAAAGTTATTAATCCAGATCTGTCAAATGTAGAGGGCTATTTACTCGGGTGAAGTAAAAAAATACCAAAAAGAATTATAATATACGGAGAACGAATATCATGATTTATTAGTCCTAATCCAAATTCGATAGCACGAAAATGAAAGATTAGGAGTTCTTTCTGACTTTTGTAGGATAACCTTAATGAGTAGTAGGTACTGAATTATTCAAGTTAGGTACTGTTTGGTTTACATTATAGTACATAAATTATAACTATCTGATCTTAGATATTATTGACGTGTTCTAGCCACTGGGTTTCCAAATTATTGATAGCTAGAAGAGTCCCGTGGTTTGAATATTTTTCAAAATATTTTTTTCTGAAGAATATGGTTTTCATTACAATTTGGAATAAGGATTAATTGGAATTGGATTAAGTTTAGCTATGGCTTATTCCTGATCGTACCAAATTAAAAACAAAATCCACTGTTCTCGAAAGGTTCCCTAAGGTTCCCAAAGGTTTCGAAAGTCTATAAAAGATCCCTGACGGTTGCCCCTGGGGGTGGCCTGATGGTACAGCGGACCCCTCTCTTTATACCCTTACTGGTCATACCTGGGGATGTTATAACATTATATGCGTAGGTATTAGAGAACTGGGTTTGCTTGTTCTCGAATGATTGTAGTCCAGTTGTTAGTTATTGTTTCAAAATGAGTGTAATGCTTGTGTATTGAAATGAAAGTGTCAATATAAGAAGTCTCACCAATGATGGTCTCCTGAAGACAGCCTCGCGACGAGGTCGGCCACGTCAGCTCCCCGATGCAGGGCGCCGCGTAGCGCTCCCGCCCACGACTCCATTTCTTCTCTACTATCCGCACAGAGCACAAGACAGCGGCTTGCTGTTATAACCTGGAGACAAACATACAAACATATTACAAAAACTGGCCAAGTGCGAGTGGTACTCGCGCACTAAGGGTTCCGTAGCACAATCACAATTGGGCACGGAACCCTAAAATGAACACTAGACCAAGTCTATCACTCTATCAGTAGATGGCGTTAGTGGTACAAATACATCGCGGTGTCGTTGCGATTTTACGTTAATAATCACGTTTGTTGTATGGGTTCTATCTTCTATTATTATAAAGCTGAAAAATTTGTTTGTTTGAACGCGCTAATCTCAGGAACCGCTGGTTCGATTTGAATAATTCTTTCAGTGTTGGATAGTCCATTTATTGAGAAAGGCTATTAGCTATTATTATATTTTCAAAAAAATTAGGTCGACGATCAAGGCACTGCTAGTTGAATATTCATAATAAAAAAAAAAAAAACATTTTACATTAAAGGCCAATTTTTCCCCTAAAATACGTAGGTAAATAATGGGCGTGGGCATCTTGTTTTGTATTAAATTGTCTGACTTTAGTTCATAAATCAATTACACAAACCTAGACTAAATGTTTATGTCTAGTCAGAATAACAGTCTTTTATTCGGAACTAGCAAAAAGCACGTTTGATGTATCTACCTGCTATTGCAATACGAAAATCTTGATTTGTAAATATTTACAAACATTTTATGTTACTACTGGATTAACAAACGTATAGGTACCTAGATCATTGATCTCAAACTTATCAGTAGACTAGAGGAGTGCTGTGGTTTCACCCGCGCAAGTCCCGATCCCGAGATAATATCGGGATCAAAAGTAACCTATTTTACTCCTTGATAATGTAGCTTTCTATTGGTGAAAGAATTATTGAAATCGGTTCAGTGGTTCCAGAGATTACCCGGAAAATACATACTTACATAAATGTTACCAACGTTACCTCTTTATAATATTAGTATTGAGTATAGATAGATATAACACACCGGAGGAAGACAGTTAGGAACAGCCACTGAAGTAACGCTGCCGCAAATTCAATGATGCTTTGACGTTTTAATCGCCATTATCGACTTGTTCTGAGCTCCCGCAACGATGCTCATTTCATTTCTGTTCCGATAGACGTAACAAAGTTGTCAGCGTTGCAGCGGCTTTAAATTTATTTTGCGAAAGGCGGAACCAGACATCGCGAAGCGTGCGTTGCGTGGACGTGTGTGACAGTGAGCATTCGCGTCATAAGATCGTTGCGAACGCCGCCTCAGTGCGAGCCGTGCGCTTCGTGTGGACGGACGGGTGTTTTTCTATTGTTCTACTGACGAACCCTGTGCTTGTTTGCGTGCTCAGTTTGAGTATGTGTCGTGTGGGACGAATGCATAAATGTAATCAGGCATGCCTCAGGGTGAGGCATGCTTGACGAACCATTCGCGACGCACGCCTCGCGATGTCTGGTTCCGCCTTAAAAAGAAACTGACAGTACCGTTTCCGACAATACGTTACCACTATTTAATATTTACTATTTAGCGTTGCTATTTAGTACAGTCTATTCTATATGACTTGTATGATAGGCCATTATAATAATTCCCCGGACAGCCTTGTCCTGTTTTATTGTAATAGATTATACCACCCTCGTTTTAAAAGCTTAATAGATGTCGCAGGGGGTTTATTTTAAACTAAGGGTGGAGTGGGTAAACTTGAAACCCTTGATCGGTATATCTAGTTGGTGAAGTGAATCAAATAGAAAAGTTTACCATCTGATCTTCTTGATTTTAGATGTTTTGACCAACAAGGGTGAAAGGGTTAAGTTGGTATAGCCACAGTTTACGAAGTAGTTAATTCGCCTCGAATCTGCACTAATACTAGCAGTGCCCGTGACTTCATTCGCCTATTTTTTTCATAAAAATATTATATAGCCTTCCTCAATAAATGGACTATCCAACACAGAAAGAATTTTTCAAATCGGACTAGCAGCGGTCCCTGACATTAGCGCGTTCAAACAAGCAAAAAAACAAACTCTTTAGCTATATAATAATTGAAGAAGAAGAAGATAGATTATAAAGCTGAAGAGTTTGTTTGTTTGTTTGAACGCGCTAATCTCAGGAACCGATCCTGGTCCGATTTAAAAAATCTTTCAGACTTGGATAGTCCATTTATTGAGGAAGGCTATAAACCTATATTATATTTTCAAAAAAATGAGGCGGACGAAGTCGCAGGCACTGCTAGTTTATATTATATAATATTAGTACGATAAACACAACTTTTACATAATATCTGTCTAGTTGTCCTAATCAAGAATAGGTGTAATAATAATTTGTTAAATCCCTCGTTAAGCTAATATTAGGCGAAGCCAAAATTATTATAAGCAAAGCCTCGCTGAACCGGTAACGATTATGATACCTCTGGGTTACTGCTGAGACAGCATTTAAACTGTTTACTGGTCGATTTTAACCGTTATGTGGCAAAAGCCTTCAGAAATATCAGTTAAATTTGGATTTTGAAAATGACTAGATGGGCAATTTGCGTGACATTAAAATTATCAAAAATGTTATTTCAACATCCTTGCAGTCAATTTTCAATTTCAAATTTGACATTTGTACAGGGTGTTGGAGTTATTGGGAGAGCTACTTGTACAGGCAAACAATTGTTACCATATATATTTTTATATGCTAAAGTTATCTTTTACTGTAAACAGCTGTATTTGAAGATAAATGCAATTAATGTTAATAAAATAAAAGACAATTTAATGACAATAACCTCCAACTTTCAGAATCAGCTGATTTTTAAGAAACTTTTATCTCAACATTTTCGAAAACTACTTCGTATTTCTATGTTCCTGTTTCGGTTTATTTTACCGTCCTCGAGATACATTGTATCAAAGTTGAACAATTGATGTATACGGGTGGGTGCTTGCGATGCCTATCCTTTCCAAATGAAATTCTAAGAATGACTTTTTAGGGTTCCGTAGCCAAATGGCAAAAAACGGAACCCTTATAGATTCGTCATGTCTGTCTGTCTGTCTGTCCGTCCGTCCGTATGTCACAGCCACTTTTTTCCGAAACTATAAGAGCTATACTGTTGAAACTTGGTAAGTAGATGTATTCAATGAACCGCATTTAGATTTTCACACAAATTTATAAAAAAGTACCAAATTTTTGGGGTTCCCCATACTTAAAACTGAAACTCAACAAAAATTTTTTCATCAAACCTATACATGTGGGGTATCTATGGATAGGTCTTCAAAAATGATATTGAGGTTTTTAATATCATTTTCTTCTAAACCTAATAGTTTGCGCGAGAGACGCTCCCAAAGTGGTAAAATGTGTGTCCCCCCCCCTGTAACTTCTAAAATAATGGAATGATAAAAGTAAAAATTATATATGATGTACATTACTATGCAAACTTCCAACGAAAATTGGTTTGAACGAGATCTATTAAGTAGTTTTTTTTTAAACGTCATAAATCGTAAACCACAATTTACCTTTCAAAACAAAATCTGTTGTTTAGATAATGGTACGGAACCCTTTGTGCGCGAGTCCGACTCGCACTTGGCCGGTTTTTTAAACCAAAAAATCCATTATACTGATGTCACCAACAGTTCGAAATGGTTTCAAAGCACGACATACTCACTCAGTCCTTTAACAGCGCAAAGTTTTTAAACCATTCAATGTAATACAATGACTGACTCCGTCCCCGATTTTCTCAATTTTACAAATGAGAAAGCCTTAAATAATTTTGTCTGTTGTCGAAATCGTTATTTATTCTTGTGGTCCCTTTAAATTGATAAGAAAATAATGATAAAGTCTGTCTACGCCAAATGATACCCAACATTAAATACAGTAAAGCAACTCATTCTTTGTCGTAAAAGACGACTAAGGGATCTGAGGGAGATTAGCAAACCTTAAGTTCTCCCCGCGCGGTGGCGGATAAACTGCTTGATCCCTAAGAGGGTTGGTGTCAGGCAGGCGGCCGGCCGTAAAAACATTGCCAAATCTAATTGCAGAAGGTATGGTCAATGATGACTTACCGACTGCGCCGGCCCCAAATAAAAAAAAACAATTTGGGGTTTAGCGGACCCCGGGCTCCCGAGAGGGATGCAACCGGGAACATCGCTCGGATGAGAAGGAACTCATTCTTTGATTCAAATTGTATCTAAGGTTGTTATTTCACATCACTCGCTCTTTAAGGGTGAGTACAGACTAGAGCATTTCTCGATTATGTAATGTAACGTTATTTTGAATGGTATAATACAGGTAAAAGCTCAGTTTCCAAGCATTTTCATGTAATGGAACGTTCCTGCGAATGCTCGGCGTTCTGTTCGGCGTATAATGCTTACAGCGATTGTGCATTTTAAGATAGACATATGCGCGGATAATATTGTCAGCGCTGCAGCGGCTTTTGATATTTATTTCGCGTAAATACTGAAAAACTGCTTTATTCCTAAAACATTTTAGTCGTCACTCGTAAATGCAATATTATACTGGAGACATCACCCCCAGTACTAGTAAGTACATTATACCTATTACAATGGATTCTTTCCTGAATTACTGGATTGTCTAAGAAATCTATTCTGTGTAACTGTTCTATCACTAGCTATTACACAAGAGTGCAAGTTACATACAGTCAATTATATTTCTGTCTTTAGTTACATGTCATGTTACATACATACAACACAACATGTGTGACGGATATAAACACAGGACACGTGTCAGTTAGTCTAAAACGGTTCCAGTCGCGTCGTCGTGCTTTACATGCATAACATGAGAGAATAACAGTATTTAGTTTCAAATTGGCTTTAAAAGATTACTTTTTCAACTTACAGGATTTCCGTCCGTCATTTTAATTAGTAACACGGGCCTAGATCGCGTTGTAGATAATAATTGTAATTAATTACCTCGACGTTTCTGCCACACGTTTCTGGGTTACACTGGGCGTGGTCGCGAGTCTTCTCGGCCGGTGTGACCGGTTTGCCGAAACCTTGCGGTAATTAATAACAATGATTATCTACAACGCGATTTAGACCCGTGTTTCTAACTCTTTAGAAGATGCTTTGTGTACAAAATAGATGCTCGATTAACAATCCTTACGTGAACCAGTTTGAGTTTTAAAAATACGCGAGCGTTTAAATGATAGTAACTATGTTAAATAATAATGTTTAGTTTTTAGTCCCGACACTTGACAAGTGTATAACAACACAACTTGAAATCATTAAGAGGGCAGTCTACCTACTCTTTCTCCATACGAACGTAGTCGACTGTTCCCTCCCTGGATAAAGACATTATAGCAAATATGTTTACGCCATAAAACCTATATCTGCCATGACTCCTGTCATGACCATGCCCCTACGTTTTGTTTTTTTTTTCATTTTCTAATTAGAAAATAAATAAAATCAGAAAAATTAGAAATTGAAAAAAAATCAAAACGTAGATGCATGGTCATGGCTGATATAGGACTTATGGCATAAACATATTTTTTCTAATATCTTTATTTAAAAAAAAAGTCTTTATCCAGGGAGGAAACAGCCGACTACGTTTGTAAAGTTTGTATGGTAAATAGAGTAGGTAGACTGTCCCCTTAACCATGCATAAACGTGTAAGTCATCATTAAGAACGTAGAATTCCTCAATCAATAGTCTTAAATGAAAGATGACAGAGAGATCAAGAGAGAGATTAGAGGAAAACAAAATAACTATCTGGAATACCGAGATAAAATTGGATTGGTATTTACCTCATGAAATACCAACAAATTGACACAACAACTCCCAGTTACTTTGACGTCGATTTAAAATAGATTATTTTACCATTACCACCGATAAAAGACAGGACGGCCATAATGGACAGAGGCGATATATCGATACAATCGCATCGCATCGTTCCCCGGACATCAAAGTGGGGTGACCTATGAAATTGAGTGCACGAATATCGAAATTGAATTTAGCGGTCATTTTGTTAGGTACCTATCTACTTTTTTATACTTTTATATGCTTTTTTTATATTTTTTTGTTATGTAGTTGTGTGCTTGTCTGAATAAATCTATTTTCATCCTTTCTTTCTAAGGTAGGTACATAATATTTACAGGTCAATCTCAAAACTCCAACGATATACGAAATTAAACTGCATTTATCTTCTTCTTCTCATCTGAGCGAAGTTCCCGGTTGCATACCTCTCGGGAGCCTGGGGTCCGCAAAATCCTAAATTAATTGGAGTTGGTGCAGTAGGTAAGTCATCATTGGCCATGCCTTATACAAATAGTTATGGTATGATTTTTATGGCCGGTCCGCCTGCCTGACACGCAACTGTGCCAGTTACCCTGCCTGCCCTCCTAGGGACCAAGCAGTTAATCCGCCACCGCGCGGGGAAAACTTAGTTTGCTAGTCTCTCTCAGATCGCTTATAGTAGCCTTTTACGACATGAAGAGATAGGGTAACCCTTTTCTATGCCGGGGCTACGCGGCAAGATTTATCTAATCTACTAAAAGCAAACTTAAAAGAAATTTGTTTTTTTTCGTCTTTTGTTTTTATTTCAGCCGGCTTTTGTTTATATTGTATGATAGGCAAATAATAATTGTCTGGTTGTTCAACGAGATAAAAAATAGAGTTAGGTGGCGAATGGGCCCCTTCAAAACTGGGACCGGGGCCCAGTCGCCACTCCAAAATTTTGGTGGCGTCGACTGGGCCCACATCCTAAGTAAACGTGGGCCCAGTCGACGCCACCAAAAGTTTTGCAGTGGCGACTGGGCCCACATCTAAAGTAAATAAAAAAATCGAAAGACGTTCGAAACGAAAACAAAAGACGATCGTTACGAAAACAAAAGACGATCGTTACGAAAACAAAAGACGATCGTTACGAAAACAAAAGACGATCGAAATGGAAACAAAAGACAATCGAAATGGAAACAAAAGACGATCGTTACGAAAACAAAAGACGATCGAAATGGAAACAAAAGACGATCTTTACGAAAACAAAAGACGATCGGAATGGAAACAAAAGACAATCGAATTGGAAACAAAAGACGATCGAAATGGAAACTGATGACGATCGAAATAGGCACAAAATATGACAGCCAGACAGCCTGTCAAACCGGAACTGATAATATCTCGGAAACTATTGACCCTAGACCACTACTTCCCTAGGATATGTGATAGTGCTTTTTAAGATCTTCAATTTAGATGACAGCTGTCAAACTTAAAACGTTAATATCTCTGAAACTATTGACCCTAGACCACTACTTCCTTAGCAGAAGTGATAGAGCTCTTCAAGATCTTCATTTCGGATGACAGCTGTCAAACTTAAAACGTTAATATCTCTGAAACTATTGACCCTAGACCACTACTTCCTTAGCAGAAGTGATAGAGCTCTTCAAGATCTTCATTCCGGATGACAGCTGTCAAACATAAAACGTGAATATCTCGGAAACCATTGACCCTAGACCACTACTTTGTTAGCATAAGTGATAGAGCTCTTCAATATCTTCAGTTTAGATGACAGCTGTCAAATTTAAAACGTTAATATCTCTGAAACTATTGACCCTAGACCACTACTTCCTTAGCAGAAGTGATAGAGCTCTTCAAGATCTTCATTTCAGATGACAGCTGTCAAACTCAAAACTTTAATATCTCAGAAACTATTGACCTTAGACCACTACTTCCTTAGCAGAAGTGAAAGAGCTCTTCAAGATCTTCATTTCGGATGACAGCTGTCAAACTTAAAACGTCAGTATCTTGAAAACTACCGCCATAACACTTAAGCTAAGGTAGTAATGGCATAGGGTCAATAGTTTCCGAGATATTGACATTTTAAGTTTGACAGCTGTCATCCAGAATTAAGATCTTTAAGAGCACTATCACTTATGCTAACAAAGTAGTGGTCTAGGGTCAATAGTTTCCGAGATATTAACGTTTTAAATTTGACAGCTGTCATCTAAAATGAAGATATTGAAGAGCTCTATCACTTATGCTAACAAAGTAGTGGTCTAGGGTCAATAGTTTCCGAGATATTAACGTTTTAAGTTTGACAGCTGTCATCTAAAATGAAGATCTTGAAGAGCACTATCACTTATGCTGAGGAAGTAGTGGTTTAGGGTCAATGCTTTCCGAGATATTGACGTTTTAAGTTTGACAGCTGTCATCAAAAACGAAGAGCTTGAAGAGCTCTATCACTTATGCTAACTAAGTAGTGGTCTAAGGTCAATAGTTTCAGAGATATTAACGTTTTAAGTTTGACAGCTGTCAAATAAAATGAAGATCTTGAAGAGCACTATCACTTATCCTAAGGAAGTAGTGGTCTAGGGTCAATAGTTTCCGAGATATTATCAGTTCCGGTTTGACAGGCTGTCTGGCTGTCATATTTTGTGCCTATTTCGATCGTCATCAGTTTCCATTTCGATCGTCTTTTGTTTTCGTAACGATCGTCTTTTGTTTCCATTTCGATCGTCTTTTGTTTTTGTAACGATCGTCTTTTGTTTTCGTTTCGATCGTCTTCCGATTTTTTATTTACTTTAGATGTGGGCCCAGTCGCCACTGCAAAATTTTTGGTGGCGTCGACTGGGCCCACGTTTACTTAGGATGTGGGCCCAGTCGACGCCACCAAAATTTTGGTCCCAGTTTTGAAGGGGCCCATTCGCCACCTAACTCAAAAAATAAGTTTAATATATCGTTGTAAGTTTCGTGGTTATGCCACAGAAGAAAAAAATCAACCTTATGCTTTTAGGGTTTCGTAGTAAAAAATAAACCCTTAGTTATAGTTTCATGTCCGTCTGTCTGTCTGTCTGTCGGTGGCTTAGCTCAGGAACGCTTTGTATTTCCCCGTAAATTCAAAACTTCATGTATAAAAGAAATTGATATTAAACTTTAAACACACTCAGCATAATGTCGCAAATAAATAACACACCGTTGTTTTTCCAGTAGGTACACAATCCCTAAGGTAGTGATAATTTCCATTATTTCTCATTTTATTACCTAGAATCGGAACCAGTGCCTCTGGGAAATCTGTAATAAGTGCTATTAGTAAGTAAAAGCAATGGCGATGCTTTTAAGGTTACGTTACATGAGTATTTTCAATATTGAACTTAATATTTTACGGCCGAATACAGCAACGCCACTTAAAATTTTAGGACTACTTAAATAATTAAGCAGTTTTATAGAACTCATTCAGACTTTAGAAGCGGCTCAAATACTACCTATAAAAATGTTTAGTGGAGTTTTTGACTTTTTTTATTCGCCCCCGATAGTCTCAATGGGCTATATTGAGACTACAGGCTATTTAATTTGCATGCTTAGAGACACATTTGTGTCGACGACACGACACGACATAAAAATGTGTCTCTATGCGTACAAAATATATGAAGCGGAGACTACTGACGCATTTCGACACGTCACGTCAGGTAAATATGTTTCCATCTTTAAAGGTGATAGATAAAGCACGGTCGAAGCATAACACCAAGTAATTGTTATTTTAATACCC
The DNA here is from genome assembly GCA_958496205.1 of Idaea biselata. Classification (NCBI taxonomy): domain Eukaryota; kingdom Metazoa; phylum Arthropoda; class Insecta; order Lepidoptera; family Geometridae; genus Idaea; species Idaea biselata. The sequence continues at coordinate 36,413,571 of OY292394.1, read as the reverse complement.
GTTCTTTGACTCTTCTCAAATATTCTTATTAAACTCTCTTAATTACTTTTTGTTTAAACATAAAAGGAACTCTATTTCATTTATTTTGCACGCTTAGACACACATTGTTTTACAATACGACACGACAAACAAATGTATCTCTATGCGTACAAAGTAGGTATTTGAAACCGAGGCTATTGACGCATCACGACACGTCAGGGGCAAAGCATAAGTAATTGTTATTTTAATACCCGTTCTTTGACTCTTCTCAAATATTCTAATTAAACTCTCTTAATTACTTTTTCTTTAAACATAAAAGGAAAACCTACGTACTTATTGTACCTATCTAAATTACAATTTAAACATTTTAATGTCGCCTTATTCCACGGCAAAAATAATAGTACAATCGGGTAACTCTTTTGTGAATAACACTGTCTCCTAGGCTCACTTGCACTCCTATTTAGATCGAATTAACTAACTAGTCCGGAATAGGGTTTTGACGCAAATCGTCATTTTCGCAACTGGTCATCGTGAAAAATTTGAAGAAGGACTTAGGCTACTTTTGACTCCGATAATTCTGCGGGATCGGGACTTACGCGGGTGAAATCTCGAGGCGCAAATAGTCTAGAATATTTGTAGGATTAGGGTGAATATCCTGTCTCAACTTTGAACTATTATATATAATAGAAAACCAATAGTCACCATGCTTATTTATTGTGACAGTTCCAAAGTAGGTACTAAACAAGTTTCCAAAGTACCGTAACACATTATCTTTGAGTAAGATATATCGTGGTCAATGACTTTTTCTTTCTTAAAGCGAAACCACACATCGCGAGGCGTGCGTTGCGAATGATTCGCTTCGCATGCCTCGGGCTGTGTGGACGTGTGAGCATTCGCAGCCTCAGTGCAAGTCGTGCGCTTCGTGTGGACGGACGGGTATTTTTCTATTGTTCTACTGACGAACCCTATGCGTGGTTGTTTGCGTACTCAGCTTGAGCATGTGTCGTGTGGGACGAATGCATCAATGTAACCACGCATGCCTCAGATTGAGGCATGTGTGACGAACCATTCCCGACGCACCCCTCGCGATGTCTGGTTTCGTCTTTAGCTTTATTTTATTACAGTTAAACTACCTCTCTTCTCATCCGAGTGGGATGTTCCCGGTTGCATCCCTCTTGGGGGCCCGGGGTCCGCTGACCCCAATAGTTTCTTTTATTTGGGGGTCGACGCAGTAGGTTGATCATCATTGACCATACCTTTTGCAAATAGATTTGGCAACATTTGCCTGACACCGAGCCTCCTAGGGACCACGGACTTTATCCGCCCGGAAACCGCCTGCAAACCGCGAGAATGATAAGGCCCTTAGAGTTCTCAGGTCGCGCTAAGGCCTCTTAACTGACCTAACGACTGCCATCGATAACAACCGGGACCAAATGCTTAACGTACCTTCCTTGTTTGCCACACAAACTATCGGTCACCTATCCAAGTAATGACCGCGCCAAGCGTTGCTTCACCCGCTCGACCTTTCAGTACCGGCAGGTACAGCTAGGCCAATGAGTTCCTCATAGTTTTAGCCAATCAGAATGGTAGTGCCACGGGAAAGTAAATTTTCCCTTCACACTACTAGTAGTGCCAAGAGGTATAATAGTAAGAAAATAAACGGTTTATTGCAACCCGTACCTACCTATCGTATCCCATATTGAAAAGTTTTGTGCTAAAAAGCGCATCATTTTCCACTCACTCAACCCAAAGAATAGGTCCTCGTTTGAATGAAATGCTGTCTTCTCCATGTCTTTTCTTGGTTTACATCTAACAATTACGGCCTCCCGGTGACTAATGGTCTCTTCAGAGCCGACGGCAGACAATGAGGGCTTAAGGAAAAAGCGCGCGAAAATTTAGCGGACTTTTTAGCGAGTGTTCTAGGTACTTGTCAAGAGCGAACTTGAGAGAGTTGTACTTTGCTTTCTTTGAAATGTTTTTAATTACATGTCCTCCATGTTATTAACTTATGTTATTATTTATTATTCTCTAATACTATCTCATGTTACGTTTCCCGTACGGAACGTGCCAATTTCTCCATACAAAAATCCCGTCGCGGCGACGAGGGAGGGGATGGCTTCGGGGTTTTTGTATGGAGAAATTGACACGTCCCGTACGGGAAACGTTACGTATGCAGAGACCTTTAGTAGTTATTCCATGCTTTAGTAAAAGAGAAGCAAACAGGCATAATTTTGAAAAACTATTCATGTTCTAATGCTTTTCCTAAGTGATCTACTCATTTTTAGGGTTCCGTACCGAAAGGGTAAAACCGGAACCCTTCTACTATTAATTTGCATCTACTTGAATGCAAATTAATAACTAGCTATCACAGTATAGTCTTTTTGTCAAGTTAAAAGACTCGATAATGAGTTTTTACGCAAATTTTACATTTTAATAAGTAGAATTTGACTATGCATTCGCACGAACTGTGTCAAGTACCTATTATCATATTAATTTTTTGTTTAGCCTCAATTTCGGTCATTTCATTCCACATTTAGATATGAATGCACCCGACGGACAAACTTACTTACGTGACTTCCATTCCTCAACTGTATCTACTTACCTATTTCACAAATATCTCTCTTTATTGTGGTCCCAACATACCACTTAAAAATAATTATTATTTTGCAAGGTGCGTTTGGGATCGCGGTCCCGTCCCAACAGACCCACGACCCGTTTCGGCGTCTACTGACTGGAATAAATAGTCGATTTATCCTCTGTTTCTGTTGTCCAGGATAAACATTAACAACCTCTTTTTATCCCATTGGTCGGTCTGTCACGTAGTTGACTAGAGAAAATGCAATTTGAGTGACCCTTGATACAGCCGTAGGCTAAGTTAACTGTCTCAGAAGGTGATAGGTCAACCGAGCCGGCTCACATTTGGAATTGTTGTTAAGACTACAAATAAACTCGATAATATTTTGTATTGTGCTGTGGTATTGTGTATTTATGCGTTAGTCTACCTACACTCATATTATAAAGAGGAAAGATTTGTATTTTTGTGTGTATGTGTGTGTGTTTGTAATGAATAAACTCAAAAACTACTGGACTGATTTCAAAAATTCTTTCACAAAACGAAAGCTTCCCGATATTTCCACGGAATCGGGACTTACGCGGGTGAAACCGCAGGATGCAGCTAGTGCTTAATATTTTACAATATTTTTTATTTATGTAACATGATTTTTAGTACAAATAATGTATGCCCATTGTTCTTTTCTCTATCATACAGAATGTTTGCAAGGTAAATCTATCGAGTTTTTTTTGTAATCGTGTTTTGGAAAATACCATTTTTTACAATTTTGTTGACACTCAGAAGATTTAAGTTAATCGATTTTATTAGTGTAAAAACGCACTAAAATAAATTCGAATCGGTCACTATGTACACTTCTAATTCACCTTTAGGGGACAGTCTACCTACTCTTTTCTCCATACAAACGTAGGTCGTCGATTGTTTCCTCCCTGGATAAAGATTTTAGAAAAAATATGTTTATGCCGTAAGTCCTATATCAGCCCATGCCCTTACGTTTTGATTTTTTCATTTTCTAATTTTTCTGAATTTTATTTCTATTCTAATGACAAAATAATAAAAAAACGTAGGGGCATGGTTATGGCAGATATACTTAGGTTTTATGGTATAAACATATTTGCTCTAATGTCTTTATCCAGGGAGGAAACAGTCGACTACGTTTGTGTGGAGAAAGAGTATAGAGACTGTCCTGTTAAGAGGAGTATATACGCCAACGACCTTGAAACTGAAAATCCCTGTCGGGCTCATCGAAAATTGTTGATTATTTCATGACGGAATGTCGTAGAACTTTTGTTTGTGCACAGATTGTAGGTGACATTGTTTCCTACATTTTGGTGTAGTTTTAAGACAAGAACCTCCTATTAGTGCAAAGCCTATCCAAATTTTAGACAAAAATGTGTGATTTGGCTAAAATGTTGATAGGCTTCAATACGTTTAGACTAGAGATGGGCAGACTAGTCGCCGACTAGTCGGGAAAGCCGACTAGTCGGCAGTTCAACCGACTAGTCGGCAACTAACAATTATACAATAAAACCAATATTTATTCAATTAGTAGTACAGTTTAGAAGGTGGGTAGTCAGAAAATCGTAAACAAAACACGTCATAGTTTACATACATCATCTAAACATCTAAAATGTCATAACATAACTATGCCTCAGCTCCATTTTTGTTTTCTACTTTTATTTTTATTTCAACCATTTTTTCGAAGTTTCGCTACAGCTTTCGAAGTGCAAACTTATCCAAAAATAGCAAATAAATCCTGCTAATATTATAAAGCTGAAAGTTTGCGAGTATGTATGTTGTGTGTTTGTTACTCAATCAAGTGAAAACGCTGAACCGATTCATGAAACTAGGTATTCTCGATATTCCCGCGGAATCGGGACTTACGTGGGTGAAATCGCGGGGCTTAGCTAGTTAAAATTAAATCTAAATAAAATTAAAAAAACCCCAAATGAAAAATTCAAGTTACAAGCAGCCCAGGTAATAGGCGTTTTAGAATATTCAAAATAGTTAACTTTTTAAAGCGTTTACGATTTACGATACGATTTGTTAACAGTTACATTTTACCGGGTCTTTATCGCGTATTATTATTTATTTTCTTACTCGACCATGTTACAATGATCTTGGTCGCGAGGAGACTGACCGTTGTAACCCCCTCGTACACTTTGCGCCGGGTACGACTGATCGTAATAATTCGCCCCTGAGGGCGAATTATTCGATTGACAATGTGTGTTGTTATTTTTAAATTCTGTTACATGACATTAAAAACGGCATAAACTATACATTACATTCAACGTAGTTTAAAAGTTATCTTGTCTATGGCGTGCTGAGCTCCATCTACACTAATATTATAAGGATGAAAAAAATATATTTTTTTGTGTGTGTGTGTCCGTACGCTTGTAATGAATAAACTCAAAAACTACTGGACCGATTTCAATTTCATTTCAACAAAAGAAAGCTACATTATCGAGGAGTAACATTACGAGGCCACTTTTGATCACAATATTCCTACGGGATCGGGACTTACGCGGGTGAAACCGCGGGACGCAGCTAGTAGTAAGGATAATAACAAACAAATAGGATAATAGGATTTAACCCGGCGTCATTGACGCTGGGTCATATTGACCCAAGGCAGTTTTAAACGTTCATATTTTTTTTCGCGTCCATTTCATGATTCGAGCGTTAGTGTAGCTGGAGATACAGCCCCCCTCTGCCCGCCTCGCTGACCCGCTCAGTGCGACGCCGCCTGCGCAGCGAGATTTCATACCATTTGATTTCATACTGCAATAATTGCAGCAGTTCCATGACTGTGAGTTGTGAAGTAGAAGACTGATCTTATTGTATTTACATGATAAGAAGTTGATTTGATCTCTTTTTTACTAGATAAGATAAATAATTCCTATTATTACTAAGAAATATTTTCCATAAATTAAAAATATAGACACGTGTTTTTTTATAGCTGATTTTGCATGTGTTGTTAAACAATTAATAAAAATTTGATTTATGTAATACAACATAATAATATAATATAATAATATATAATTTTTGGTTTATTATCTCAGTAAATAATCCTTTATACAAACACAATAATTCAAATTAAGCTGACTTGTTAAATTTCCTGAAAATCGATCGATGAAATTTTGGTCATTATGACCCATGGTCATTCATTGTCTTTGAAATTATTTTCACGTCATTGGCGCCGGGTTAAATAGGTACCGTTTCTCTGCTGGCCGTACTTATCTGCCCGCTTAACCCGACAGGAACATTGCAATAATAGATAAGCGACAATGACGTTCAACTTTGAACTTATCTCTCTTTTACACTTCTGTATTTTATAACCCGGTGGTACTGAGTTACAATACCTATAGAGCCACAATCTCTAACTGACAACACTCAAAATATGTCCGAGCGCCGTTCTACATAGGTATACCTTTTAAAATGATATTTGCTCGAATTTAGACTTTATCCTACTTGCATTACGTTCAAAGTCGCTCGCACGAAGTAAACAAAAACTCTGCGCCTGTGACAGCGTGCGACGAGTCTTGGCGCAGACATTATTTTTTCAGTTTGTGACTCTATAGGTATTGTAACTCAATGCCCGATGGCTAGATTATCGCGATAACGTGAAAATACGCGTTGTCGCGACACTGTGGCCAAAGAATACATCCTTATATCGTGATGTTTTAGATTCAAGCACTTCGTCGTCGATCGAACACGAGTTTGTATCGGGACAACGCAACTCGACTCAATGTATATACCTATTTGGCAGGCTTCTCTACTAACTATTCTTAAAATAATTAGTTTGTAGAATGTCTAACTGTGCATGTTTCATTGTTATGTAAGTTGTGTGTAGTTTATAAGTGGGTCCCAAATTTGTTTTGGATCTGTTTGTCACTAAATGATTATTTATAAGATTATAGTTTGTGACCTGTAACTATACCTAATAAAATAAAATAAAATAAAATAAAATAAATGTAGCCATAGTATAAAGAATAGTTTGATAAACTATTCGATGTTAATTCGAAAAATAAACCCTTTTTTTGGACTATACATATAATATTCCGTCTAAATAAATATATTGTTTTTTTTTAGTAAAAACTTGCGTTGTCATTCATTACGAATCTAATAACACCTTATATGCTAAAATCCATAGTTTAGGCTACAGAGAGTGACGAACGAAAATTGGATACAAACATACACGCTCGAAACATATAACCCTCCTCCGGCAGTCGGGTAAAAATGGGTAACAAAACAATAAGTAATTAAAATAAGATTTTCAACTAAAATATCACATTTTGTAAATTATTTTAGTATTAGGTTAGGGTAATTTTACCTCCGCAAGCCTCTGAAATTTCAATCTTTAATCTACCGTTTATAGACATTAAAAATAACATCCCTCTAATATTATAAACGCGAAAGCTTGCAAGTTTATATGTGGCTTTGTTACTCCTTCTCTCAAACACTACTGAACCGATTGCGATGAAACTTTGTATGATAGCTGGAGATCTATATTAACAATTAATTTTTATTATATTTTATTCGAAAGACAATACACCATTAAGGCTTGATTCGACAAACTGAAATAAGCAACGAAAAACAATTCTACGCTTAATTCGTCTTTTGTTCGAAAGAGCTGGTCGATAGATAAAATGACTATCTATGGTGAGGATTGTTATCCATTGCTTATTCTAGTTTGGTCGAACGTACCCGTAGGCGTTTTTACGACATCACGATATTCCCGCGGGGTCTGGTCTTACGGGAGTGAAACCGCAAGGCGGTGATAGTTAATTTAAATAAATCCCTATTTAAATTATATTAAAATAAAGTGGTTTTGTTTGTTATTACGTCGGTAAATAAGTGGTTGTTCTTACTCCTTAGAAATGAAAATTCATTTTTGTGCAATTTAACTTTTTAATTAAAATATGAAGCCAAACCGAAATAAAATGAGATTACGTTTCAATTTCGACTCTACGCGTTTCTAATTCGAGAGATAAGCAATTTAGTTAAATCACGAAATGGCTTTGGGCTGTTGTCCCGTAACGAAACCTACTTCATAATGTTACCAATTTCATTAATCTTACTAATGTTGTTAAGAAGACAGTCTACCTACTCTTTCTCTATACAAACGTAGTCGACTGTTTCCTTCATGGATAAAGACATTAGAGCAAATATGTTTACCCCATAAAACTATATCTGCCATGACTGACTATGCCCCTACTGTTTTTTTTTTTTTTATTTTCTTTTTAGAATAGAAATAAAATTCAGAAAAATTACATCTACAGTGACCGTACCTACCGTGTCTGAATCGTCATGCGTTGAAAAAGCTAAAAATATCAAGAATCAAGAAATTTTATTGAATAACTGTGTACATTAAGGTGACATGAAAATGTGTTATAGGTATCAACAGTTTGTCCATCCCGGACATACAATATTAAGGTAACTTAATAAAAATTAACATAATCAGAGTTAACAAATTAATCTAATGTAAAGCAAACATCTAAATCTGAATACTCTTTGACACTGTAGAAAGCTTTATTAAAAGCAACGCGATTCAAACTGAAAATTGAGTTAATTTTAACAATTTTTAATTAAAAATAGAAATATCAGTGTATACGGCCGTTCACCGAGAGAGTGTGAAAACATCGTGATTGAACGAAATTCACAAAGGACCCATATTACAGGAAGGTGTTTCGTAAACATTTATTTTTCGGTTGATGGATTACTGAAGGGCCATTTTGTTGAACTTTACGAGTACAAACAAGTCTTGTATGATTTTAATTATGTCGAACTCTAGTAAGTATAATATTTATTTATTTATTTTTTATTTTTAGCCTTTTTTGTCCCACTGCAGGGCAACGGCCTCCCTCCCTTCTCTCCAATCCAAAAACAAAATAAAACATCCCTATCCAGTGCTTGTTGGCCCAGTCCCTATGTGAAAACTACCCAGTCCCTACCCCAGTGCGAGTCCGAAAAGAAAATATTTTGTTTGTAACGATTTAAGCTGCCTTTAACAATCTATTTAGTCCTGTCAATCCTGAAGAAGGGACCTGTAAAGGTCTCGAAACGTTGAGCGTTGAAACAATGCTAAAAGTAATAAACACCACGCGATAAAAACCAAAATATATCTTTAATTTCAATACTACATTGCAAAAACAGATTTATTATTTATTTTAAATGTATTTATTATGGAGTAGGCTTGCACAGCACGTTAGCTTAGTCAAATATACAATACCACTGTCATACTGAAATCAGGCAGGGTTTCATCACGACGTTTTCCTTGTTTTCTTTAGTTATTTATGAGGACATGAATGTAACAATAAACAACAAAATTAAACTTGATGCAGTTGACGAAAACAACAACAGTGTAAGTTTGTAAGTAGGTCGCGACCTGACACCAGCAGCGATGGGACAAACAGACCATGAAATCGGATGTTCTGCGTATAAAAACATGTTTTTACAAAAAAAAAGCGATTAGATATTATGCGTAATAAAATTACTTTTGCTTTATTTCAAAAGTTTAGAATATGGCATTAAATTGTTTGTAAGGTTGCCTGGAAGAGCTTGTTTTTAGCGATTAGGCCGCCCATTGTACATCATTGTCACAAATGTTGCCGCTATACAAAATTACAAATAAAATAAATATTTTAGTGGGTCTCCAATACCCACAACATAGGTACATGGTTTTTTTGTGATAATAGTACGGAATCGTCAGGGATCCCTAGTACATTTTTGCCAAGTGATTACTATCAAGCTAGTTTCCCGTGAGTAGCTCCATTTTGATGAGACGCCCAAAAATTACCTATGAAATTGCCGTTCTTCAGTACTGATTATTTCAAAAAAAAAAGTTCAATCCGGAGTTTCGTATAGGAAAATGTTGGGCGTCTCATCAAAATGAAGCTTCTCACGGAAAACTAGCTTGATAGTAATCACTTTGCAAAAATGTACTACGGATCCCTGACTAGAACCTAACCCGACACACACTTGGCCAGTTTTTATCACTCATACATAATAATATATCCTGTCATACGCGAAAGAAAGCGCGGTGCTCAGCTAGTGTAAAATAACAATTATTATTATTTATTCAAATTCACTGTCAAGATACTCTTAAGAGAGAAAATATGAAAATATTATTCTTAAAACGAAGCTCGAAGGGTCAAAACTTCAGAAGGCAGGATTTGTTTAAAAATACATAATCCTTTAAGTAATGTAACGTGGGTTTTAGGTACAGAATCATCCAAGTAATCTTCTAATATTTAACTGGAACTCTTTATAAATTCACCGCTCAGCGAAGCTAGCATAACAGCACGAGATACATTTTGTCAAATCGACATAAAGGTCTCTTTCTCTCAAGCGACGAGAAAAAGAGAAGGACCCTTTATGCCGATTCGACAAAAGATGTCTCGTGCCGCAGCACGATATTTTCTATGCATATTTTCAGAGCATAGGTATAGAAATTTTTCGCTAAATATTATTCTTAAGACGAAGCTCGAAGGGTCAAAACTTCAGAAGGCAGCATTTGTTTAAAAATACATAATCCTTTAAGTAATGTAGGTTTTGTAACGTTGGGTTTAGGGACAGAATCATCCAAGTAATCTCCTATTATTTAACTGGAACTCGTAAAATTTTAAAAACTTTTTATAAATTCACCGACTAGTTAGGCTAACACGAAAGAACGAGATACATTTTGTCGAATCGACATACAGGTTCCGTCTCTTTCTTTCTAAAGACGAGAAAAAGAGAAGGACCCTTTATGTCGATTCGACAAAGTGTTTCACGTGCTGTCATGCTAGCCTAGAAGGTCGGCTCCCGTAGCACACGCCCTTTGTCGACGGAGAGATAATGAATTATGTACATTTTTGCAGGGTTCCGTACCCAAAAGATAGAAACGGCACCTATTAACTAAGACTCCACTGTCCGTCTGTCTGTCACTAGGCTGTATCTCATGAACTGTGACAGCTACTCTATGGTCGTAATAACAAAAAACAGAATAAAATAATATTTAAGTGAGGTTCCCGTACCTGTACCATTACCATTTGTGGTAATGGTACAGAACCCTTTGTGTGCGAGGGTTCTGTACGAAACTGTCCACTATTACTGACGCAATTACTGAATCAAGTCGAATATTGAATTGAAACCGAGTGCGTCTAATTGAAGCCCTAATTGGGTTCTGAATGCTTTTACCATCGCATCGTGGATGTCCGATGAATGTAGGTATCCAACCTTTTTTAATGAAACCTTCTTTCATTTCACTCTGACGTTAGGTGGCTATTTGCTAGATATATCTCGTGGCTTCACGCGTGTACTTTTTTAACAGCAATGTTCGTGGAAATACAGGTCTACGGGGTCACTTTACTTTTTCTGTGTTTCCGCACCGCAACTGGGCATTTTTGCGTGACTTTAAGCCTTAGGTTTCCTCATGATGTTTTTCTTCACCGTAAGAGCGATGTTAATAGCGCACTTAAATATTTCTTTTTTTTTTTTTTTTTTGAAAAAGTCAGTCAAGTCAAAGTTTTGCGCGCTCAGTCAGAATTCGAAACCACGCCCTTCGGAATAACAGTCGCGGTATTTACCACTAGACCAACACCGCTCGCAGGGCTACAGGGTTATTGTATTCCCAGAATCAAGAATATTTTATTGTTTAGGTGATTGACAAAGGGGTCTTAAGACAAATATTTAGGATACAATCCCTTGCCACCCACAGGCAAGCAATATTAAATATAATTTTTTTATCACGGTTCATGAGATACAGCCTGGTGCCAGACGGACGGACAGACAGCGGAGTCTCATTAATAGGGTCCCGTTATTACCCTTTGGCGGAGGAACCCTAAAAAACATAAGAAATATCAGAATATGGCCATTGAGTTACAATACCTAAGTATAGAATCACAAACTGAAAAAAAAAATGTCCGCGCCATAACTCGGCGCACGCTGTCACGTGCGCAGAGTTTTTGTTTACTTCGTTCGAGCGACTTTGAACGTTACGCAAGTAGTATAAAGTCTAAATTCGAGCAAATGTCATTTTAAAAGGTATGTAGAAGGGCGCTCGGACTTTTTTTGAGTGTTGTCGGTTGGAGATTGTGGCTCTATAGGTATTGTAACTCAATGGATATGGCGTGATAAACACCCCACTACGTAAAGAAAAGATTCATACCTGGAAGCTGTGGTTGGCGTTGTTTATGCTACACTCCGCGAATGTGGCATCTTCGAGTTCAAACTCGTCCCACAGTTGGCTCTGTAACAATATACACGAAAAATTAAGGAATAAGAATCATTCATTGTTCTAACTGTGTAGGTAACTGTGTAAGTACTAGGTATATTAATACTTAAGTTAGATAAATCTAAGTAATTATAATCCAATATTTATACCAACACGACAAACATTTGGTATTTATTTTTCAGTACGATCACAATATTCAGATAGGTCATAAAAGACTTTGCTGGGTTAACCAAGACTTTAGATTTTTTAAAAGGGGTCAGTGATTATTTTATGGGTTTTTAGTTTTAGAAACAACAAGGAGGGAGAATCCTTGAGTCTTCAAGTATAGAGTGAATAGGTTTCTTTATGGCAAGCACCGTCGACTTAGCGTCGCTTCCTTTCAGCGGCCTTATTCCGTAAAAAAACCGTGTAGACGCCGGCTAGCTTCTACACGGTTCGCAAGTTATTTTGTATTCTAGACGCGCAAAGAAGTCACGTGACGTGCCGTGTAGATGGCTACACGGCAAGTCACGTGACTTCTTAGCCTAAGCCTGCAGATTGCTGCAGGCTTTTTGTTTTGTGTGACGTCATTGGTTTCTAGAATACCGAATTAACTTCACAGTTTACAACGTAGTTTAAGGAAAATTGACTAGAGTCTACATGGATCTATGTAGTTTTTTCTTACTGAATAAGGCCGTAGTGAGATGAGGTCTTATCTCTTGTAAAAACAACAAAACCCTATACATAATTTCTAAAAGTGTTGTGTAACAATGGCAGACCCGACGGACTTTCTGGGGTTTGTAATTAATTATAATGATACATTGTTATTTTATTTGAGGGAAATTATTTTAATCATTTTTAAAGACAGCGACTAGGTATAGGTTTTACCCGGCTACGGCAAAGCCAAATGGCAGTCTATGTGTGGATGTTTGTATCTTTCACCGTTTTACTAAAAAAGGTGTCAATAGATTCGAAATAATTTAATGCCGGCTTGGTTGGTATAGTTCTAATGACGAAGCTGTCAAACGCACTGGTTCGATAGTCGCGATTTTGAATTCCCAGCGAGAAAGAATTTCTGGAAGCATAGCAATTCAAAATTGATAAAATAGTTTTACCAAGAATTTAAATCGTAATAAAAAACATGCAAAATGAACAAGTATTTGTCGAGGACGTTGTAAGGGGTTCCCTCAACAAATAAATTTAAACAGCGCCATTCAATTCGTAACATTGCATTGCGAAGTAACAGAGCGGAAATTGCCGATGTGTGGGAAGCCTTCACAGCAAACTCCATCAATAAGTAACAAAAGAGTCTCTCGACGCGTCGCGCGACGCGACACGATTCAATCGACTCTGCATTTTACAGTAGGACACGAATAGCTGACATGCGACGAACTCGAACACGCGTGGAAAACGACCATTGTGCTCGTTGAGGGTTGTCCCTTTTAAATGGACTCACATTTTTGCAAATGAATTTGTGTTTTGGAGGAAATGCGAAAAAGTGTTAGGTGTCGGTTTTAAAGTACCTCCTATTAATTCGCTACATGGACACAAAAAGTAGGTATCGGTTTGAAATTAATTCGGTAAAACTATAAAAATAAAGAGCATTTTGTAAGTCATTTAAATAATTTATAAGCAATGTCCCGCGCTTCCATCCACGTAAGTTCCGATACTACGGGATTTACCAAAAAACCGTTTCTTAGTGGAGACTTACACTTGTCCCTAGGACTGGCGGGTCGCCTGTGCGGTGAAATACTTCAGTCAGTTAGTCACTACGTAAATGGGTGGCTATGGCGCACAAACACTAAATATCTAATATATATGTATAACTAAATATCTAATATTTAGTGTTTTACGCACTTATGGGTTATAATTTGTTTTTAACGTGTGCTTATCCAAATAAACGTTTTTTGTTTCTTTCTTAAATAAAATTTTATAAATTCTTTGATATCCGACGAGAAAGAGTTGGTCAACAAGGAATTTTAATGATTTACACAAAATAATATTTGGAAACTAAAACTTTGATCTATGCTATAAGTTTGATTCATTTGCAGCCCTAGCACGACGTAGTAAATTGAAACCAGCTTTAGCACACGCTTTTAAGTGGAACTGTACGAAGTTTTTTTTCTTTTTTCTACAATTTAATCGTTGTCTGGCTTTATTTTTTAAAGGCTGTTGAGGAAATAACTTTTTACACGTGGTGCAGGTGAATTATGTTTTTATGACGACGAATAAGGTTGCGTTTCTGTCATAGGTAGGGTTGATTTTAGATTGAGATTACTAACATTATTGGACTGGCCGAAACCATTTTTTTTGTAAGATATTATAAATGTAGTCGGCCAGAGTTTTTAAGAGCCAACAATTAATTTTTTAAGCCTTTTTGAAGCAGCTAGCCAATGTTTTTTTTATTTTCCTAAAGGTTTATGCACATTTTTAGCTTAAAACTGTTAACTTTTACTATACCTACCGTTGTAATTCCGTAAGAAATATCTTCGCAAAGTTAAATTTTGACTATCATTGTGGACCTACTGTAGATACGTGCGGTACGTAAACATAAGTAGTTGCTAAGGCAATACGTGAAATCGACCGTAGCCCTTCGAACGTTCAGATGAGTAGTAAATAAATATAGACTTGTTACATGTTGGGTAACTCTTGTACAGAATAGGTATTAAAAAAAAAAGTAAAGCCAAAAAATGCAAAGGACTTTCATAATTTCTATCATCCAATATGTAAATTTCTATTAATTTTTGTATGTAGCTCAAAGCTATTTTATTTAGAAAATTTATTTTCAAGGAAAAATAGCATTCAAAAATTTTTGAATGCTAAAATAAGCTAAAATAGCATTCAAAATTTTTTTTTTTTTGAAAATTTTTGAATGCTATTTTTCCTTGAAAATAAATTATCCAATATGTACTCTATTTAAAGTAAATAAATGATTTATGATTATGATTTGACTCAATCTTTAATCTTAGGGTTTATGCATTACTTATGCGATGACTAGGTACCTAGATTTAACAAAAATAACTTGCCAAGTGCCAGTCCGAGTAGCAAGCGAACGATTCCGTACGATTATCACAAAAAAATCACGTATGTTGTATTAAATATTTATTTAATACAACGTACGTGTATTAAGATATAGAGGCTACAGCCGGTAGTTGCAAAAAAAACCGAAAATTATAGCAAAGGCTTTATTAACTAGTAATTACGAACTAATACAATGCGAGTATGATCGAAGTTGGAATCATAATGCACTAAAGAAATGATTTCTAAAACTAGGTAAAGTCGGTGTCGCGTCGGCGACTCGATGGCGCCTGCTGACTCTGCAAACGTGGCTCGGCCGCGTGATCGCCTGTTGTTGTGCATCGGTGCAAGCGCAGCGTATTACTTGGAATGTACTTGCGTAACACCTCCCCCCGAAGAACGGCGATTATTGAAGACGGATGTCGTAAATTGAGCCGGGGGTTGGTTGGGATCAACCCCTGTCTTAACAGGAACGGCGTAGATTGCTGTTAGCTCATGCTGCTTCCCTTCTTGGGATTCAGATGTTGTGATTCTCAATCGTTTCATGTGTCTGAAGTACATGGCTATGGTGAGGACACATGCACTTAATAGTACCACGTACATAGGTATGGTCGTATGGTACACGCTGTAGTTGACGTTATCATTGAGTTTTACGGTCGGCAGCGATGAGATCTTAGTATTGATCGAATGAAGATTTTTCAGATTTATGGAGTTGAGCTTCAACGTGGGTAGTGCTGACGAGGTAGCAGCGACTTCATCGGGTAGATCCATGAGCTTCAACGCTTGACCTTGTAGACGATCGTTAGTGTTAGAGATCGTGAATAGTGGGGTCTCGACGTAACATCTCTGCGGGATAACGACGAGGTAGCTGCCTTGTAGGGTCTCGTAAAGGTCTTGTCCACAGGTGAGTCGAACCTTCGTCGGAGTCGGGAAGTTGACGGTGTAATGTTTTTCATCGAGTTTTTCGTATGCAGGCATGGTTAGTGAAACTGGTACGGGATGACAGGCGGCGTTTCGTTGCTGCGTGGCGATTAGATGCTGGATGCAATCATCTGGTGTTCGGCTTTGCGGGCTCTGGTTGTCTTCGCAGATGTACCACTTGTTGGTCTTCGGGCATTCAGCCTCAATATACCTGAAGTCTTTCTCAAAAAGGATCAGGTAAGGATAAGGAGGCGACAGGACTTCGTGATTTTTATTGGGAACTAGGGATAATTTATACATATCATAAATTGATGCCAAAATGATGGGGAATTTATATACTATAACTATCTCGTTACCTACGTAATAAGATCCTAACCTAATTATATCGAAATATTCCCTATAATCTAAACTCAAAACTCTCTCTCTGCTATATAGTGTACTCAACTTGCCAATCATAGCTTGTAGAGTATACAAATTAAGAACCGAATGATGCACCGTGGAAGTCCTAATGAAAGCTAGTACGTTCTGTAGGTTATGTAGCTTTTGGGATATCGAATCGACATTATCGCTTAATATCAATAGAACTTGAGCTAAGTGTGCGTATTTCACCAGGTCGTAATCGTTACTTGCTACACTTTCGTTAACTTTATTGATAAGAACAATTAGTTGATTTTGATTTTCAACTATTCTATCTATAACTGTCGTATATTGAGATGTCCAATTTTTTGAAAGGCTAACTTGACTATTTAATTCGGTAGCTAAGGTATTCTCGTTGTCCTGAAGGGACTTAAGGGCATGATTGAAATGTAATGCATCGGTGTAATCTAAGTTACCGGTTATACTTTTTATTACAGATCCGAGACCGTCTACGAGTCCTCTTTTAATACGGTTACTCTCGAAGGTCTGTAACTGTTCTAAAACGGTATAAAGCTTATTTCTAAGGTAATTAAGATGTGGTTCGAATAGTGAATTGGTCCTATTATGAAGATTCGGGGTTAAACTGTCTAACTGAAGGTTAACTGAATTTACTTTATCTCTAATGATTTGCAAATCGACAGATTGTAGGAAAGAATGATAATGAGTTACAAGTCTAGCGGAACCTAGCTTGAAAGGTAAGACTCCAGGACCTTTGTCAAGGCTCTCAAGTCTTATCTCCTGCATCAGAGCTGGTGACAGGATGAGATGAAGGACCAGGAACATCCTGTAACAATGTACTAGATTTAGGGACCCTTTTCAGCCTAGTCTTGGCTATCGGACCTCGCTTTTTCTTAGTGTATATGTGAATTGGAAGGTCGGCCATTACAACATCGTGAGTATAACGAGGGGCTAGTTTCTGACGGGAAGCAAACGGATTTTTGACGAAAATCTGCTGCTCGGGTGAGTACTCAGCTTCTGGTTCTCGATTTTTGTTTCGACAATCAGTAAGATGTTTACGTGAAGCGTCAGAGAGTTCGTGTATAGTATTGTAAGCTATAGTCATTTTATCCTTATGATTCAGCATGTAATTTTGTAATAATTGAGTTGAGATATCTATATCAAATGGATCACGCGGGTCAAAGTGACCTGTGATTACTTCTATGGGTTTACACTTTGTAAAACTATGAATACTACTGTTATAAGCTAGTAAGGCATAGGGCATTAGATTTATAACAGGTTCTGATCTTTGACTTAATTTTAAGATACGAAGATGTTCTAGTATCGTAGAATGAAATCTCTCAACGATCCCGTTCTCGTTTGGAGCATGAGGTGCTACCCTATGGTGGTGAATTTTGTGAACCCTTACGAACTCTGCGATTAGTTGATTAGTGAACTCAGTACCGTTATCTGTTACTATGGTGATGGGTATGCCATGATGGGTGCAAAAATTGAGTATGGCCTGAACTACGCTCACGGCGGTTCCGTCTCTTAGGTAGTAGGCTTGCCCGTACTTAGAGAATGCATCTACGATGGTGAGAAACTTTTCACCCTGAATGGTTAACAGATCGAGATGAACTAGTTCAAAGGGTTTAGTAGCTGGTGTAACTACTTTAAATTGCTGTTTGATCGGGTTACGATCGTATTTCGCTTGCCCGCAAGTAGTGCACTCGTTAATGAATTTAGTTATAGCTTCTCTCATTTTCGGCCAGTAATACCTATGAGACAGGGCAAGATAGCATTCATTTATACCTCGGTGGTTGGTTTTTCCATCGTGGTATTTATTAATGATCTCTTGTTGCCTGAGATATTCACTTACATTCTCTACTTCGCGCTTGGTTAGTGAAATATTCATTGCCGAATTTTTGAAAGTTTTTTGAATGATAGGAATGATAGAATACATAGCCAATGGAGGGTTAATAAGCAAACCGGTTTTAATTTTAGGATGAACATATTCTTTTACAGCGTTGATAATGTCATCTTCTAAATTAGACTCTGAAATTTGTAATGATATTCGCGTATGGGTCTCGAAAGGTTTTGTAACTTTAGGTCTACCTTTAATGTCACCTACTATATTGAAAACTATTTGCTTAGTGAACCTATTCAGAACTTCATCTGAGATGGGAATCTCTAAGATCGGATTTTCGTTGTTTGTATGCACAGTAGCGGTCCTGGAACCGGAACCATTATCGGCTTCTGTGGCTGTTAAAGTCCGAGATTCATCGTGAGGTGTTTCAGATGGGTTGACAACGATTGACATAATCTCTTCATTGTTTAATTCGATCCTAGAGAGGGCATCGGCATTGGTGTTATTTTTACCCTGCTTATAGATGACCTCGAAATCGTATTCACTAAGTTTTAAACGCCATCTTGTTAATCGTGACCCTGGCTCTTTTAAATTCATCATGTACTGTAATGGCTTGTGGTCTGAAATAACTTTAAATTTACGGCCAAACAGGTAGGGTCTAAAGTATTTAGTTGCCCATACAACCGCTAAAAGTTCTTTTTCTATTGTACTGTAGTTACATTCGCTGGAATTTAGAGTTCTAGATGAGTAGGCGATCGGTTTGTCCGAGCCTACTGGGCCTTGAGATAATATGGCCCCAATAGCTACGTTAGATGCATCTGTAGTAAGAATAAATTCTTTAGTGAAATCTGGATATTGCAATATGGGGTCGTTAGTTAGCAAAGTCTTACAGTGTTCAAAGCAATCGGTATATTTCTGATCTAAAGTTATTTTCGAACCTTTTCTCAAGCATTGTGTTAGTGGTTTAGTTAAGCGAGCGAAATCTGGGATGAATTTTCGATAGTACCCAAGTAAGCCAAGAAAACGTTTGATTTCAGTGGTGGTCTTTGGTAAGGGGTAGTTTTGAATAGCTTGGATTTTATTAGGGTTAGGTTTGACACCGTCCTTACAAATGACGTGTCCTAGGAACTCGGTCTCTAACTTTAGAAATTCAGACTTATCCATCTGGATTTTAAAGTTAGATTCTCGTAATTTTGTAAAGACCTTTTCCAGGTTATTCATGTGCTCCTGAAGGGAGGTACTGAATACTATAATGTCATCTAGATAGACCAGGCACACTTCATTCTGTAGATCTCTAAGAACATTGTCCATCACACGCTGGAAAGTTGATGGAGAATTTTTAAGTCCCATCGGCATTCTTAAAAATTCATAGTGGCCATTCTCTACGTTAAATGCAGTTTTGTGAATGTCTTCTGGATCCATTTCTACCTGATAGAATCCAGAAGCCAGGTCTAAAGTTGTAAAATATTGGCACCTTCCAAGTTTGTCAAGTACGTCAGTTATGTTGGGAATCGGGTACTTATCATCAATCGTTTTCTCGTTAACTTTCCTGAAATCAACGACAAGGCGCCACTTGACCTTTCCAGACGCATCCGCCTTTTTGGGTACGACCCAAATTGGTGAGCTCCATGCAGAATCAGATGGTCTGATTATATTCTGGTCAAGCATCTTATTAATTTGGTCTCTGACTTCTTGTCGATGAACAAAAGGATACCTATAGGTTTTTGTATGTACTGGAATTTCATCTCTAGTTCTAATTTTGTGTTTTATCTTATTGGTGAATGTTAATGGTTCACCATCAATATAAAACACATCACAAAAATTAGCACACAGCTGTTCTAAGTTTGCACGCTCTTCCGGATTCAAATGATCGGTACGTAGTCGAGAGATGACTTCTCTAGCGCGTTCGGATAAAATTTCAGTACATTGAGTTTCGATATTAAATAACTCAGCTACTACAGGTCGGTCCATAGAAAATATGACGTCATTAGGTGAGGGGTTAGTAACTTCTACCCAGCCTCGGTTGTTCCTTACTGTAGTTATGCAATCTGGGATTGAGCAGTTACAGATGGTTTGATTTTCTACTAGCACATCTCCGTCTCGCGTGTTAACAGGTAATCTAATTAACTTTGTAGAATTTGCAGGTATTATTTCCTCGTAGAGGTTAGCATTGCGCGAGTCGTACATGTGAATAGGAATGCGAGCGTTACGAGTTACGAGTACTTTATTCCTAAGATCAATATTCGAACTCCACGCCTCCATTAGATCAAGTCCTAAAAGGCCATCGAAATAATTATGAAACTTGTATACGAATAATGTGAATGTTCCCTGTTCACGAAATTCGGGGAAACATGGCAAAGTGATAGAGTAGTTATTTTT
Organism: Idaea biselata; assembly: GCA_958496205.1. Taxonomy (NCBI): domain Eukaryota; kingdom Metazoa; phylum Arthropoda; class Insecta; order Lepidoptera; family Geometridae; genus Idaea; species Idaea biselata. Next base: position 36,393,291 of record OY292394.1, on the reverse strand, counting down.
ACTCGTAGCATGTACATTTGTAACCTCAAAGGGGTCGTAGTTAAGGGGTATATGACTGAAATATTTTTCGATAGCTTCCGGGCTGATAAAAGATTGATTTGCACCTGTATCAATTAAAAATTTCAGAGGGGGATTTGAAATTTGAATGTACCCCAGTTGTCTCTGGATATGGAAATTTAATTCTATTTTTGCTTTTCTATACTGGACTCCTGCTGAAAATTTTCATCGCTAGAAGGGTTCGATACGTGAGGAATTTCCTCCACTATTACGGGTTCCGAATAGTACGGTTGTTCGTATGGACCTTGTGGGTACTCGTTATAATAGTACATCGGGTCATATTCATAATCGTAGTTGTCATACGGATAATCAAAATCGGTACAGTCGTAATCGAAATCGTTGAAGTTAACTTCCCGAGTTTTAAAGTAGTTACTCGGTGGCGGATTCCCGGATCGACGCCAGTCATGTAATGTCGGGGGTAACTGTCTAGGTACAAATGGACTTACACCACTCATAGGACGGGGGTGGTTGTTACTATTCCCGAAATTAAATTGTTGCTGCTGTGGTGGTCGGTTATTTAATCTGAACGTATTACTCTGTGGGTTATAATTTTGAGGTGGTGCTCGCATCATTTGTTGAGTGCGAGTTGGTCCGCGGGGCGCTTGCATAGCGAAGTTGGACTTCCAACCTTGAGGAGGTTGTGCTTGCATATGTGGTTGCCGCGAGGGGCCCGGCATACCGAAAACTGGTTGCTTGGGCATATTAAATGGCATACTAAAAGTGAAAGGCTTATTTGGTGCAAAATTATTTAGTGGGAGATTAAAGTTATGTGACGGTGGCGGCTGCCCTTCCTTCCTACTAGGACCACTTTCATTTCGCTGTTGAACGTATAAGGTATTGAGCTCATCCTGGACAAATTCCAGGGCCTCTTCCATAGATTTAGGCTTCATACAGCGTATTCGACACCCTAACGGATCTTTTAAACCTCGTAAATAAGCTTTCAAAGTTAATTTTTGATAAAACTCACGCTTAGATGTAATCGTTGTAGCGACGTCCTCGTGAAGCGAGACATACGTCATTATGGTGCTGAATAAATTTTGGCACTTTTCGTAAAATTCTTGTGGGGTTGAGGACCCCTGAGTCTGTGCGTTCAAATCGGTATTAAGAGAGACCTCGTCACGATGGTCCGCGAAGTTATTCACTAGGGCATTTCTGATCCCTAACCAATTGTCTGAAGCACCGCTCGTATTTATGAGCCGGGACGCAGGCCCGTGATTTTATTTAAAATGCCACTGAGCAAAGATAAATTAGTGAGCTCATGCCCAGGTGTTGTCTTAAAGTGTGCAAGAATTAACTGATCGGCTAGATCTATGAACCGGGTTAATATGTGCGGGTTTCCATCAAATTCGGGCAAAAGTCTTAAGGACTTTTGTATGTTATCTAATACGGCCATGGAATTATTTCCTGCAGCGTTTTGATCATGTAGCGCCATATTGTCTTGGTTGATATTTCTGCGCTCGTCAAAAGACAAATTCCTATCTCGAAATCTACTATTACTATCACTTAACCTAGAAGATCCTGATTCTCTTGGATGAAAAATCTTGATCAAATTACTCAATAAATTATAACTAAAATTTTGCGGGGTTATAACGACCAATACTGACCTACTAATAAATTGGTCAAAACGAACAATAGTGTCCTACTAAACTAACACGTAAAATAATTCGTAAATCCGAGTTACGAAAATTTACCAAATAAAGTACTCAAATTTAATATATGGGTTAATGGCTAGGAACTAGGTTATAACTAGGGAATAAGGACTGAGAAAGATTCAGTACTTACAACATGGTTTTCTCCGCCGTATCGATTATCGGATACCTATCGACTGCAGCTTCTTTCGTAGGTTCGGACTGCGCGTAGACTCACTGACTCTACTGCAATCCTACCGACTGCGCCAGATATAGAGGCTACAGCCGGTAGTTGCAAAAAAAACCGAAAATTATAGCAAAGGCTTTATTAACTAGTAATTACGAACTAATACAATGCGAGTATGATCGAAGTTGGAATCATAATGCACTAAAGAAATGATTTCTAAAACTAGGTAAAGTCGGTGTCGCGTCGGCGACTCGATGGCGCCTGCTGACTCTGCAAACGTGGCTCGGCCGCGTGATCGCCTGTTGTTGTGCATCGGTGCAAGCGCAGCGTATTACTTGGAATGTACTTGCGTAACAATTAAATAAATATTTACTATTTACCCACTTAAATATTTATTCTATTAAATCTGTCAAGGCTATCACGGTTCCTGAGATACAGACTGATGTGATGGATGACAGACAGACAGACGGCCATCTGGTCCCGTTATTACACTTTGGATACGGAACACTAAAAAGTAGTGCCTAACTAATAATGTTACCAGTGTCGTTTTTTTTTTAAATTTAAATATCAATTCCCAAAAGACTTGTCTATGACCGAAACTATAGTGGTGATAGGTAGGTTAGAGAAGGTTAAGACAAAAGCGAGCGAAGCGAGCTCTTGCTTAATCATTTTAATTAATTTCTGTCACAGATTACTAGTTGAAAACCCATTATTTATGATACCTATTCAAAATGTATTCGAAATCCATATTCATATAACTTTATCGCTGCGATTGCAAGGTATAATATTTAAATGTAACGAAAATAAAAGGCGCATCTCCCAACAAAATATGAACTGAAACAGTTAAATCAGAACGAATCTGAATAATTCCTTTGATAACGCAACCCGCCAGAACTCTCAAATAAATAACAGAGGTAAAAGTTACCTGGAGTTATTTATAACTTTAGTTTTTGGAAACAAAAGGATTAGCACCACAGACTTAGTACATTTGTAGGAAAATTTCTGCGGTTCGTTTCTCGCATTGTATCCGTTTTAATTTTGTGTTTTATTGTTTTATGGTCAACTCGTTACTGCTAATCTTTATTAGCTGCCATTATTATGTGGTATTGTAAAGTGTTGAAACATTTTACGCATTTATTTATTTATCTTGTTTTGTTTTTGCAACTACCGTACATTTTATGTAGGCTGGCCTATATTTGTTCAGGTCGTAAAGGTACTTACGACCTGATTTTAATGGCACGGGAACGGTACAATAGTTCTGCGTGACGTAATAATAATAAAAAAATTATATATTTTAATTTAAAGCATACTTGGTAATGTAGAAAGCTGAACACCTGTAATAAAATGTAGGCTATTTCTAGAATAACAAAACTTTCAGAATCTATACCCAATGCACCCTCGACCTCTGTGGCGCGTCGTGCGAATGTACGACTGCAATTCAGAAGGTTACGGACTCGATTCCCGCCGGATGCAAGTATTTAAGTTTAAAAATATTTTTTTGGGGTGTCTAATGTTTTTATAGAATAAAAATAATTTTAAGAACCATATGCATAAAAGTTTTTTTTTATTATATCCAGTCTAGTCACCGTAACACAAGCTAAGTAGGTAGGTAGCTTTAAAACGGGGCTAGATGGCGCTGTGTGTTGTTCACAGAATTTATTTATTAATTTACCGTCAATTGAAAGCCAAACACCCCTTTAACGATCTGCCTTTGCTATCTATACCTACTTTCTCCCGCATTCAATCTCCACAGAGAGCCATGTCAAGACATCTCTACAGCGATTCAACCGCTCCAATATTCAATAGGCACGGCACTTGACAGTGATAAGTCTAATTGTTCGCAGCATCTGTCAGGGCGTAAACAAGTCTATGTAGATCGAGATATCAATCAATATACGCTTTGTTTGTTCCGTAGATCCAAGTATACCTGCTGATATGATGCGTTCAGGTAGGCTCTTTATTAAGGGAAAAATCCTCGAGTATTTTAGTTTTGGAACAAAGTTCCTTATCGCGCTTTGCGAAAGGGGGCTAGACGGAAATCATTAAGACCAAAAGTTGTAACGACACTTTTTGCTATAGTTGTAAGCCGTGCGGCGTGCGCGTGTTTCTCTCTCTCTCTCTCTCTCTCTCTCATAGAAAGGAACTTCGTTCTATCCGGGTGTCCCTTGTCCCTTGGGATTGGTTAAGCTTTGTGTTTGGAGATATGTACATCGCTTAGATAAAAACAAATAAGGGCAGATACGGTACCTAGCCACGGCAAATGACGAGAGACGAGAGACGATGAAACTGCGGCAGCTGACGCACTAGCCTTAGTCGTACGTGGAACCGTTGTCACGTGACCACATACTGTAACACTGCGATTACTAGCTCATTTTCCGACTACGCAATGTTAGAATATACCTACTGTATCTTCCCCTAAAAGAACATCATTGGTACATCGCGATGATTCGAATTGAATGACAATGTGTCCTCGGCTATGGCACGCTAGATACAGTTACAATGCATTTAAAACCGAATAAATTGTGTTTTGAAGTCTTTTTTAATTTGAACGTTCCCAAAAACAATTGTGTAAAATCCAATTCTAATAATAAAGATAAAGATAAAATCATTCATTTGCTAGAATACAATACATAAAGATCTTATGGTAAAGTACATAGAACATGTATTCAGTCTGCAAGCAGACGTGCAAATATTTCCGTCACTATGAATTTAATTTAAACAAAAAAAAAAAAAAAAAAAAAAATTAGGTATAGCAAAATAAACAATATTCCCAAAATGTCACTTATCTCTATTTTTAACACAGAAATCCTTGTATTCCTTTTCGTCATAAAAACAATGATGGAGAAGCCAGTTAAACAATTCTCTCTTAAAATTGTTTCCTTCTAGAGCTTTGAGGTCGCGGGGTAAAAAATTATAGAAAGAAATACACATATTATAAGCATTTTTTTATAGATATCTTTCTGGCAGCGAGGTTGGAAAATCATGTCTGAGAATTTGCCTCTTTTTTGCCGAGAACGGACGTCTGTGTATTTGTTAAAATAGTTCATGTTATTTTTTACAAATAGGCACACTTCCCTAATAAACAAACACGGTAATGGAAGAACTTTGCATGATTTGAAAAGCGGTACACAACTATCTAAGAACCAAGCTTTATTTATTACTCTAATGCATCGCTTTTGTAATTTAAACACCCTAATTGCGTCAACCGACTTGCCCCACAGTAGCAAACCATAGTTCAGGAGCGATGACACATGCCTGTGATAGGCCATCAGTGCCGCCTCCCTAGATACAGTTTGCCTTATTTGCTTTAATGCGAACACAAAACGCTCAAGATTTTGGCATAGTTTATCAATATGCACCTTCCAATTAAGGTTCCTGTCCAGAATTAAACCGAGGAATTTAAAATTATCAACCTGCTCTATGATTTCTTTATTAAAATAAATGTCAATAGGTAATGGTCTAGAGTTATAAGAAAGAAATTGAATTATTTTCGTTTTATTTACATTAATTATTAAGTTATTGTTTATCATCCAATTGTTTACGTCATTCAGAGCATCAGTCACCACATTTTCCGCTTTGTTTTTATCTTTACATTCTACTAAAATTGTGGTATCATCAGCATATAAAATGCAACGATGATAAGTAGCTTTCGGAAGGTCATTAATATATAAGAGGAAAAGTAGAGGACCCAAAATACTGCCCTGTGGGACTCCTGTATTGTTTATAAGTGGTTCCGATCGGTACCTATTTTTCACTATCTTATTCTTGTTGATAGTCTCAACTCTAGATATTTCAAACAATCTCAAACGAAAAAAAAACTCAATAAATAATAACTAGAGTGGGATGGTTGATTGCTAAATAACTAGGAGGGAGGAAGATGAAGAATTACTCTTCCGTGTCTATCCGCGTTGGTATCGCTTTTTTGTCTGACTTCTAAGTAAATTGATTATAAAATGGCATTTGAATTTGACATAACTGCGTCAAATTCACATTTCAGTCAAAATATTGCTTTTTCATTCCATACGCGGACGCCATTTCTAGTCTATACTCCCCTACGTTTTACTCAGGTTTTATTGCACGTGTAAATGGCGTAGGTAGAGGCACATAAAGCAAAGACTCCAAGATACAATAGAAAGGTAATAGGATTCTTTGACGCAGAGGTCTTATTACCTTATTCACAAACGACCCTGTGCGTAGCTTAATGCTTTGTCTTGCTCTTGTGAGTGACAATCAACGATTGCGGGAATGTGACAAAAACTGAGTCCGGGCATAAGGTCGTTTGTGATTACGGCTATAAAACTGCACGTTGCAATATGGAAGGGGATGGAGGGATGGAGTGTTGCCTAAGGAAAGGGAGGGGAGGTATTAGGACCTTTTTCATAGAGGTCAGTCGACTACTCTTTCTCCATACAAACGTAGTCGACTGTTTCCTCCCTAAATAAAAACATTAGAGCAAATGTTTATGCCATACAATTTGGTTTGTGGTTATACCTATTCTACCACTGTGCAAAATTCCACACTTAAGCTGTCGACCAGAGAAGTATTGACCATACAAGCCGTCAATAACATTATTGATGCGCAATAATGAGCATGCCCTAACAAGTGTACTAAGTAGCGCATGCTCGACTAAAAACCGGCCAAGTCGCACACCAAGGGTTCCGTAACATTATCACAAAAAAATCTCTTATTGTATATGGGAGCCACACTTAAATATTTATTTTACTAGTTTTTAGTGTTTGTTTTGTTATAGCAGTAACAGAAATAAATCATCAACTGCCCAGCTATCACAGTTAACGATATACTATATCCGACAGCCGACTCTTTGTAATTCCGTTTCTTTCCTTTGGGTACGGAACCCTAAAAATGACGGTGGCATTACCATTAAAGTACAATAACACTTCGCAAATGCTACCTAGAGTACCTACTTATCTCTTGTACAAACGACCTCTACCCGACCGAGGCGAGGGCAATCCCGAGTTCGTCTCGTACGGCGTTGGATGCCGGCCAAAGGTTATGCAAACCCGAGGGGGAAAAATTACACTTTATTTAATTAACACTTGAATTAATACGCTGCGCTGATGGTCTAGTGGTAGATATCTCGACTTTCATTCTGAGGGTTGTGGTTTTGAATTTTAGTCGACCACGCACCAATGTCAAAATAAATATATGCGCGCTACATCGCTCGTAAGGTGGACCGGAAAACGCCAAGCAAAAACTTTTCTTTTTTTAGGGTGCCGTACCCAAAGCGTAAAAACGGCACCCTATTACTGAGACTTCGCTGTCTATCCGTCTGTCACCAGGCTGTATCTTATGAACCGTAACAGCTAGATGGTTGAAATTTTCACAGAAGATGTATTTCGGTAGCCGTTACAACAAAATAAAAAAAATATTTAAGAGGGGCTCCCATACAACAAACGTGATTCAGGAACAGTAAAACGCGATACCGCTATGTATTTTGACCACTAACGCTAGCTAACTCTAGTGAAACTGGAGAAAGACTTGCGGCAATGGTTTAATAAATTGTAACGTTCGGGTTGCGTTCACAGAGAGGTTGGTCCAGTGCTCATTTTAGGATTCCCTACCTAATTGTGATAGTGGAACGGAACCCTTCGTGTGCGAGTGGCTTAATCCCGACTGACTGATAACAATTTCAGGTTCCCCAGTCTCCCCCAGGTCCTCTTTTACAACACCCACGGGTAGAGATGGAGTAGTCCTATTTTACGCTGAGGCTGCACGGTGAACGACTTACTTTAGATCTAATTTAACTCAGAATACCTATAATATAACTAGCGGCTGCATTATTTTAATTCATCGTCCCTCGAGTAACATTATCCAGCTAAAGTGGGTACTTAGAATAAGTGGGTGACTTGAAGTGGCGTCGTCTTACCGACACGCTCGCGCCGGTGTGCTTGTCCTCTTTTGATGACGATTTCTAACGCTTCCTCAAGTAGGTAGATACCTAATTGTTTAATTAATTAATTGGTAACTTTAAGCACATTATTGTTTCAAAGAGAACAAACGCTTACTTTAGTTAAGTTTCTACCTTAAGTGTGAAATTAAAACACTCTTTATTACTTTTATCATTATTTCAATGTGATACGCGCGCGTCGGGCAAACTCCAAAGTATGAAATTTTGTATATCCGTTGTCTAGTACCCATAGTACAAGCCTAGTTGCTTAGTTTGGGGCTAGATGGCGACGTGTGCAACGTTCTGCAATATTTATTTATGAAATTCAGCCAGTCTTTCAGCTTGTATAATGTATACCTACTCCAGAAGTTCATGGTAGTAAGCTGTATGCAGGGCACGATACTCGTCTTAAACTGTGTCGCGCTCGGGGCATAAATGTTTTCACTTTCCATTCATAGAACGAGAGGCTACAAACTTGCATAGAGCTTTTTAATTTGTTTCGACTTTGATGCTAGGTCGTTTTTTAGGGTTCCGTTAGTCAACAACAAATCTTTTTAGTTTCGCCATGTCCATCTGTCCGCGGCTTAGCTCAGAGACGTTATAATGAACATAATGATAATGCCAACAATAACATAGAATAAAATAATAACTAGGTTTTTTTAGATAGGTAACCCAACATGTATAATGGGGAGATGTTTTTTTTCTCGTGCACCTCATCGTGTGGGGTATCGTTAGGTTTGAAATTATTATGAGTTTCAAAAAACCATTCTTCAAAATATTAATCTTAAATGTGCCAGTTTTTGGATTAGTGTCATCTAACAGCCAAATAGCTGTACTTGAATAAGCCATAATATGTATTCACGATACTACTGCCTACATATAAAGGGAAATTATCACAGCTGAACTTGCGAAAACCCCCGCAGAGATATACCTGCGTCACGGGCTCGTAGGCCGCCCGGCCGTTAGTATTAGGTTAGAAATCCGTTAGTTTGTTAAGGTCCGCCACATAAATCCAGAATCGCATACCGAATATTTCAAACCCGATATAAAATCACCAGCTATAGAAAGTAACTATGTTTAATTACATTTTCCCGGGTCTTTAACGCGTATTATTATTTATTTTCTTACCTCGACGTTTCAACCATGTTACAATGTCCTTGTTCGGGGACAATACAATAAATAATAATACGCGATAAAGACCCGGGAAAATGTAACTATGTTAACTATATTAACTCGTTGAAATCAAAAAGACGACTTTAAGCGATTAAGGCAGAAAGAACTAGTAAAATAAGCCATTCTATCGTTTTTTTTCTTCTCCTTCTCAATCTAAAACATTTCAATTATGTTCAAGAATATCATGAAGAAATATATTAAATAATAAATAAACCTAATAAAAAGATATTGACCCATAAATTAGAAAAAAAAACATCAAAGTAAACCACGGAGCGTTCGTTAATTAATATAATATCTCATTATTTTGATACAGTACCGAGCACCCAAACTAGGTCGCCACCTGCAAAATCTTTAGAAATCAGGCTTAAGAACGTGGCGACTGTTACCATTTCCATACAAAATTAATACCAAAATAAATTATGAAAAATTTAGTTTTCTAAATTTTTTATAATTTATAAAACGGAGAAACATTTTTCAATGAAAAAAATGTTTCTCCGTTTTATTTCATTTCGAATGAATATTTTGGAAAACCTTGCGGTTTAAAAGTAAAATCTTAATCCGAATAATATGGATATTAAGGTAGAAAACTAATTTAAATAATTTATTTTGATATTAAGTTTGTATGGAAATGGTAACTGTCGCCACGTTCTTAAGGAGTCATAGTTACATTGTCCCGAATCTTAATCGCGTATTGTTATTTATTTTCTTACCTCAACGTTTCAACCATGTTACAATGGTCTTGTTATAAATGCGAAAGTAACCTTTATTGCGCGACCTTTATCATAAATGCGAAAGTAACTCTGTCTGTTTGTCTGTTGCGTTTTCACGCCTAAACCGCTGCACCTATTTTGATGAATTTTGGTGAAGAGATAGATGGATCCTTGGAGAAGGGCATAGGCTTCTGATCTGGATTACGCGGGTGAAACCGTGGGGCGCAGCTAGTATTTTATAAATCTATATCTTTAAAATACTTTGCCCTGACTGACTTATGCATCAACGCAGGGTCTAAACCGCTGATAGAAGAGAGCTGATATTTGGAGAGTGTTCTTCATATGATGTAGGCATCCGATAAGATTCCCACGGGATCGGAATAGTGGAGTTTTAATAGACAAGTGTTAAGAGGATAGTCTCCATTCTCTTTCTCCATACAAACGTAGTTTACATTTTCCTCCCTGGATAAAGACATTAGAGCAAATATGTTTATGCCATAAAACTTATTATCTGTCATGAGTCATGCATGACTATGCATTTACCTTTTTATTTTATTATTTTTTAATTTTTTATTATTATTTTAATTAGACTTGTGTTTTTATATTATTTAATATTGTGTATTATATTATTGTTGTGATGTATTATATTATTACTTATCCTAATTTCATTATGTGTACATAAGCTCTTATATATCTACTGTATAAAACATACATTTATATAAGTACTATCTTGTATTCGGTTACATATACCTATATAATATCTGCACGTCTACTATGTATTTTTTATTTTATTCTTCGATCTATTTAAAATAGATCAACAATGATCGACTGAAGGTTTCGGCAGAAAAACAGCGTTCAACCGTGGTCTACCGTGGTTGGGCAAATGCTGAGTCGGGGCCTTTATGCTGTTGTGACACACATTAACACAACGTACCTATTATATTACAACTGTCTTTTTATAACCATTTTTTGTAATTTCTCTGTGTATGTGTGTTGTTATAGCAAATAAATGTCTGTCTATGTCTATGTCTATGTATGGAGAAAGAGAATGGAAACTATCCTTTTAACCAAGCTTTCTTTATTCCGCAGTCATTCAAACAGTTAGTGGTACTAACAAGAAATAATTAGGCATAGGAATACCGTAATGAATTTATATTAGGTACTCAGTTAGAAGTTTACATTTTCAGTACACCTGTAGCTACATTAACATCATTAGGTCTAAGAAAATAGTCCCTTTGACGCGTAAATGTTCCGCAAATAATCATTACGTGACCTAAATCCCTTTCTCGCATGTTTATTCTGGTAAATTGTGTGTCAACTTTGACCTTTCAGTTTTAGTTGCGTTGCGATACAAATTTTGTGAAGGTATTTGGATTTTTAATCGTGTTTGTTTTAGATAATGGACCGCAGGGTTACAATACGCCGTTTTATATAGTGAGTTGAACAAACAGAAGTATTTTTACAGGTAGCCCGTTTGATTTGATAGTTTTTCGTAGTTTTACGGTATAATTTACAACTTAACAGCGGAATACAGAAACGCCACTTAAAATTTGAGGCGTACTTAAATTTTTGAGCAGCTTCTAAATTTAGAAATGGTATGGGAATTTTTGAATTTGAGAAGTGCTGAAATCAATGTGAAGAACACGCGTTTGCGCATATTGAACGTTTACGCATACCTACTCTTTTCTCCATACAAACTTTACAAACGTAGTCCGACTGTTTCCTTCCTGAATAAAGATATTAGAAAAATGTGTTTAAGCCATAAGTCCTACATCAGTCATGATGACCATGCCCCTACGCATGGTTCTTTGATTCTTTTCATTTTCTATTTTTCTTAATTTTATTTCTATTCTAATTAGAAAATGAAAAAAATAAAAATGTAGGGGCATGGTCATAGCTGATATAGGACTCATGGCATAAACATATTTTTTCTAATATCTTTATCCAGGGAGGAAACAGTCGACTACGTTTGTATGGCGAAAGAGTAGGTAGAGTGTCCTCTTAAGATGAATAAACAGGTCGTTAGTTCAAAAAACCTGCAGTATGACTTGGTTCCAGCCAAAAACTCTAGTCACGTTGTATGTAATTGTATTGTATGAGGATTTATCTGATACCTGATGGTCCCTAATCTCTATAGATTAGGGATCATCTGCTCGTTAGAGTTAAAAATGCCGGCTCAGGGTATGCAGACAATATATAAAAACTTTCTTTTATAAAATCGCCAATTGATAGTTTTTTGTATGGATTTATTTCTGATATGGCTTTTATGTAAAATCTACGTCAAAAATAAATAATTTATCGATTGGTGATATAAGGTAAGTATATTAAGTCTTGTATTCTATTTTTATATCGGCTTAAGGAAACCTAGTCTTCGCAATGGCTACTTAGACATAAATACAACTAGCTGCGCCACGGGTTTCACGAGCATAAGTCCCGATCCCGCTGGAATATCGGGATAAAAAGTAGCCTTTAAGTTAATCCAGAACTCCAACTATCTGCATACCAAATTTCATTGTTACCGGTTCAGTAGTTTTTGCGTGAATAAGTAACAAACATACCTACTCGCTTACTTACTTTTACATTCATTTATCTATATCTATACATATAATAAAATCGTAACTCAGCGGTGTCTGTTTTTGAAGGATATAAAAAAAATATAACTTGGAGGGGTACCTACTAACGCAGTAGAACCCATTTCTCTGTTTTTCTGGTTGTCTGTTTGTCCGTTTGTCTGTTTGTCTGTGCCTTTGTGCCCGCTAATCTCAGAAACGGCTTAAACGATTTTGACCAAATTTGGAATACAGATAGCTTTAGACCCCGATTGACATATAGGCTATTTTTTATCCGGATATTTAGTCCGGTTATCCGGATAAAGTGTTTTTTTTTGCCATTACTTAATTAGTTTGAATGTTGTATTGAAGAAATATGTTGTGTGGAATCAACACATGATTAACCGGATATCCGGTCGAAATTAAAAAACCGGATATCCGGTTTTTTTTTTCAGGAAATTCCTCAAATACCGTATACCTATGTCTGTCCATATATCCGGATCCTTTGGACATACGGAAATTCTTTATAATGGCTGTTTTAACCGACTTTAAAAAAAAGAGGAGCTGCTCAATTCTACCCGCATATTATTTGTATGTGAATATCTTCACGCCGTACTCCGGCATATAAAGTCCGATTTCGATCGTTCTTTTTTAATTTGGAAAGTGAGAGTCCCGAGTTGGTCCCATAAATTGTTGGTGAAGATCTGATGAGAACCTTCGGAATTATGAGCAGAATAGCATCTCACAATGATGTTAATTACTAATTTTTTGACTTCCATCAATAGAATCGGCTTATAAAGAACTAGGTACAAATTGATGAACCACCTGAAACCACCTTCTCAAAAATACCTCAGTGATTAAAGTTACGGTTACAATCTTGAAAATGCAATAAAATGGATAAAAAAAATATATCTGTAATCGGGCAGTTTTACTGGGTAGATGCAGATTGCATGTAGTTTACGTGGCACAATGGCAGCTATGGATTCCGAGTCGAGGGTTCCGCGTTCGAATCACGAGTTCCGGACACGACGTTACGTTTTACCCTCCAGATGGTCGTCCACCTTGCCGTTGTGAGGGGACTCAGTAGCTGAAAGCTAAGAGGCGCACGAGGTGGGAAACCGGGCTTGCCTGGCTTCTAAGCCGTAATCCCGCGTCAGCGGGCTCGGGGGTCCTTTCCGCAAGAAAGGGCCCGCGTGGTAGACAACCACTATAAAAATCACCTCAGCCTCTGGTGGTGAATTGGGGGGGGGGAGGTTATCACCGGCTTTGGGGACCTTGAGACGGTGGCGTGACCGTGCCGAGGGAGGGGGAGACGGAGAGGGGTTGTCTATCGGGCAGATGCAGAGATGAGGTTTGGAAAGGCCGTCGTTGTCGGGATGTAGTCCATGAGGAATTTCCACTGGCTTTGACACTTGTGGAGCGAGGGACACCATGGGGGTTTACATTATAAGCCTATGGTACCGTCACCGTCAGGCCAATCTCGTTGGGCTCCCCCCAACGAGATTGGCCTGACGGTGACGGACATTAGCCACGTAAAAAAAAGATATCATGTTAGTTAAGCCGACTTCAGCTTACATAACAGATAAGTCGGTTGCACTGTATTTAGGAGAGCTCAATATTATTGTTTTGTCCTTTTGTTCAAAGTCGGGTTTCGATTTTTTTTATTTTTTCGATAAAGGCTACTTCTTATAAGCATGCAACACGTTACCTACCGCTGCGCTGTGCTAAATCTACACTTAAATAGACTCTGCCATGATTATCTTCTGCTCAGCAACATACTTCCCTGGTCGTCCGTTCAAGCACAGCGATGGGTAGGTAGTCCGAAAAACGCTGACGAAGTCGCGGGCACAGCTAGTTTATAATATGAGTCAACTACCGTAGCGTGTCGGGCGAATGCACGACTGCAATGCAGAAGGTTGTAGGTTCGATTCCCGTCGGGAGCAAGTATTTGTGCTTAGAAATAAATATTTGTTTCTCGTCTGGGTGACTCTCTATCTATAATCTGTACTCGTGTATATACCTACAAAAGAAAAATAAATACAAGTATTAAATCCGTTGTCTAGTCACCGTAACACAAGCTCAATTATAGGTTACCATGTGATTAGTTAGTGCTGTGTGATATTCACACATTGATTTAACTTTTTTATTAAATGTAAGACAGGCGGCCGAACACCTACAGAAGCGCAACTCAAAATTTGAGATCTACTTAAACAACTAAGCACCTCTTAAATTCAAAAATAACCATACGTTTTTAATTAAGAAGCTGCTCAATTATTTAAATACGCCTCAAATTTTAAGTGGCGTTTCTGTATTCGGCTGTGGGTTTACCTAATTCGAATATTAGTTTATAAATTTAAAAAAAATACATAAAAAAATACTCAACATTGCTTGTAAAATGTAAACATAGCAAGGTTTCTTTACAAATATTGTAATGAGCATTGTTTAACAAAACAATAAGAGAATAGGATATACCTACTATAATAGCTTTCAGGTCTCTTGTATTTTTTTCTGTTTCATTTACAACGTTTGCTCCCGAGGCTATCCGCCCGACAAACCTTAATTAGAATACCTACCTGTTTGTTACAAAATTGATACTTTTATGAATATAAATATTGCACAACGTTACACACAGCGCAATCTAGCCCCAAACTAAGCACTAGGCTTGTACTATGGGTAATAGACAACGGATATACTACATATTATAGTTTTTTTGTAAATACAAACATATGGTACACTAGCAGATTCCCGCGGTTTCACCCGCGTAAGTCCCGATCCCGTGGGAATATCGGGATCAAAAGTAGCCTATGTTACTCAGGGTGAATGTAGCTTTCTAATGGTGAAAGAATTTTTGAAATCGGTCCAGTAGTTTCGGAGATTACCCCCAATATACATACATACATGTTACCAACGTTACCTCTTTATAATATTAGTATAGATAGAAAACACCCAGACCAGAAAGAAATATTTATTTTCAAGCATAAATACTTGCATCCGGCGGGAATCGAACCCGCAACCTTCTGCATTGCAGTCGGGTCTTCCCCCGACGCGCCACAGAGGTCGTCTTTTGCGTGATTACAAAACGTATCAATTTTAAAACAAATTATTTTTATTATTGGGCAAAAAGAATTCGTAAGGGGGCGTCCATAAATTACCTGAGGTGTTTTTTGAAATTTTCTGTCCCTCCCTCCCCCCCTGGTGAGATGTCGTGAGATTTTATTCAACCCCCTCCCCCATCCTCCAATCTCACGTGAGATTTTTCAAAATGTGGTTTCTTACGTAAACGCGTTGGATTGTTTTTGTAAAAAGAAAAAAAAAATGGCTTCGTGTACCTAAACTGTATAGTGTGTTCAGTTACTGGAGCAGTAAAATACAGCTCCGGTAGCAGAATTTTTTTTTCAGTGTGTACAATCTGGACCAAAATAGTATATTTTTTTTTTTAGAAAAAAAATTGCGTGATATTTGCCGAGACCCTCCCTCTCACCAACGTAAGATTAGATGAGATTTGACTCAACCCCCTCCCCCCCCTTAGACATCTCACGTAATTTATGGACGCCCCCTAAGCTCATACCTAAATATACCTACTAGGACACAAAACTGATGAAATAAAAAAATCATTTCACACGGACTTCAAAAACAGTGAAAAAAAAATCGCGACCTAGACCCGTGTTTCTAATAATAATGATGAACGGAAATCGTGCATGTGTAGGTAAAAAGTGAGTATACCCCTCCTCGTAAAGAGTTAAGAAATAGTACGCAAGTGTAAGTAGTTATTATTCAAGGCACGGCTTCACAAGTTGAGACGCCCACAGCCGCCGGATTGTAGTAGCCTTGGCATTGGCGCTCGACAACCTTGGATCTTGACTATGGTGCGAGTTACAAGCGATAGCAAAATTTGATGACCTCTGTCAGCGAATGCACGACTGCAATACAGAAGGTTGCGGGTTCGATTCCGGCCCGGGTGCAAGAAGGTAGTATGCTTAAAAATTAATATTTATTTATGGTCTAGGTGTTTTCTATATATCATGTGTACCTACCTACTTACCTACCTACCTATATATTTACAAAAAAAAGTATAACATGTAGTAAATCCGTTGTCCCATAGTAGGTACATAGGCCTAGTGCTTAGTTTGGAGCTGGATTGCGCTATGTGTATTAATGTGTAACGTCGTGCAATATTTATCCATTTAATCATACCAATATTTTTTGTGAAAACAACCATATATTATGTACATAATACTTTAGTACTTATACTTTGCTTTTTAATTGTTGTTTGGTTTCTGTATTTGATATTTTACTTCAGGAAGATGTGTCAAATCGTAGTCCACAATTAAAAAAAAAACAACGTATAAAGTTTAAAATCGTATATTAATTAGTAAGCATTGTCCTTATACTTAGTTTTTTTTTAAACTATGATTTGAGACATTTTTCTAAGAAAAATAATGTGAGCCGTCACAGGATGCCTGGCAGATGTGAAACATCGACTCGCTACGTATGGTACATATGATATATAGCGTGGCGAGGCGTCGCCATGGCCTGTATCGCCACGGCAACTTTTAAGGTTTACCCTCGCCTATAGATGTTTCACAAGAACCAATACGTCTCGAATTAAAAACGTAGGATTGGTTACGTGTAGGTTACCTACAAAACGCTATCTTCTAACACTTTGTGGCAATCAGTAAATTGGTAACGCGATGCAAAAACACGCCGTCTTCCTCCGATCCACCGTCAATTCTCGCAAGGATAACGTCCTGAATTTCATGAATAAGTCAACAGAAATACCAGTGATATTGAGGACAGGTAACGATTACGAATATTGCTTGTTAATTCATTTTATTTCCTCTTCTTATTGTTATTTTATTTGACAATTACTATAAGTACTAATGATTAAAGGCTGGAGCAGACCGGATGCGTATACGTAGACGTAAGTGCAGACACACTGCTTGCGTAATGTTACGTAAGCAGTGTGTCCTGTCTCATACAGTTTCATACATTACAACTCAGCAGTAGGTACGTGCACGTCGACGCTTACGTCTACGTATACGCATCCGGTCTGCTCCAGCCTTAAACGAGGAAGTCTAAAACGTAGCACGCTCTACAGAAGATATTTAGTCGCTACGCTTTCTAGTCTTTTGGCGATGTTGTCCAAAAGTAATGTAACCCTAATGCGAGAGATGCGATGTGTCATATCGAGATTTAGTCTTAAAGCGATGTAGTCGTATCTGCTGTCTAGTCATATAGAGATTCAGTCGTAGAGCTCCTAATCCATTTAAACATGCAGTAAATACCCTGTTATTTAATAAGCTGCATACCGCGGTTTCACTCGCGTAAGGCCGGATCCCGTGGGAATATCGTGAACAAAAATATGTAACTCCCTAATAATGTAGCTTTCTATTGGTAAAAGAATTTTTAAAATCGGTCCAGTAGTTTCGGAGATTACCCCCAATGTACATACATACACGTTACCACTATTACTAGCTGCGTCCCGCGGTTTCACCCGCGTAAGTCCCGATCCCGTGGGAATATCGTGATCAAAAGAATTTTTGAAATCGGGCCAGTTGTTTTTGAGTTTATTCACTATAAACATACGGACACACACAAAGACAAATCTTTTCTCCTTATAATATTAGTGTAGATACCTATAGATTTTTAGTAGTATAGTAAGTTTATGTAAAAATAACATATTTACATTCTTCGTTATTTTAACGTTTTACAATACCTACCTAGTATTACAGTTATGGCCGTCATTATCAACCCTCTAACCCATAAAACTAATATTTATTCATTTGGCCCAAGGTTAGTTGCTACAGAATTGTAAATCAAGTCACGCAACCCTGTCATTCTTAAACGGTTTTACTTGAAACGGTATCATTTGTCACTTAACCAGAGACGTCCGGCACACCCAGATATGTAGATTATGTGGGTAACAGACGCACCTGTCTACTATATTTATGTAGATACTTATACCAGAATCTCCCGGTTTCAATCGCGTCAATAAATACATAAATATTGCATGACGTTAAGTGACAATGTTTGTTACCATTAGCAATTCAGCATCCTGAAGAAGAGAGCTGTAAAGGTCTCAAAACGTTGAGCATTGAAACAATGCTAAAAGTAATAAACACTACGCGATTAAAACCCTAAAACTGAGATAAATTTCATCCCAACATCGCGAAAACAGAAGAAAAATCTAACCTATCCATTTAATAAATCCGTGCTCTACTAAGAAAGATTCACACAAATCTCAGTAGGTCCTACCCACCTATACACAGACATACAACTGGCTGTTCAACAAGTTAATTAAAACTTCCAGGGTAGAGCACTTGCCTAAGAAATTCGGTCGAAAACTCGTTCAAACTTGTTCTCACTGGATTTGGGATCTACTTACTTTTTAAAAATGGCTTGTAGACTAAAAAAAACAACTATAAGTATACTTAAGGGACTATCGGATACCTGAGAAAGATACGAAAGTTTGTTGCGTTTAAAGGGTTTATCCGGATACACGACTATTATAACCCTCTAAAGCTCAAAATACACGGACGACACAATACTGCAACTTTACCTATAGATAGAGCCCATACCTACAGCACATTATTAAAATTACTTATTACATTTCTATCTTGCTCTTGCTTTAAAATTGAAAAGAAAAAAGGGTGGCCATTTACCCTGCAATATACACTATACGTGTACCAAATATCTACATATCGCATATACTTAACTTGCTGTATTAGTTAACTATAAAAAATATGGCGATGAATTGAGGACTTCTTCCTTCGATTTTTGCGAAGTCGGTTAAAACACATAAAGATAAAATTCAAAGAAAGAAAAAAGTTTGGAATAAAACTGATGCCTTTCACGCTAAACATATTGTATCAAAGTTTTCATTCAAAGACTGTGTAATTGGGCCCGACGTGGCAAAGTTACAAAGGCTCCCACTGTGCTAGAAGGGTCCAAATCAACTACAAAGGACCCTGCTGAGCTACAAAGGGCCCGGAGCGAACTAACAAAGAACCTGACTCGCTCAGGATCGCACTGTCGACATCACAATGGCCTTAATGTTGTCAGTTATTACAACACATATTATAGTTTAAATTAGGGTAAGAAGGTATATTTATTTCGGTCGTAATGTTTTGTTATTTTCGGATGAGAAGAAAATTCGCAAGTGCGAAGTGGCCGGGACATTTTTTACCCGACTGCGCGACGCGCGACGCAAAGAAGGGTTGTGTGTTTATCAGTCTATGTATGTATGTTTGTTTGTTAAAACATGGGAATAAAATGTAACTCGATCGATCGAGCTAAGAGATCATCAAACGCAATGGTGGGAGTTTGCGATCCCTCCAGAATCAGAACCAGAAGACGGACGTTTGTCGAGTCACGAGTCACACATATAACGACGATCACGAACACAGACATATTACAATAGGTATTGATTTATAATGTACCTATATGTTCGAGCCCCATCCTAGCTTAGCTAATCTGCTTGGCTAAAAGGGACTTTGTCGATCAGTTGTAACTTGTAGGTACAATATATTGGCTTGCAAAAGACGTTATAATGACCGGAAAAAACAATACTAATTTAACAAACAATAACTGCTCGACCACTCAGAAAGGTCAACGATCTGCCCTAATGTCCGAATCTTATATTTATGTACTCGTTAATAATATAAACGACGCTATTAAACTGAGTACACAACTATATGACAATAAGGGCGTATTTAGTCCAGCGCCGTATAATGCCCCATATAAAATTTTATTAGACTTTTCAGCCTACTGAGATGCGAAGTGGTTTATTTTTTAAGGTCAAGTTTACATTATTTTGGTAGAGTTCGAATGGATACTTTACTATGATCGTGTCACGCCTAGCTAGTGGACATTGCGCACTAAACATATTTGAGTTGTTGATTTGTCTATAGGTACTAAAAAGTTATGGTTTTCGGAAACAAATCTTGTGCGAGAGTATACGGGTAACCAAAGCCATGTGGCTTTGACATGCGGATGTCCACATGGCCGTCCTTTTGTTTCCCAAAAGATCAAATATTGTACGACGTTACACACAGAGCAAACTATCCCCAAACTAAGCACTACGCTTGTACTATGGGTAGACAACGGATATATACTACATATTGATACAGTTTTTTTTTGTAAATACATACGATATACGACAGACACAAATATTTATTTTTAAGCATAAATACTTACACCCGGCGGGATTCGAATTCGCAACCTTCTGCAGAACACCACAGTACGAATAAGGAACATCGCCCGACGCGCCACAGAGGCCGTCAATTGACTGGACATATGCAAGTAAATCCACGGGACACAACCAGTGGTCCAACCCCGTAATCACACCTGGGTAAATTCGATCAGTTTTCAATTAACCCGCAAATGGTCAACGTTTGGTCACCCGACACACATTACACCACAAAACCGACCCAATAATAGCTTAGACACAAAGACTTATAATATTAGTTGAGAATAGACTGAACTACACGGTCCCATGTGAAACATATGGTAGACAAATGTCAAAGGTGTCAAATACACGTCATATATGACAATCACTATACTATCGACACTCTGTTGAAACACGATTGTGAGACCTGATTTGGGACTCAGGGTTTTTACTGAAAAAGTCCAAAATACCTACAAATCTGTCGTTCTCTAAAACTTTATCGTTCATACAATTATGTCGAACCAGTCCAAAAAATTTTGATATAAAATTAAATGTAGAATATCATATATCGCAGTAGCGGTTCTAATAATACTGTCAGCAAAAAAGTACTCCACAAGGTAAATCATTATTATTAAGAGTAATTTTCTATAAAGAACCGCTTCTTTTTCTACAACTGTGCTCAATTTTTTTAACGGAATTACAAAAAAAAAAGGATTATTTTTAAAACGCTAACACGCCTTTCTTCTACACTAATATTCTAAAGAGGAAATATTTGTATTTTTGTGTGTGTGTGTCTGTATGTTTGTAATGAATAAACGGGATCGGGACTTACGCGGGTGAAACCGCGGGACGCAGCTAGTTTATAATATAGATCATTTTACCTTTCGCGGTGCAGTGTCAGTTTGTAGTTTAGATAGAAGTTCATCCCGACATTCTATTCATCCATTATGTGTCTTTTGAAATGGGGTTACGGATCCGAGCCCCACATAACCTCGTCGCATCCCCCAGGGTGATTACTTGACGTAAACAATAATGCATTTTCGCATCCAAGTACCTATCACGTCGCTCTCTACTTGCATGCTACGTTCGGGAACTTATTGTTTCAAAAATATAGTCTTTTTTTGAATTTAGAGAAAAATAAAAGGGTCCAAAATTAAATGCTCCCTGCGAGACTTGAACCCACGACCTTCACAGTAAAGTAGGGGATTTTCAAAATTTCAGAACTAAATCTTCGAAAAGTCTTATCGTCCACTCTAGAGCTCAAAGTATTTCTATGTGTGGTTCAACGGATATTTGCCCGCCTTGGCCCAGATGTAGGTAAACCTAATCAACCTGTGGTGCCTACGAACCCTATTTAGTCTTATAGAATACGTGTAAACTTTTTTTTTTTTTTTGTAAATACATACATATTATACATAGAGAGACACCCAGACCAGACACCCTCCTCCATCGTTCCCTCATTGATGAGGATCGTGACCCTTGGTATGCAATCTGGCACTCGTCTTCCTCCAGTGATCTCTGTCGGTGGCCTGATGAAGAGCCGTGCTAAGAGGTTAGACCAGACACAAATATTTATTTTTTAAGCATAAATATTTGCACCCGGCGGGAATCGAACCCGCAACCTTCTGCATTGCAGTCGCGCTTTCGCACGCAACAGAGTTCGAATTCTTACATTAGAGAATAAAATCAAACTCAGAACCCAAACTTAAGCCCCAAACTCTTTAGTCCTAATGTAATGTATGTTTTTGTAATCATTTATTGTGTGTATCGTGCGTGATGTTGGTGTTCCTAAATAAATAAATAATCTCATTTTTCAGTGTTAATCGCGTAGTGTTTATTACTATTAGCATTTTTTCAATGCTCAACGTTTCGAGAAATTTACTGGTCTCATTTTTAGGATCCTGATGATCAGAAAAATGAGTTAAATTTCAATCCAACATCGCGAAAACAGATGAAAAATCTTAGAAAAATATGTTTGTAATGAATAAACTCAAAAACTACTGGACCGACGATAAAAATTCATTCACCATTAGAAGCTACATTCATCTGAGTAACATATGCTACTTTTGATTCCGATATTCCCACGGGATCCCATCGGGACTTATGCGGGTGAAACCGTGGGACTCTGCTATCTATTATACATCGACTGCGAAAATTTTAACTATCACTGTTAATGAGATACAGCCTTGTGACAGAATGACGGACAGCGGAGTCATATGTAGTATTCCCCCTTTAGGTTACGGAACAATATAAGCTGATTTTTTAGTAATTCATCATAAACTTTTTGATTGAAAATCATTATCGATATCGGACTTCATTTGGCCGTACGTTCATATGGAGTACGGCGTGCACATATCCACATACAGAGGTACAAATCATTCAAAGTACGTTTATTAATTCGGATATTAGCAAGATATCTCTTAGAAATGTCAGTTATCTGTAAATCTAATCTACTGGGTCTTCGGAACGCGACCTCCAATGAGAAGAAGACACAAGAAACTCATGGGGTTTTTTTGTTTTTTTGTTGGGGTAGATAATCATTTGATTTACATTGTCGCATATTTATACATACAAACAATATAGGCACGGGTCGAACCGAGAACCTCCTCATTTATTAAAGTCGGTTTAAAACAACGTAACTGAAGCTGAAATAATCTACCTCTATCTGTCGACATTGCAATGCAAAGGAGTAGACTAATTAGTCGGGATTGAGGACTTGTTCCGAACTGAGACGAAGTTCTCGAAGTTCTCTCACTTTCAGATGCAGATGAGACTCGTTCTATTCAAATACGGAGCTGTTTTTAGCATCGGATGCTTTGGTAGCAGCAAATATAGACACTCATGTGTCTTTATTTGTAAGGCTCCCAACTTGACAAACCTTTGTATTAAAATTTCTACTACTAGACATCCTAATATAAGAAAGGTTGGTTAAAAAAATCTTTAAATTTCTCAGAATGTTTTATGGTCGTTTTATAGTTTTTATAATTATTTTTTTATTTCATCCTTTTTATTAGTGTAGGTATTGAAATTAAAGACATTTTTCGGTTTGAATCGCGTGGTTTTTATTACTTTCAAGAAGAAAGGTTTCAAGGAAGAAGGAGGTTTTTTTTTCTTTCTTGGTCTATCCTGAAGAAGAGACCTGGAAAGGTTTCGAAACGTTGAGCGTTGTAACAATGCTAAAAGTAAAAAAACCACGCGATTCAAACCGAAAAATGTCTTTAATTTCAATACAACATCGCGAAAACAGAAGAAGAATCTAGTGTAGGTATTTTCGACTGCCACTAACCATAACTCTGATCATCGAGGAGTTTTCAGATGAGAAGGTGGATTTAGGTGCTCCATTAAACTGTACCTACCTAGTTCTTTATGAGCCGATTCTATTAGTAGAACTCCTTAAAGTAGTAATTTACTGCATTCTGGGATGCTATTCTGCTCGTCATTCCGAAGATGCTCATCCATTATTGAAATCGGACCTTATATGCCGGAGTACGGCGCGGACATATCCACATACATACATATACGGGTCGAATTATTGAGAACAAAGTAGGCTCGGTTCGGCGACATCAGTCAGTTCGAACGTCTGTTCAAATACGAGATCTCCTTCAACAGGGAAAGTAAAACGTCGTCCCTAAAGCCCACCATTCGCGTACGGACCGGTCCAGCGGATTGGTTGCGCTGCGACTAATCCGCCAGTGTATGGAAACAATGAACCATACGCCAGACCGTCAACTGGGTCGGTGTCGGGCTCGCCGGTCTGCGGCCACGAGACGCGAGCGCCTGTCGAACCCCCGCCTGACCCCCCCAAGATTGGTCCCCCGTCCTTGCGATTGGTCGGTCGACGATTAAAGCTACTTTTGCTTTTGCTGCTTATCGCGCGTTGCGAAAGGGAACTAGACGGAAAAAAATAAGACCAAAAGTTGTAACGACACTTTTTGCTATAGTTGTAAGCCGAGCGGCGTGCGCGTGTTTCTGTCTGTCTCTCCCTCTCTCTCATAGAAAGAAACTTCGTTCCATCCGGGTGTCCCTTGACACCTCTCAAGTTTTTTTTTGATAGTACTGGCGGAATATTAAATGAGTAATAAACGCGTGTAGGGCTCACCTAAGTCGCACATCGTGTGATGGGTTCATATAGTGTATGCAACGCTGGATTACGGTACATTCTAACATTGCGTATTCGATAAATGAGCTAGAAACACCTACATGCATTTTTATAAAATTATTGTATTAAAACATTAGTCTTTAAGAGTGATTCAGGCATTTGTAAATAAGCAAAAAGGCGTTCTTATGGATTTTAAAAAGATAATCGCAGTGTGACGGCAACGGTTCGACATACGACTGAGGCTAGTGCGTCAGCTAGACGCAGTTTTATCGTCTCATTTTCCGAGACTAGGTAACGTATCTGCTGTTTTTTGTTTTCATATAAGGTCCGGGTACGTGTAGTGAATGGTGGGCTTAAAAGGCAGGGCTGCCGGAAGCCAGCGCTATCGATCTTGAGAACCAGGTCATAGCAGGTGCACCTCATTTCGTATTCCTTACTGGAGTTGTTACATCACCGACTGCCAAATGCAGACTGACTGTATTATGTCTGACGACCTTTGTGGCGCATCGGGGGAACGCCCGACTGCAGTGCAGAAGGTTGCGGGTTCCATTCCCGCCGGATGCAAGTATTTATTCTTAAAAATAAATATTTCTTTCTTGTTTGTGTGTAGTATATCCGTTGTCTAGCACCCATAGTACAAGCCTATTGCTTAGTTTGGGGCTAGATTGCGTTGTGTGTAACGTCGTGCAATATTTATTTTATTTTAATTTTCTTTTATGTTGATGATTTCCGGTCATACTTACGGGTTTTGTTTTAAGGGTTTCGTACCCAGAAGGTAAAAACGGGACCCTGTTACAGCGACTCTGTCTGTCTGTCTGTCTACCCGTCTGTCACCAGGCTGTATCGCACTCATGAAACATAGCTAGACAGTTGAAATTTTCACAATGATGTATTACTGTAGCCGCTATAACAACAAATACAATAAAAAATAAGGCCGGTTTTTAAAGTAGTAGGTAACCTATAGATAGATGAATGGATGCGTTAGTTAAGTCTGTCGTATACAATCTAATTTACCGTCAGTCCCGCCTGACCGGACACAGATCCGTAACGTGTATGGATGAAACGACAAACAAGCCATTAAGAATTAAAACATATTTGAATTTCGGTCTGAAATTACGTTTACAATAAACAACAAAGTTCTATACAACACAACAGTCACAAACTGCTTTGTTTCCTTCCAATGAATAGAAAATAAACAAATCTTACAAACTATACGCAATGGAAACGCAAAATTAGTCATTCAACTAAGATTTGTAATAATGTTCGTAGCCCAAGGAATAGAGAGAACAGTTCTTGTAAAGTAACTTCTGCAAGAATCAATTATTCAAAAGTAGGTATAGACGGGGTTGGCAACATCAAGAGGACAGTCTACCTACTCTTTCTCCATACAAACGTAATCGACTGTTTCCTCCCTGGATAAAGACATTAGATGAAATGAAATGATGAAATGCGCCCAGCCTTAATGCGACAGTCTACCTACTCTTTTCTCCATACAAACTTTACAAACGTAGTCGACTGTTTCCCCTCTGGATAAAGATATAAGAAAAAATATGGTTATTTTTATCATTTTCTAATTTTTCGGAAATTTATTTCTATTCTAATTAGAAAATGAAAAAAAAAACAAAACGTGGGGCATAGTCATGGCAGATATAGGTTTTATGGCTCTAAACATATTTGCTCTAATGTCTTTATCCAGGGAGGAAAATGTTAAACTACGTTTGTATGGAGAAAGAGAATGGAGACTATCCTCTTAAGTTCGAATGTCACTTTTTGTTGTTTTCTATGATCTGAGGTTGCGTGTAATCCTTTTGTACAATAATAAAAAGCTGCGCCTGTCAATCTTATATTGTCGTGCGGGTTTTAAGCAACGCCTGGCACGTCATGACTTGGATGGGTGACCGAAAACATTTTCTCGAGCCCCTCCGTGCTTCGGAAGACACGTTAAGCAGTGTTCCCGGTTGATATCTCTGTTAGTAGTCGTTAGGTCAGGTGAGAAGCTTCAAGCAAGACCTTAGTATGACGTACCTAATTCTTACGCAGCGTCCTACGTGGACGATTGGATGCGAACGCGATTGCGAAGCGATCCGATCCGGTACGGTGCGGAAACAACAAACAGTCGATAGCTATTGAAGTGTCCTACGTGACCAAATGCACG
This sequence comes from Idaea biselata, assembly GCA_958496205.1. NCBI lineage: Eukaryota > Metazoa > Arthropoda > Insecta > Lepidoptera > Geometridae > Idaea > Idaea biselata. The sequence continues at coordinate 36,366,658 of OY292394.1, read as the reverse complement.
TAAAGTGCGATGCGGCGCGATTCTCGACTGTTCCTTGTTTCTGCACCGCACCGGATCGGATCGCTTCGCAATCGCGTTCGCATAAAATCGTCCACGTAGGACGCTGCGTTAGAGTAGTACCTATCTGATTAAAAATCTTTATAATTCAAATGTGGGAACGAAAAAAAAACATTACCTATCTCTATTATTCACCTCTTCACAATTTAAATATCTTTCCAATTCAACGAATCTGTACCATGAACGCTAACAAACTAAATTATTAAATAAACGTTGCGAACTAATAATAAATCTGTTGAGTGAAGGTAGTTGCCCTCACTTCGATTCAAATACGTAGATATACTGCGATGGTAGATCAATTGAAGTGTACAGAACTCCAACACAAACAAATCAGAGGATTTATATTAAACTAAGCGCCAATCTTGACCAGTCTCTACCTACTGTTACACCTATAGCTATAACATCTATATATTCTTTTTACACACGATAGATGAGCGTTTGATTAATATATCACCTGATGGTAGATGATGATATGGTCTTAGGTGGAACACAATCATTTAGAAAAATAAAAGGAAAAAGGTGATGGGACCAAGCTTCCATAACCTTGGAGAAGGACAAAGAGAACATAGACTAATATTTCTTATGTTTTATTGCTCAAGGCATTTTTACTTGAAATATTTTACAAGGAGAGCCCTCGCCCGGCAAGCGAGGGGCACAGGTAGGGCATGCAATATCGGAAGGTTTTCAATCCCGGGACTGGTTTCGATATTAAGATCTCAATCCCGGGAACCCGGGATTAGTCCCGGGATTTTATATATCGTTAAAAAGGCGAATTTAATACAATAAAAATGTGTAACATCAAAAATCTTTGATAAAGTAAAGACTTAGTGGTTTCATTACGTAAATAAGTTACCCCATGTGCCGTCCACCCCACCATTTTGGAAATATGGCCGACAAATAGCCGCTTTTTAAACTTTCGCGCCAAACTCTAGGCATGACACTAAAATTATGTTAGCAGTAAAATTTTGCATCGAATCGAGTTACTTTTATTATTTTAAGCATTTAATCAGCTTAAAACCTAAATTTTAACCCAAATAGTAAATTGGTCCAATCTCGATATCGGATCACTCAATCCCGGGATTGTAATATCGAACCTTGCGTCCGAGATCCCGGGATTACGATATTCCGGGATTCATGCCCTAGGCACAGGGAATCCTGCCATGGGAGGATTTTTGATGATGTATTTCTCCTTGTAAAATTTTTCAAGAACATAGACTACTTTTGATCCCGATATTCCCACGGGATCGGGACTTATGCGGGTGAAACTGCAGCACGCAGCTAGTATTAATTACAGATATACTATATGTAGGTAAGTACAATAACTAAACTTTCGAGCTTTTTCTTAATTACTTTTTGTAAATATGTTTTGTGCAAAAATAAATTAGCATAGGCAAATAATAACTAAACCAATCACAACGAAAAAATCTAAAAAAAACTCAAGGACTAAGGTCAGATGGGGTATTTGCAATACCGGGGCAAAAGCAATAACGTTAATGGCAATGATGTCATTAAAGAAACTGGTAACCTTCGACTCTACCTTATCCTGAATTAGGTAATTATCGTAGTACCTTAATAGAGTCAAGGGTCACCGGTTTCTTTTATGACATTATTAGAAATTACCTTTATTGCTTTTACCCCGGTATTGCAAATGCCCCATCTGACCCTACCTCTAAATTACTCAGGAAAAAAAACCTTGTTTATCATGATATTTCTCAGAAATACCTACCCAATTAAATTTCGGAATTTACGCAGCGTTTATTTGTAAATACATGTTAACGTAAATAAACGCAGTACTAAATAACGGACATGAAAATCCTCAAACAAAACAATGTAGCGATATGATTTGTGTTAGTGAGGTGCCTTTGCCTGACTTTTACTTCTGACCTGAGGCCGAAGATTTGTAAGAAAACCGGCTAAGTGCGAGTCGGACTCGCGCACGAAGAGTTCCGTTTGTTCACAAAAAAATACGTTTGTTGTCGTCACTTTAGCTGTCACTTTGACATTTACTTTTAATACCTATTTCAGGGTATTTTAATGAAAATTATTAGAATTTAACTGTATCACGAATAATGCATTCTGTGACTGTACTAAAATTACTTACCTAATGTAATTAAACGGGCGTCTCACTCACACGAATATTGTAAATGAAAATTAAATACAATTTGCTTTTTGAAAAAATGCCTTCGAAAACTTTATTACCCGGCGGGATTATAACCCGCGACTATTGGTTCCGAACCAACGCGTTTGAACGCTTCGCCACGGGTAGCCCTACAGCCTAGGTGGAAATTAAGAAAGCACCTCCTCGTGTGTACTCGTACTAAGGATTTTGAAAGCATTTTTAAAAAAGCAGTACCTATATCCTAAGTGTGGAGTAACACTAAGAAATAATGTTTAAATACAATTTTCCATTTAAACACACTTAACCATTAAAATTGATTACGACTGTAAAGTTTACAAGTTCAAAGTCCTGGAAACTGCGTGCGTGATGCGTCACTTCACTACACTACTACACTACGCGTTTGATTACACTCCGACAAAGATATCTGTGAAGACCGGTGGCCGTCTATTACGAATCTCTTTGTCTTTGTCTTCTTATCTCTTCGATTTTAGGGGTCCGCACTTAGATTACCTAGATGGTGGATGGATGGATTCTAACAGCGACGTTAGAATTTTAATCCATCTTTTTTAAAGGTGAGTGAGTAATTTCCCGAACAGTTTGGCGTTTGGAACTAGTGAAGCTCGTCCGTCAGAGACGAGTTTGAAATGGATCACTATCAGGCGACCTTTCTTCTTCTAGTCTCTAATAGAGTTCTATGGTTCCGCAGTTAAAGGGTAAAAACGTGATTTTTATTCATTTTACTATGACTATTGTCCCTGTCCATCTATTTCTCTGTCTGTGACCAGACTGTATCTTATGAACCTACAGATAGGCACTATTATCAGATAGGGAAAGGAGTTTTCAAAACATTTTTAAATTCATAATCCAAATTGAAAAAGGCCCTCGTCAATCTTTACCTTAACAAGCTTTTATTTTTTTAACAGACTTCCAAAAAAGGAAGATATTCTCAATTCGATCGGGATTTTTTTTAAATATTTTTTTTATGTATGTTTTCCGATTACTCGAAGATGCCTAGACCGATTTGGATTATTCTTTTTTTATTTGAAAGGAGATACATCACAGTTGGTCCCATATTTATTTTTCTATTTACAGCCATTGTTACGGCAAAGTGATCAATTTCGTTCCAATAACCAACCATTACGTTTATCAATCAGCTCGACCCGGAGACAGTCTTTTGTGTCATGACAATGTCGATGACGCTTCGTATTATTTTGTGTTGTATTATCTACATCAATCATTATGAGGAGCTCATTGGCCTAGCCGTGCCCGCCGGGTATAATCGAGCTGGTTAAGAGGAAAGATACCTAGTCGTTCTCCATACAAACGTAGTCGACTGTTTTCTCTTCACCCCGGATAAAGATATTAGAGCAAATATGTTTATGCCATAAGTCCCATGAGTCATGCATGGCCATGCCCCTACTATATGTTTTGATTTATTCTTTTTCTAATTTTTCTGAATTTTAATTCTATTCTAGATATAAAATTTCAAAATCAAAACGTAGGGGCATAGTCATGGCAGATATAGGTTTTATGGCATAAACATATTTGATCTAATGTCTTTATCCAGGGACGAAACAGTCGACTATCCCCTTAAGCAGTTGGCCCCGGTTGTTATCTTTATCCGACTTCCAAAAAAAGGAGGACTTTATCAATTCGCCGAGTATATTATAATTTTTTTAGGGATGTTTATCGATTACTCGAAGACGGCTTCACCGATTGAGATGTTTTTTTTTTAACTTACGCTTAAGCTAAACCAATATAAAACTAGTTAATGTTAAAATAAAAATATTAAAAGACTAGGCACCTACCTCCATTAACTAATTTAACTGCATAAAAATAAAGAACACTTTAATTATTAAATGAAAGTGAAGTGAAAGTAAAGTTGAAAGTTTTATAATAAAGTTGAAAGTTCCAGCGTAGTTGCAAAGAACACTGCACTATCGAATTCTAAATTCAAACACGTATGATTGAGTTCATCGAACCGAACGTGTAGGTACATTAAAGTTTAGGGTACACACGTCGACAGCCCCAACCCTTAAGTAAATATACCCAACTCAATTGCGAACCTCGTCCTTTATTTAAAAGGAACTAAATGGAAATCAACTGTTTAGCTATCACGGTTCATGATATACAGCCTGGTGACAGACGGAAGGACAGACAGCTGAGTCTTAGTAATAGGGTTCCGTTTTACCCTTTGGGTAAGGAACCCTATAAAAACACACACGGACAGACTAACTATTTTTCAGTCTGTCCGTGAACAGGAGGTCTGAAAAGACAAAACGTCGAAATATCGAGCTTCGGAACACACAAATCATAGAGACGTTCGAAATATCGCAGGTTTTGAATTATAGCTATGACGGTTCATGGGATACACCCTGGTAATAGACAGACAAACCGACAGCGGAGTCTTAATAAATGGGTTCAGTTTTTATCCCTTGTGTACGGAAACCTAAAAAAGGAAAAACATTTTGAAGGTACCTAGCTATTTACTCCAAAATCTGCCATTTAACAAAACAAACCGAGGCAAGCTACGGCCGAGATCCCTCCAACGAGCAGAAGGTCGACTCCCACTTACTAAAACCCCATCACGTATGCAAAACATATTGGAATCGAAACATTTGCGTAACGTTATAAAAATCTATCCCTACCGATACCAGGGACCTATGAAACCCGTGCAAGTTAACTAGACTACTCGAGTACAGATAATCAAAGAGGGCTTTGCGTGAAGATTATTTTTTGGTGCCTATCTAGAGCTGAGCGTCTAACTTTTAAGTCGCATAGTTAAACAAGTTTTGCATGTAAGTTAGCGTAGCTAGCATAAATTGCAGTGGACACACATTTAAGATATATAATGATGTAAGTCCACCGCAAATGAAGGTATAATGCATAATTTTTCATGGTGCTTCATACTAAAATCCATTATCTACAGATAGTTGAGAAGTCACTTTCTCAAAACATAAATCCATCACATGGTAAAGAAGGCATTGCAACTACCTGAGCACAAGAGAGGTAGAGGACGACCTTCTGCTACATGGTGGACCAGCATGACGAAACTCGTAACAGAGGAAGAACTGCCCGATCCAACAATCCAGGACAGATTGTCGTGACGCCGCAAAGGGACGTGGGAAAGAGTGACGAAGAAGATTACCTACCTAACTAAGTTAGTTATAACGTAATAATATCTATTTCTCTCAGTCATTTTCTCGAGCGCATAGTATATAGTTAACACGTACTAGCTGTACAAAACAAATTGATAACAGGACAGAATTAAATTCGGGTCCCTTATGTACTTACGATCAAATACACGTTAAACTCGATAAGTTGATGTAGGTAACTTAATGTAGCCTGTTAGTTGGGGATTTCGAACTAAATTGAATAGAACGCATTTAAGAAAATGTTTACGTATAGATACTATATTGACCTACGACGAAGGGTTACCCTTTCGGTGTCAAAAAATCTTGTTGCATTTTTTTGGTTTCGAGAATGTGTTCTTTATATGATGTAAGTATGGGATAAGAAAGGGTTTTTCAAAATGCCCACGGGATGGGGACATACGCGGGTGGAACCATTGGACCCAGCTATCCATATATGAAAGAAACCCCCTTCTAATCGTAAGAAGGCAAACAATGTTTTCATTCGAATCACCAGCTAGGCTAGCATGACAGGACAAGAAACATTATGTCGAGTCATCATAAAGGTTGCGTCTCTTTCTCTAAAACGATGAGATAAAGAGAGGCAACCTTTATGTCATTTATGATTCGACAAAATTCGTGCTGTCATGCTAGCCTAGCTGAACTACAAATATTCAAATCAGGCCATGTATTAACACTAGCAGACCCACCTAGAAAGCCTAATTCAAAACAGGTTTGTGGCTCATCAAATGTGACGACGAATCTAGGTCAAATTAGCGAAGTGATGACGTCACATTAGACATCACTCTACTTAGTAATAAAGTCTACTTAAAAGCTTGCGGACACCGTAACTGAAACTTAATATCCATTATAACGTCAATAAGAGCTCACTTAGGTTTTATCTGTGCCCCTACCACGGGTTACTATGTAAATGCAGACACTGTAACGTTAACAGTTTGTTCTTGTGCTGCCAGTTCCTTGCTGCTCCGATCGCAGCATGGACATGCCCAAACTGTCAGGGTGCTACTGTACAAAACCAAAAGTTCTCTTTTTTTAGACTACGCTCTGACGTTACGTTCTTTCTATTTAACATTTTTCTTCAGAAAGATGTGAGAACTCGTAGTCTACAATAATTATAAAACGAAGTTTAGTCCGATGCAGGATTTCTTGCGTGGTGGGTCCATCTATACCCATCACGCAAGAAATCCGCACCACGCAAAAAAATGAATTGCTCGGTGCAAATCGTGCGTCGATTTACATGCACGCGCGAGCGTATATTTTGCGTTGCAGACATTCCCAAACTGTTAACGTTACATTGCACGTATTGTGGTGTTAACTCATGGTTGGAGTACTAGAGATCTAGTCTTCTCTTACTCAACTGTAAAAAAGTAAACCTATATGAACTATAAGACCGACTAAAATAAGCTTAAGATGATGGATGACCTATACGTAATATTCATTGATAGAAATCCATTGAAACTAAAATTTCTATTTCCGTTTACTCTATAAATAAACGTAAATAAATTGGTAACTTACCTATTTGGAAGTGTTTTGGCTACAACTCTAAGACAGGTGCCAAAAATCTGATTCCAAGAACTTCTTGTTTAAATATTATTATGTAGGTCAAATGTAGGAAAATATAACTGAAACATAATAATAAACAATGCGGTTTTGCAAAGGTAATTTAATCCGAAACAGTGCTTCCTTTAGGTAGACGTATAAATTTAACTGATTTCAAATTTAAATAATAATAACATTTAAAACAAAATAATAAAAAATAACATTTTCTATTTTTCATATTTTTAAGGAGCTCATTGGTCTAGCTGCGTCTGCCGATTTTGAAGGATTTTGCGGGTTACTATAAGTAATACTTATATTATTTTTCATTTAATTTAATTTTAATTCTTTAAGTACTAAGTAAAAAATTTTAAGTAGCTTGGTTTCACAATATTTAAAATTCACGTAGTTCTAATTCACAATTCAAATTTTGTAATTAAATTCAATAAAATTAAATTTCATAATTACATTTGCATACCAAGTAAGAGCTAGTGAAATATGTTAGAATAATAATTTATGTGACATCTCTGTTACCATATCTCGCGCAAATAAATTACATTCATTTATTCATACAGATGGGTTCAAATTCAAAAGTAGTTCTCCACTGTACAGTTCTGAAACTGCTAATATCAGAAGGTAAGTTTGTTTTGAAGGACGGAATTTAATGTCTTGCATGAGTTGCAGGATTTAAAGCTTAAAGTTATTAAGTTTTAAGATCTGCTTAAATTGAAAACAGTCAATAACGATTAACATTTCCAATACCTTTACGTGAGAACGACTTTTGAACTCGGACTGCGCCTATATACTTCAACTAGCTTTGCTCGAAACCCGTCAGGTTTCGGCTAGTTCCAATTCCATCCGGCTGCGTGGGGAACTAAATTCAATTATATTAAATAGTAAAATGTCATATTATTATTCAACATCGCAATGAATTAAATTAAAAATTTAAAAAACCCCCGACTTACAAAATCTTCAAAGTTAAAACAAAACTAAACTTTAAAAAGGCAAAAATAATAACCCGAAAACAAATTTCATGTCTCTGAGTAGGTATGTGGTACCTTACGTTCCCGCGTCGGGGGACGCGGTACTATAAGCACGGGTCAGTTACCATCAACTTCTGTGACACATTCCCGCGTCCCCCGACGCGGGAACGTAAGGTACCACATACCTACTCAGAGACATGAAATTTGTTTTCGGGTTATTATTTTTGCCTTTTTAAAGTTTAGTTTTGTTTTAACTTTGAAGATTTTGTAAGTCGGGGGTTTTTTAAATTTTTAATTTAATTTTTTTATTTCACCCTTTTTGTAAAAGCGATTTTGATGAAACATGCTTATTGTTGTCACAAAAGTCACGTCCTTTTATTTGATACCCCACTCGGGTATATTTGAAAACATTCGGTTTTTATTTCCGAGTTTGACCCTACATTGACTTTGAACGGCTGAACCGATTTTGATGAAACTTGCATATTGTTGTCACAACAGTCATGCTCTTTTATTTGATACCACACTCGGGCATATTTGAAAACATTCGGTTTTTATTTCCGAGCTTCAACCAACATATATTATGAACGGCTGAACCGATTTTGATCAAACATAGCTAAGAACACTCGCGCAAAATACACCTATTAAACAAAAAAAAACTACATTCAAATCGGTTCATCCGTTCGTGAGCTACGATGCCACAGACAGATACACAGACAGACAGACAGACAGACAGACACGTCAAACTTATAACACCCCTCTTTTTCCGTCGGGGGTTAAAAATAGCCTACTGTGAGTTATTATGCTATCTAAATACATCACATAGCTGAAATAGCTCTAATACAGAGGTAAAGGACTTTGACCTGGTAATCAAATATTGCGAGAGTCCTCTAGCAATAACGATAATCCAAGACAAATCAACAGCCGTATGTCCGGTAATTTTACTTAATAACTTTGATTGTTGTATTGAAGAAGAGTGTTGTGTGGAATTAACACAGGATGTCCGGATATCCGGTTATTTGATTAAAAAACCGGATATCCGGTTTTTTTAAGTAAAATTTCCGACTGTTGTTCGTACCTCACTCATGAATACATGATCATCGTGATTCACATTGTCGCATATTTAGAGCTTTATTCGAACCAGAGCTATATAATCTATACTAATAATCCTTACTAACATTATTATAAGCCCATAAAAAACTCTGTCTGTCAGTGTTTAAGTTAGTGGCTTTTATAAAGCCAGTTGATTCAAAGATCTATTTGTTTCCAAGTCAACCCACTCCAACACTTCCAAGTGTAGCACATTGAATTCAAATATAGAACCGTTGACGTATTGTTCCTAATCGAATCACATATTGAATCGTATATTGAATGTTATGAACTCAGTGCATGCAGGAAATAGGATTACTCAACAGAGTAATACTGAACGATTGCGTCTGCAACGAGGTGCATTGGTATTTCAAAGCTATATTTCATAGCGTAAGTTGATCAAATACTAGCAGATTTCCGCGGTTTTACCCGCGTAAGTCCTAATCTTGTGGGAATATCGGGATCGAAAGTAGCCTATGTTACTCCTTGATAATGTAGCTTTCTATTGGTGAAGGAATTTTTGAAATCGTTCCAGTAGTTCCTGATATTAAGTAAGTAGTAAGTATAATACGTAGTATGTCCGATGTCTAGTACCCATAGTACAAGCCTAGTGCTTAGTTTGGGGCTAGATTGCGCAGTGTGTAACGTCGTGCAATATTTTTAAAAAAAATATTTTTTTTATATTAGCCGTAACTAACGTAACTTCTTCTTAATATTAGTATGGATGTGCAGCTATTCGCAAGTTACGTAGTCACAAAATGTGACTGAAAATAAATACGCAAGCCGTGAATTTTGAATTTCGTCTTTGACCTATTTTTACTCTTAATGGCCACGGAGATGGTATTATGCATTTGGGGTGAGAGATGTATGCTTATCTGTTTATATTTACTATACTTTTTCCAGGAGCGGCTTAGCCGATTTTGAAACGGTTTTTTGCATAACGTTTCGGACCGCTACAGTAGACATGTTTTACGAAACTATTAGGTTGATTTTGAAACAGTTTTTTGCATTGAATAGGTCTCATTCCAAGCATTTTATTAGTTAAGTCGTCGTTAGTCGTGAGAGAGTAGTAGGTAGGGTAGGTAGGTACCACAAAGTACATTATATATTATAGGTAATCTCTAAATCTAATCAAATCAGCAATTATCTAATGAAGTAAAATATTGTGAAACCGTTAGAGACGAACCTCTGCATGTAAAACCGTTTGATGGCCCATAACAGTCGCGTTATTTAATTAACTGCACATCTCTGGATGATTAGCTCGACTATAAACCTTGTTGATTCTCACAGAAGGCTGTTAGGATGGGTTTATGGGCGCGTGACGTCATGCACGTACGTTCTAGAGCTCGTAATTATAAAGGGCTACTAGGAGCGCTCCGCAGTTTCACCCGCGAAGGTCCGGAGTGGGATCTGTAAGGACCAGAGGAACGTATTCTTCAACTAAATTATCTTATCATCGACGCACCGTCGTTAGGTTTTTCTCAAAAATAAAAAAATATTTCCATCATCCGAACGATGTTTCCTGTTGCATCCCTCTCGTCTTCGCTTCGCACGATCTCGTGTAGTGTGGCCATTTGCACGCATATCAGCCCTTAAAAAACTACTGGACTAATTTCAAAAATTCTTACAGCAATAGAATTTCACATTATCTAGGAATAACATAGGATATGCTAACACGTTTCATCCCGATATTCCCACGAGAACAGGACTTACGCGGGTAAAACCGCGGGGCGGACGCAGCTAGTCCATTATACGCTTTTAAATTATAAGATACTATCTCCAGATTAAATCTAACCATAGTAGACAACCGCCCAGTCGGCCGCGGCGCGGGCGCGGCGGCGCTCCGCCACGGATATTGCGTTGAAATTAAAAATTAAGCCGAGATTAAAAACGTTCAAAGCTATTTTTCTCTCAAAAGAGAGTTTAACAAAGGTTTGTGATTGCATGCCTGTGTGACCCAATTCAGGAAATATGAGGGAAATTAAGTTTTATGAAAAAGCTAACTCGATAATTGAACATCGTTATAACCGTGCAGGATCCAAACTTCGTTTTTTAATTATGATTTGACATGTCAAATACAAACGACGTAAACCTCAGATACTAGTCTGAAATTAAAATACGTACCTTATAAGGTACGTATTTTAATTTTTACGCAGGTATACCTGCGCTATAATATTAGTTATAGATATAGAAGTATACATTGAAAAAAATGGAACAAATATAATTATTAATGGGCGCACATGAAATTTGAGTTTCAGTTAGTGAATAATTGTTCTCGATTTATTTATTCAAAGCGTTGTAGCAGCTTCATTAGGGTCTAGGTTAATGTCCTGGCGACCTGGCATCTGTTGAACTTTGTACCAAGGGTACAATGAGTCTAAAATAACAACCTATTTAATAATTCAATGTTACGGACTTACATACACACTAGCTCTAAATCCAAAACAAAAAAATTTTTTTTTGCAAGGTTTGTTTTTATACTTTATTTAAGGTCGATACGGTGTCGATCTAAATATCTTGGTCTGTGGTATGCATGCTGATGGCCTCTCTACGCGGGATGCTGAAGATCGTGGAAAGTAAAGACTTAAAAGTAAGAAAGCGGACCCCGGGCTCCCGAAAGGGATGCAACCGGAAACATCGCTCGGATGGTGATGATGTGTGTAACCCGCTTACTTAGAAGATACCTGTGCATTGGCAACTTGTTGATCACGAGTAAGGGTAGGAAGTAATGAAAAAAATACCTTCTTTTACTACTCCCCATACTTTCAAATCACTTTACTGTCTTAATATTCTATTTTAATCGCTAAAGCCTGCACTGGGCTTTCAAAGAAATATTTTAAAGTAACAGCCCTGCGTCTCTCGTGCGTTGTGTTTTTGCAGAAGTATTGTTTCTTTAAAATATTTTACTGTCTTACTGGCCACTGCCCAGTAAACTGTCCAGTATGATTTATGCCCATTTTGGAAGCAAAATACTTGACCTATTTACTGGCCTGATTTACCTAGTAGAAAGTTTAAAAACCGACACGGCCGCAGCAGAAATTCTTACCAAGAAATAAACGAAGTAAAACATAATCTCAAAGAAACCCAACGATAAAATTACCCTAATAGATAATTACCTTCGACGTTCGATGTAACAAAGGTTACAATTAACAAAAACATTCCCGACCCTCGCGGAAGGTTTTGTCACCTTGGAACAAGAAGCTTAAATTAAGGATTACGCTGAGGGTCTAATCAAAGGAACGTCCCAACGATTCGAATTTCATCAGAATTATCGGATAAGATTATGAGATTAGATAAACCACTGCGACCGCAGTTGGATTTTGTGGTTCATATAACGGTCTAGATCGCCTTCCCTATTATTAGACACGGGTCTAGATTGCGTTATAGAAAATCATTTTTATTAATTACCTCGACGTTTCGGCAAACGGGTCACACCGGCCGTGGTCCCGAGTTTGACTCTTCTCGGGACCACGGTTCGGTGTGACCCGTTTGCCGAAACGTCGAGGTAATTAATAAAAATGATTTTCTATAACGCAATCTAGACCCGTGTCTAATAATAGGGAAGACGATTACCCGGCAAACATCGTTGAACGTGGCGAGATGATATGGATAAGTTCGACGATTACCCGGCAAACATCGTTGAACGTGGCGAGATGATATGGATAAGACGATTACCCGGCAAACATCGTTGAACGTGGCGAGATGATATGGATAAGTTCCTGACAGATTGGCAATCCATCGCACAAGATCACGAGCAATGGAAAGGGAGTAGAGAGGTCTTTGCCCTGCAGTGGGACACTATAGGCTCACAATAATAATAACAAACATACTGACGTTTCTTGTTGGTCAATAAAATCACCTTATGTAGTAGTTTGTTACCTAAGCATAAGTTTGTGACCAAAGTCGACAACTGACAACTTAAAATAGATGGTAAACAGTTTTAAGTTTTGTTCGAGTGTAATGCAGAAGTCATAGGTTTCACAAAAACTTTCAGTAACATCGAACTAATTTTCCAACCCATCAGCCAATTACAATTACAATAATCTCAACATTAAAAGCCATAAATCGAACTTTGAACTCAAATCCGAAACTCAAACATCTTTGCTAAGAGATTTCCAGAAAGACCCAATTAAAACTCTCATTTGATGTTTTAAATTCCGATTTATATTTAGAAAGTGTATTTTCTTAAATCAAGTGTAAACATCTGAATGAAATTAGAACAAATGTAGTCCGTTGAAAGGTTTAGGTATCTGGTTATCGCTACGTCCGACACACTCGCGTCAAGTCTAAATAAATAAATATAAATAAATTCTGCGAATATCACACGGCGCCATCTAGCCTATGGTAAGCTACTAAGCTTACAGAAGCTTAGTAGCTCACCATAGGCTAGATAATACATAGATACAGTACTTTTGTTACACTCGTGAAACTTTTAAAAAGTTTTCTAGAAGTTTTTGGAGTATTTTTTAAACAATGGCAGTTTTACATGCAAAATTCTTACAAGACTTGCAAGTTTTTAAATTTAGGGCACAGCAGTCAGCAGTGGGGAAAAATGGCTAGCAAATGATTTTACATACACTCGTAGTATTAAAATTCATTAATTATAAATAAACAAAAAAAATATTTAAAGAAAAAGTACATCTACCTACAGCAACATAACGCAAGGTGGGATTCGAACCCGCATATCTCAATCTCATAACCAAGCGACTTAGCGTCCGTCCGTCCACCCACGTCGGTGACTCACGCCGTGAAATCTAGACTAATAATAAAAAGAGGAAAGATTTGTATTTGTGTGTGTGTGTGTGTGTGTATGTTTGTAATGTATAAACGCAAAAACTACTGGACCGATTTCAAAAACTCTTTCACTAAAAGAAAGCTACATTATCGAGGAGTAACATAGGCTTTGATCCCGATATTCCCACGGGATCGGGACTTACGCTGGTGAAACCGAGGAACGCAGCTAGATTGGAAATAATAGCCAAGTGCCGACTTAACCACTTACAAACAAACAGAGTATTAAAACAATAACAACTATTGTAACAGTGGTAGGTATAAGTTTAAATTTTAAGCTCATTTCAAACTAGAAATTAACAAATAAAAGCACGATTCTGCACCAAGAAACCGCAACTTGAAAATAGCTCGTTATACAGTTTCCGATCCAGTACTACAACATTGTGTTACCACTAGAGATGGGCCGACTAGGGGTTCTGCCGACTAGCAGACTAGCCGACTAGTCGGTTGCAAAATTGCCGACTTATTATAATCATTATAATTCAGAGATATTTGGGTAAATCAAGATCACTCGGCGATTGTTGGTATTTTTGGATAAATTTGCAAAAGCTGTAGTAAAACTTCCAAAATATGTTTGAAATAAAAATAAAAGGCTGGAAAAAAAAAATGGATGAAGCTGAGGCATAGTTATGACTTTCTAGATGTATGATGTGTGTAGGCTTTACGTGTTTCTGTCTACCCACCTTCTAACTGTACTACTAATTCAATAAATATTGGTTTTATTGCATAATTATTAATAGGTAGGTAGGTGCCGACTAGTCGGCCCATCTCTAGTTACCACTCGTTGGAACAATAGACGCTCGTTAATTGGTTCGACTATTGTTATGCGAGATAAATTGGTGCAAGTTGCAATCGGATGCTTCGTTGTAAGTTTGCGTTTGTCGAGTAGAAACTAGGTTGAGGTTTCTAGATAATGCGATTAGGATTTGCACAATGTAGAGAATTGAGATTGGCTAACAATAAAGCTTTGTAGGAAAATCCAGATTAATATAACGTGAAAAGCGTAAGCTTTTTAAATTCACACGATTTGTTAACATAGTTACATTTTCCCGGGTCCTTATCGCGTTTTATTATTTATTCAGTCCCCTCGCGACTAAGACCATTGTAACATGGTTGAAACGTCGAAGTAAGAAAATAAAATATTGTCATATTGTCCTACAAATTGCGTGGAACGTTATCCCGGTCCTACGCTCAAAAGTAGTAGTGCAGATCCTACCTCTGTTATCTACCACAATCGAGAGTTTCGTAAAGGAAATTGTTGGGCAGCTCATCAAATAGAAGCTACTCACGAAAAATTAGCCTGATAGTAAGCAATTGAAAAACTGTTCCAGGGATCCCGGACTATCATGCATAAGTTACAATAAAAAAAACTCTCATTTGTTTAGTCATGCAATTCCATCTCGCTCATTTACCGGACAAGAACCGATATTTTTTTTTTCTTCTAATTAAAATATGATAATAAAAAAAAATGAAAAAAAAAAAGGTAGATGCTTAGTCATGAAAGATGTAAGTTTTATGGCATAAACATATTTGCTCTAATGTCTTTATCCAGGGAGGAAAATTTAAACTACGTCTGTATGGAGAAAAAGAATGGAGACTATCCTCTTAAAAAAGAATACGTTCTAACAACTAGCTGAACCCATCTCCAATCTCTCGAATTCCCCGTTACCCGAGCAAATCACTTCAATTAATTCATTAGGAACCTAATACGAGTATAAAAGAGGGCAAATTGTAACAATTAGTGAAGTGAGAACTGGCTCATGTAGAATTGCGAGAGAAGAAAATCATGGAGAACAAAATTAATGGAGGTGGAAAAATAAGTTCCCGGAGGTATCAAGTTCTTCTTCTCATCCGAGCGATGTTCCCGGTTGTATCTCTCTCTAAAACCCAGGATCCTCAACCCAAATTATTTTTTTTTTCGGCGCAGTTGGTAAGCCATCATTGACCATAACATCTGCAAATAGATTTGGGAAAATGTTTACGGCCGGCCGCTTGCCTGACAGACAGATGGATGGTGCCGGCGCAGTCTTAGTAAAAGTGCCTCGTTTTGACCCTTTCAGAACGGAACCCAAAGACACAAAAAGACAATTCCAACTTAAATTAATGACAAATATACCTCCAAAAACTCAGGAATTACCCTCTGCAAGTTATTGGATTGGAATTGAATAACCCAGTATATTGTACCCCACAATGAAGAATTGAAGATAACTAAAATTGAAATTTAATTCAAACTTAGTTTGAATGCTAAACCTGAAAACGCGATAAGAGAACCGCATCCATTTGCATCGTACCGCCTTTGTTAGCGGGGTCGTTACGGCTTAGGCAACAAGTAGCGCCGCGGGCTGCAGCTATGTATTATACGTGTCTTCCATACCAACGGAATACCCAAACAAAACGATCAAGGTCACTAGGGGGAAGTGCGGCTTTGGGGAAAGCGTGGCGAAGATTAATTTACCAGACTTACAATTGTTGTTACAATTGTTTACTTGTTTTTTTAATTATTAAACTTTTGTTAATTGTTAAATTAAACTATGATTTGACACACTTTACTGAATTGTCAAATACAAAGAACGAAAACGTCAGATCGTAGTCTACACTTCTACACTTATAATGTTATAAAGAGGAAAAAATTGTATGTGTGTGTGTGTGTGCGTGTGTGTGTGTGTATGTTTGTTATGAATAAACTCAAAAACTACAGGACGAATTTCAAAAATTCTTTCACCATTAGCAAGTTACATTCACCCTGAGTAACATAGGCTACTTTTAATCCCGATATTCCCACGGGATCGGGACTTACGCGGATGGAACCGCGGGATGCAGCTATCTGAAATAAAAGTAGTCATGATATTATGTGGATATTTATTCTATCATGATTGGCAATTTTATCAATTTAATAATTGAAAGTCCGGTATATGTTCGCCACACTTTCCCAAAAGCCGCACTTCCCCCTAGTGGCCATATATGTAGCTGTAACTACTAGTGAGTACAATTAACATGTAGCTACCTACCAATTATGGTTATTATGATTCAATTATGTATGTAGATTGAAAAGTTTTAGATTGAATGTGAAAATTAAAATTGTTTACAGTGGTTTTCTTTCACGTGGGAGTTGAACCGCTACAAACGTCGCGTCGGTGGTAAGGTAAAAGCTTTCTGTTTGATAAAAAAAACTTTTAAATATCAAGATTGGTTCATACATTTTTAAAACTTTATGTCAAAAATCTCGTTTGTTGTTTGGGGAGGCTCCCTTCAATATTTGTTTTATTTTAAGTTGAGTATTTGTTGTTATAGCAGCAACAGAAATAGGTACATCATCTGTGAAAATTTCAAATGACTAGCTATTTCGGTTCATAAGATACAGCCTGGTGACAGACGGACAGACAGCAAAGTCTCAGTAATAGGGTCCCGTTTTTATCCTTAGGATACGGAACTCTAAAAAGAAACCTTCAGTTTCATATAGAAACCATTTTTATATACAAAAATACAAAATCATTTATTCAAAAAGACAAAATATCAAAACAATAGGTGGGACTCCTCTCTTAAGGGCCCTATTCTGAAAAACTGAAAATCCATGTCGGGCGCATCGAAAATTGTTGATTATTTCATAACGGAATGTCGTAGAACTTTTTCTTGTGTACAGATTGTAGGCGACATTGTTGTCGATATTTTAGTGCAGTTTCCATACAAATATGTCGAAACGTATTGAAGCCAATCGACATTTTAGCCAAATCAGACATTTTTTGTCTAAAATTTGGATAGGCTTTGCACCAATAGGAGGTTCTTGTCTTAAAACTACACCAAAATGTAGGAAACAATGTCACCTACAATCTGTGCACAAAAAAAAGTTCTACGACATTCCGTCATAAAATAATCAACAATTTTCGATGAGCCCGACAGGGATTTTCAGTTTCAAGGTCGTTGACGTTGTTACTCCTCTTAAGTTATAAAACTTGTGTTAGAGGAGTATATACTTTCCCTTTTCAAATAATATGGGTAAAGATACCTAACAGCGATCCGAAGTCGTAACTTTCAGTAACCGCATGAAAAACGAGCCGACTAACTAGCGTCCATTGTGACGAGTTTTGCAATAAAACTGTAACTTTCAGACCAGAAACCTGAGCATTAAGGCGAAGCATTGATAAACTAAAAACTAGCTACGGCTAGCTACGTGGGGAACAAATGTCTTGCCGCGGCAGATTGGGAAGACCCAAGAAGTGCGGGCTTGACGTCGTAAGATCGGATATGCGTGCAAATGGCCTCACTACGCAGGATGCCGAAGATCGTGCGAAGTGGAGACGCAAAAGTAGGAAAGCGGACCCCGGGCTCTCGAAAGGGATGCAACCGGGAACATCGCTCGGATGATGATGATGATGATAAACTAAAAACTCATAACCGCCCGGTAGCTACGCTCGAGTTTTGATGTCGCTCGTGCATCGAAACAGTATTTCTCGTTTAATATTAATTACATTGCTAATTAGGTTAAACTATTATTACCAATATGAAATGCAGATTACTACTGAACAAATGTTCAAATATATCCCGTTTCGTTGTAAAATGAAAATTGCTGTTAATGAGTTGTTTTATTTTTTGTGATGTATAAGTTTACTGATCGTGTAAAAAAACTACCAATATGAAGGCAAAAAAAAGGATAAATGAAAAACCAAAAATTTGGTTTTCGTATGTTTTGTAATTACTGAGATATATTGACATAATAAATCTACAAATTATTTAAGTCAAACTCATTTTTCAGTTTTGATCGCGTGGTGTTTATTACTTTTAGCATTGTTTCAATGCTCAAATTTTCTGCAACAATCCTGAAGAAGAGACCTGTAAAGGTCTTGAAACGATGAGCAATGAAACAATGCTAAAAGTAATAAAACACCACAGAATAAAACAGAACAGAATGAACAGAATAAAAATCTATTGTTCAAGTCGTCACTTTAATGCCAGAGGCTTAGGTGAGATTGGTTTCATTGAGTCGGGAACGAAGTTTTCATTGTTACAACTTTGGTTTTAGTTACATTTTGTAATTTATCGCGCCGCAAACTTACTTCGGAACTTGTTAAAGATACTTTTAGTCGATATCTGTCGTTTATTAAAACTATTTTGTTGGATCTAGGTCGCGTTTAATGTTTTTCTTTCTTTTTTTTTGTAATAAAATGATGTAACTGTCATCAGCTTTTTACACCTACATCTTAAGGTGAAAACATATTTACCTGGTGATGAATTAATAACCTCATCCTTCGGTTTTTCGGAAGTCGATTAAAAATATTTCCATTTTAAAGATAGAAATCACATTATAAAAAAGACTAACGATAATAACCACAATAACCGCTCCAAGTAAACATTATTATACGAAAAGCGGTTTAATCCAACATCCACCATAAATTAGAAATCGCAAACACATTAAAATAAAAAATCGGCGAATCGAAAAGCAGCTTCATTATTCACTTCTAAAGATAATTTTAGAAGTACATAGCCAAAGTCAATTTACACTTACAAATAAAATGTTTTTTTGCAAAAAAAAAACATCAGGAAATATAAATTGTAAATACCTACCTTGTTTCGAGAGTTTTTCGTTTGCAAATTAAAGGTAAATTTTATATATTTTCGCATGTTTATTTATTTCAAGTCCAACGCACGGAAATCTCTAAAGAACACACTTAGGGGAAATCCACAGAGAAACGGACGTGTTTTGAAACAGATACTTTCGGAAATATTTTTTGCTTTTTGGATGTCGGCACCATTGATGACCATATACCTGTGGGCCTGTGACCATTATACTCGTACCCTTGTCAAGGGTCATCAATGATGCCAACACACAAAAATATTTCAGATCAAAAACATGAGATATTGATAGTGTCCGTTTCAAAACACGTCCGTTTCATTGCGGATTCCCCCTACCAGGAACCGGGGGCGTTCTGGGTATGGGTATTGGGTATTATAGCGCACTAGCAGAGTACCCGCGGCTTCACCCGCGTATGGCTAGATCCCGTGGAAATTTTGGAAAACCCTTACTTGTCGGATGCCTACATTTTATAAAAAACACAAAATAATCCAAATTCAAATTTCAGCTCTTTACTATCAGCGGTTTAGGCTGTGCGTTGATCAGTCAGTCAGTCAGGACAAAGCATTTTATAGATATAGATTGCCATAACGTTTACTACTATAGACATGCGTTGCTCGGAAGCACGCATTATGCTCTTATAGCCTTATTAATAAACGTGGAGTAAGGTCGGAATACTTTTACTACCTTTTGTTTCAGTCTGTCAACTTTGAAACTTCTTGTCACAGAAAAAGACAAAGCATGTTCTCACTACTCCAACCTTACTCCACGTTTATTAATAAGGCTATTTGAGATTACACTTTAAACTAAACTTTGCCCTATTCAGCAGGAGCAAACAATATAAGTACATTTACATTTAGGCTGCTATGGTATGTATATGTATGTATGTGGTATGCTTCAGTATGAGTAAAATCATACAACGTGATGTAAAACGAAACGTAATTAGGGTTGTTTGACAGTTTTCTGACAGTAACATGACACAATTATGGTGCGCGGGAGGTAATTTCAGCAATTTTCGAATTTCTTCTTTCTATCTTGGATGCTGCATGTCACATATACCGTAGACTGGTCAAATATACCGTAGACTGGTCATATATACCATAGACTGGTCTTATACCGTAGACTGGTCGTGGTCAATAACCATAGACTGGTCATATATACCATAGACTAGTCATTTATACCGTAGACTGGTCATATATACCAAAGACTAGTCATATACATATACCATAGACTGGTCATATATACCATAGACTGGTCATATATTATACCATAGAGTGGTCATATATACCGTAGACTGCATGGTAACATATACCGTGGTCTAGTCATCGTAGCCTTCGTAGCTGACTACGTACTACGAGGCTACGGCTACTCGTAGCCGACCCCACGTGTTCTGTGTAACTCCGTGGCATTTTGAAATCACGCCGGCACAGAATAGGGGTACCCGAGGGTGTCGTTTAAGGCGACCATGGGATCTGGGGGAGACTAGCGAACCTGGAATTCTTCCCGCGCGGTGGCGGGTCTGCTTACTCCCAAGGAAGGTTGGTGTCAGGCAGGCGGCCGGTCGGCCGTAAAAATATTAACTGTCTAGCTATCACGGTTCATAAGATACAGTCTGGTGATAGACGGATAGAGAGCAGAGTCTCAGATATAGGGTCCCGTTTTAATCCTTTGGATACGAAACCCTAAAAAGATACCTTCAGTTTCATATAGAAACCATTTTGATATTCCAACTCACGCGTCGACCTCGAAAAGGTATCATAGGTAATATTCAAAACTATTCCATCGTAAATAGGAATTGAATGAGCAAAGTTTTTCTTATATTAAAGTTGGGAGACCGCAAACTTGGAGTCGGGTAACTCCGACGACTACACGACACGTGACTTCATACACTTTATAGTGGGTCATCCAACTACTTAGATACTGGCAAATAAGAAATTGTTGTCGTCTGTTTTACTTACTTATACCTACCTAGTTTTTAGGGTTCCGTAGCCAAATGGCAAAAAACGGAACCCTTATAGATTCGTCATGTCTGTCTGTCCGTCTGTCCGTCCGTCCGTATGTCACAGCCTCTTTTCTCCGAAACCATTAGAGCAATACTGTTGAAACTTGGTAAGTAGATGTATTCTGTGAACCGCATTAAGATTTTCAGACAAAAATATAAAAAAATAATGAATTTTTGGGGTTCCCCATACTAAGAACTGAAACTCAATTTTTTTTTTCATCAAACCTATCAAACGTATACGTGGGGTATCTATGGATAGGTCTTGTTAGGATATTTGAAACCTCAATATCAAAAATGATATTGAGGTTTCAAATATCATTTTTTTCTAAACTGAATAGTTTGCGCGAGAGACACTTCCAAAGTAGTAAAATGTATGTCCCCCCCCCTGTAACTTCTAAAATAATGGAATGATAAAACTAAAAAATGTGTATGATGTACATTACTATGCAAACTTCCAACGAAAATTGGTTTGAACGAGATCTAGTAAGTAGTTTTTTTTAAAACGTCATAAATCGTAAACCGCAATTTACCTTTCAAAACAAAATCTGTTGTATAGATAATGGTACGGAACCCTTCGTGCGCGAGTCCGACTCGCACTTGGCCGGCTTTTACTCCACTACGGCGACGCCAAAAGGAAGGGCATTTTGGCAGTCTACTATAAGCAATAGACTTGTACTATGGGTACTAAAGAACAGTTATACAACATATTATACTTTTTTGTTGTAAATACATACCTACATATGATACATAGAAAACACCCAGACCAGACAAATAATTTTTTTAAGCATAAATATTGCCTCCGGTGGGAATCTAACCAGCAACCTTCTGCACTGCAGTCGGGCATTCGCACGACGCGCCACAGAGGTCGTAGAATAAACACCGCAGAGGAACATGATTCAACAGATTGTCCTTCCCAACAATATTATTAAATAATTAAATAACGGTATATTTACCATGCTTTTTCTGTAATCACGTAATTTCAACTGGCTTGTTAATCGTGACGTTGAGTCTCTTGAACAAGCCAGTTGAAACTACTGGCGAAATATCGTGCTCCGTCGAAACAAATCAAAACATAGATTTTTCTTCTGTTTTCGCGATGTTGTATTGAAATTAAAGACATTTTTCGCATAAGCACCACGCGATTCAAACCGAAAAATGTTAGACATTTTTTGAAATTGAAACATGGTAAATACCCCGTATAATAATATTTGCAGTAAAAACAACCTTGTAAGTTTAAAAATGACTACCTAACATTACCAAAACAACCCTGAAGCCATTAATTCAAATATCTATTGCAGTTCCCAAACAGATGAAAACAACATCAAACTAACGCTATCCATTTCAGGTAGACCCCCAGAGTACACAATAGGACTACCGTTAGAGCCCGAAAGCCAAAATTAATAGAACACAAACGGCCGGACTAAGGGACAATAATCTTATATTTATTAAGGAAACCCTTTGGAGATTTCGGAATTCCTTCCATTCGGTGAACTATATCTATATATGTACCTACTCACACGTAATAGAAATGTGGACTGGATTAACCTTCGTCAGTTTGTAAAGAAAGTTGATATTGTATTTTCTTGTTCTTATATCGCTTACTAGCAGTGCCCGCGACTTCGTCCGCCTACTTTTTTTGAAAATATAATATAGCCTATAGCCTTCCTCAATAAATGAACTATCCAACTCGCAAATAATTTTTCAAATCGGACCAGCGGTTCCTGAGATTGGATTAGAAAAATCGGAAAAAAAGGAATCATCGAAATCGGAGTTCGTAAATATATTATTTTGTCGGTCAAATATGCAAATAATTCTTAAATTTTCCTAATTTCCTAAAAAAAGTAGTCTATTCCGACTCTGTTACTGAATTTCGAAGTACGAAATTCCGTAGTTTGTGAGACCAAATGTTTATCACTACTTATTTATTTATTTTTTAGTTTGTTTGTTTTGTTAGATGCTCATACCTATATTTAAATCTTATATACATCGCAATTTCGTACTTCGCTACAGTACACTTTCGAACTGACACACATCGCACTTGCATACTGTAGATCTCACAAACAGCGCGACATTGTACTTTCTAACTAACTAACTAACTAACGAACATCGTACTGATAAACATTTGGTCTCCCACACTACGGAATTCAGTAGCAGAGTCGTCTATTCCAGTCCCATCAATATCTAAGACCTTTACATCCTCAACACACCTCGGAATTCGGTGAGATTGCGTCTGAATTTCTTAGTTCGATCAAACGTGCCGGCATGGCTGCGTAGGTGGCATTATGATACGAGTAGGTACCTATCTTAGTACGTAGATAATACCTAGCTCGCTGGAATTGAAAGGTCAAAGACTTTCACGAAGCTGACTTTGTTCGTCTTGTGTGTAACCGAGTATAAGTACTTTTAGGGTTCCGTACTCAACGGGACCCTAGTACTAAGACTCCGCTGTATGGCCGTCTGTCAGAAAATACGTGATGTCTAGCGGCCCTGGGATCTTGGACTAGTAAGCCGTAATGGCTAGACAGTTGACAATTTTACAGAAGATGAATTTCTGTAGCCGCTATAACAACAACTACTAAAAACAAAAAAGTAATATTCAAATATTCGTTTGCTTAGGTAGTATGTCGCGGTTTCACCCGCGTAATCGGGACTAACGCGGGTGAAACCGCGGGACGCAGGTAGTCAAAAATAAATATAGGCCAAGTTTAGTTAGAGAATTAGGAGGCTAAGCTTTTATGAACCTTGAAATGCCTTTGTTCATAACCTAGACGGATGGTAATGTGATTACCAATTCGTTACATTTAAAAAAAATCAAGTATTCATTTCAATGTAAATAATACATTATTACATTCTCGTAAAAAATATACAATGTCTAATGAAGCTGAAAAAAAACACAAAAGGGAATAATAGAAAGCTTTTAAGTACATCCCGTATGCTCATTATTTCCGTAACGTCGCTCGTTTAATAAAAAAGTGAAATATCTCAAAATTTACGTTTGGCGAGATTTCATCGTAAAGTGCAATATCTTGACTAGGTCAATGCCCTGAGTCCGACTCCGGTCTCGATCCGACGTTTTCGACGGAGATAGACGATCGTCCGTCTCTTTTTTATTAACGCGTGTTGACAAGTTGATACTAATAAAATGCGTGATTCAGTTATTCGCCGGCGATTGACAAGAAAACACCTGCGTCGTTCCGATCCAAAACGAAGTAAAACTAAATATTTCGTTATTTTAGTATCAGGTAATTATTTTCAGTAATATTTTTAATACTAAAACTTTAATTTTCAGATTTACTTCACTTTATTACAAAATGATTGGTAGGTTGATCAGTATTATTTTCGAGTTAATGCAGTTTATTAGAAATTATCTTAATATTTTTTCGCAGTCATTTCAACTTATTGCAGTTTATTAGTATAATTTATGAGATAATTTGATTGAATTAACGTTTATTGCAGTTTATTACTGTACACTAAAAAATATGCGATTAAAATTAGGTTTCTTTCTATATTTTATTAAAACTTCAGTTAAAAACCTGGCCAACTGCAAAGTCATACCCGGTGAGAGTCTCACTGCCCAACACCGTATCCTTGTCATGGATCTCTGTGTAAAGACCAAAGACAAACGACCGGAACCATGTCAGCGCCGAATCAGATGGTGGATGCTTGATGAAGTCAGGTCCCAGATGCTCGCCTCAGCAATCGGCGACAAATGTGCCAATGCTGAAGGCGAATCGGTACAGGAACACTGGGACCGGATTCAGGTGTCTATCGCTGATTCGGCGCGGTCGGTCCTCGGTATGTCTAAGGGAGGACGCAAGTGTGACAAGGAAACTTGGTGGTGGAACGACACAGTCCAGACGGAGACTAGGGTGAAGAAAGCCCTCTTTAAAAAGTGGCAAGCGTCCAACTTTCCTGAAGATCGCGACGCGTACAGGTCTGCCAAACGTGCCACAAAGAGAGCAGTAGCCAGAGCCAGACGGGACCACTTACAGCCATTGTACGATAAGTTGGAAACGTCTGAGGGGCAGAAGCTTATTTATAAGTTGGCACGTTCTAGGATCAAAGCGGCACAGGACATATCCAAGTGCCGCTGTGTAAAAGATCCTAATGGTAACCTGCTATGCGAGGACCTCGCGGTGAAGGAGAGGTGGCGCTCTTATTTCCACGAGCTGCTCAATAAGCAGTATAAAGAGGTGCAGCCACCGGAACTCCCTCCGAATCTAGGACTTGTGCCACTGATAACGCCTGAGGAGGTGCGCAAGGCTCTTCGCTGCATGAAGAATCGGAAAGCTGTCGGCGCCGATGGAGTCCCCATCGAAGTATGGAAGGCTATGGGTTCTCGTGGTGTGGGCATCTTAACCAACCTTTTTAACCGCATACTCGAGACCGGCAGAATCCCCGCCCAATGGAGACTGAGTGTTATCACTCCAGTGTTCAAGGGCAAGGGATCTGTGCAGGAGTGTGGAAGTTATCGTGGTATAAAGGCCATGTCCCACACCATGAAGCTCTACGAGCGTATAGTTGACTCTCGGATCCGGCAGGAGTGCACTGTCTCGGAGGGGCAGTATGGTTTCCGCCCCGGTCATGGTACCATGGACCCTGTTTTCGCCCTAAGGATCGTTATGGAGAAATACAGATCGAAGAATACGCCTCTGCATTTTCTGTTCCTGGACTTGCAGAAGGCCTTCGACTGTGTTCCTCGCGTAATGATCTGGTGGGCGCTGCGGTGCCTGAAACTTATATTGAAACCATCAGGGACATGTACCGAAATTCCGATTCAGTGGTGCGAACTGCTGTTGGTGACACTAAATCTTTCCTCATTACAGTCGGAGTCCACCAAGGATCCGTCCTAAGTCCGTTTCTGTTTAGCGTAATACTGGACGCACTGTCCGTAATCATCCGAGACGCACACGAGCAGCCCCCGTGGATGCTCATGTATGCTGATGAGATTGCGCTAGCGGACTCGGATAAGGGGCGGCTTGGAAGGCGTGTAAATGCGTGGAAAGAGTCACTTGAGAACGGCGGTTTGCAACTCAACGTAGCGAAGACCGAATACTTGGCTAGCAATACCACAGATCCCACACCTGTCTGCGTAGACGGTCACATGGTCGAGCGGACAGACCAGTTTAAGTACTTGGGATCTGTGCTTCACGAGTCCGGCGACATCGATTGTGACGTGACGACGTTGTGTGTGGAGTGACGCGAAAAGACCGCGTCAGAAACTCCCGCATCAGGGGCAGCCTTCATGTCCGAGACATTGCAGACAAACTGCAAGAATGCCGCTTACGGTGGTACGGCCACGTTCTACAGAAACCGGCTAGTTACGTGGGAAACAAATGTCTTGCCATGGCGCCTCCGCCCGGCCGCGGCAGATTGGGAAGACCCAAGAAGTGCTGGCTTGACGTTGTAAGATCGGATATGCGTGCTAATGGCCTCACCACACGGGATGCCGAAGATCGTGCGAAGTGGAGACGTAAAAGTAGGAAAGCGGACCCCGGGCTCTCGAGAGAGATGCAACCGGGAACAACGCTCGGATGATGATGAGAATGGCGGGACGAGCGTCGGCTTGGAGACGTAATAAAATATTAGGTTTGGTAGTAGAAAATGTTCCACAGGACCAATATCATGATAATTTACCTAACAATATTGATGGCGCAGTTGAAGAAGAAGTAAGTTGTACTTTTCCACAGGACCAATATCATGATAATTTACCTAACAATATTTAAAACAATAATCAAAACAATATAGTGAATTATAATCAATGTGCCATTAAAACTAATATTAGATAAGAGTTAAAGTCTGAGAATCAGTATTTTATATTTTTTTCAATAAGACTGCACCTTTGCTCAACTTTAATTATAATTATGTGATTCAAAGATCTCGTTAGATAATAATAATAATTATCTGCTAACTAATAGCTACTTTTGTTACTTAATAAAGTTAAATTTGATTATAATAAATTTACTGTTTTATTTTATTACTAGAAACTAATCCTTTTTTTTTTAATATAATTCTTGATAATAGCACTAACTAAGAATAAATCATGAGTATTTTTTTTATTTACAACTGTAAACTGCAATAAAACCAAGTTAGTCAAAAAATAAAGCTTATAATTAAAACAAAACAGCAACATTTACAATTATTTCTTTGCAACTCCAATAGTATTTAATCATAAAGTGAAATAAGTAAGAACTATTTTACAAAAACGTCAGCTCAATAAAATCTAATGATAAATTGATAATACCTTTTAAATAATTTAAAAGCTAAATAATCAGGCTTTCCAAATCATTTTTCAAGATAGACCTATCATTAATAGTTTTTATTAAATTGAGATTTGAATTGCAAAGTGCAAAGTCGAAAAACTTTAAACGCGATTTCCCACAAACTTGAAAAAATGAATTATTGCACTTTTTTATTAAACGAGCGGTATATCTTCTCATACTCGGTTGTACGTTGTACACCGCACATCTGGGCCAGGACTCCAGGACTGTCTGTTGTTTATATGTAGGTAGGTACCTATATTGTAAGTATATGAGTATACAGTACAAATACGGGGTGTGGCGTAATTAATGATGAATCCTATACAATTAAAGAAAAACATACATCCTATCCTATTAATATTATCAAGCTGAAAGTTTGTGAGTATGTTTTTATGATGTAACAAAATGTTTGATGTTTTTAGTAGGTATTAGATGTAACAAATACTAATAGTAAAAACAATATAAAACAAATATTTAAAAGGGGTTCCCATACAAGGTCATACATATAACTGTCTACATAAGCATTATCAAAACAAACAAGATTATTGTAAATGTCATCCTCTAGAAGTTGTAACATCAATTAAATACCTCGGATTAACGATTGATAAGATATTCACATGGAACTTGCATATAGCTATAGTGTGTAATAGACTACGTGCAATAATAGGCAAACTATACACTTTAAAATATACCGTAAGTAAGGGAATAATGTACTTATTTACTAAAAATACTGGTTCACAATTTTGGAATCAACGAGTATAAAAAGGAGGCAATCTATAGGTGTCTGACCCGTAAATCTAAAACTAGGAACAAATTTATTGTACCCCGAGTATCAAATTACTTCGGCAAACGCACCAAGGAATATATAATACCAACGATTGAAAATCAGTTACCTCCGGAGCTGACTACGGGCATAATGCGCAAAAACCAATTAAAAAGGATTCTAACAAAACATTATCTGTCGTTGTGCCCTTAGTTGACTCCTAGAAAGGTCTATCATCTATCTATGTTAATATTATTGTGTGTGCCTAGCAAAACTTGTTTTGATACCTATTTGTTATGAATGTACCTACATTTATATATTTTTTAAGAACACTCACTAGCTTAGTAATAAAGCGGGAACTACTGCCGACAAGCCGCTATGCAGCTTGGCAGAAAATTATTTTAAATATTGTTTTTAAGTGTTTGTAATAAATAAATAAAAAAAAAAAACAACAAACGTGATTCAGGGACAGAAAAACGCGATATATTTATCTCAAATTGGTTTATTTTAGGGTTCCGTAACCAATTTTGATTGTGGTATGGAACAACTTCTTGCGCGAGTCTTGCTCTTGGCCGGGTTTTTTAACTTTCCGTGCCATCCCATAACGTAACCTATTTCGATTTGTAATAAAAATGTCAAAATATTTACGCCTCAACTAATAGATTCTAACGCTCTAAAAATTGCACAAAAATCAAAAACGGACATCATCAATTAGGGTACCTCGTAAAAAAACCCTCGATTGTTTATCGAACGGAATCACTTCAACTACTTATTAAATCGAGATAAATCGTTTTAACAGTTTTATATCACAATATCGCACTAACAATACTCGTAAATTTATCAATAAACCGACGTTTTTATGGTCGATGTTAATAGACTAGCGATTCGGATGACGTGAGGCGATTGGGCGGTCAGGATTAATGGTGGGTTTCTAATAGTTTTTTTATTTTAATTGTAGACTATGATTCGACACATCTTTCTGAAGAAAAAACGTCAAATACAAAGAACCAAAACGTCAGATCGTAGTCTAAAATTAAAAAAACGAAGATAAAAACAACCGGCCAAGTGCGAGTCGGACTCGCGCGCGAAGAGTTCCGGGCCATTATTACAAAATAATCACGTTTAATTGATTGATTAATTCTTTATTGCACACACCACAAACAATACAAACATAAACAACATGAACATATTAAAGCTATGTTGAACAAAGGGCGGCCTTATCGCTTAGAGCAATCTCTGCAAGGCAACCTTTGGAACCCACCCTTTTGTTTGTTAAGAAGGAAATTAACCCACCGAAATATTTAAATGACTTTGTTTGTTGTTGTAGCGGAAACAGAAATACATAATCTGTGATAATTTCAGCTGTCCAACTACCTATCACGGTTCATGAGATACTGACTGATAGTGATAACAAACAGACAGACAGACCGACAGTTGAGTCATATTAAAAGGGCGCCGTTTTTACCCTTTGGGTACGGAGCCCTTTGAACTATTCGTTTATTCATTTGTGTATTAAAATTAATTCACTTCCATAAAAAGCAGCCTATTTCTACTACAAAGCATCCATTACTAACTATCTTCAATTTTTCATTAAAACCTATCGAGTTATTCAATCGTAAAACGGCACAAGAAAACGAACTTTCACATTTTCAATATTAGTAGAGTTTTCTATTTCACAAGCTCTCTAAGATTCAAAGTGCAAACGTTATTGGCTTCTACTTTGCATCAGATGCGATCGATATATAATATATATCGATACATATACAGGGTGGTCCAACTAGTGACGTCAATAAACTTTTTTTAGATTAAACTTTTTAAATTCACACGATTTGTTATCATAGTTACATTTTCCCGGGTCTTTATCGCGTATTATTTTTTATATTCTTACCTCGACGTTTCAACCATGTTACAATGGTCTTGGTCGCGAGGGGGTTTTTTTAGATTCGTCACACCTGGGGGTATCCGAAAATACCCCATGTATGTTCAGCGATTTTTTGTAGTTTAGGAGTTATGGCCTTTTTTCTCATTTTCTACTAAAATGCGACCACTGACACCTATTTGGTTATACTAACTGCAATAATTTAGATAATTGGCTGATTTCTTTTCAAATGTGGAGCTGAATAATAGGGTCATGTTACCTGTTACAAAAAAAGGCCTAACACAAAACAAACTGTTACAAATAAAAAAAGTGTTTCATAAAGAGAGCGTAGACAAAACGCTATGAACACTTTAAGGAGCAATTAAAAGAAAAAATCGCCTAATATTTTTTTTTAAACTAACTTCAAAAACTTCCTACATTAGCTATCTACCCTATTCATTTTATTGGTCTATCGTGACAGGATCATATCAAAAATTTTATTTTAAAATTCCTTGGTCGAAAATTCTCTCACCCATCTTACTTAAACCTGAAGGGAAACTCCCGGCCTAATCTAATAACATGAAAAACATATTTGTTCTTATTTTATTTAATACATTTATTTGTACAAATCTTAATTAAGATTTGTGCGAAAGTTTTTTTTGCGGAAAACAAAAACCATCACTAGATGGCGCAAGTGGTAAAATACATCGTGGTATCGTTGCGTTTTTATGTCAAAAATCACGTTAGTTGTATGAAAGTGCCCTTGAATATTTGCGGCTACAGAAATACATCCTCTGTAAAAATTTCAACTGTCTAGCTATCACGGTTTATGAGATACAGCCCGGTGCCAGATGGTCAGACAGCGAAGTCTTAGTAATAGGGATGAGTGAGAGAATTTTCGACCAAAGAATTTTTAAATATTTTTTTTGCTATGATCCTCTAATGATAGACCAATAAAAATAATAGGGAAGATAGCTAGTGAAGTAAGGAAGTTTTTGAAGTTAGTTTGGAAAAAAAATAATAGGCGAGTTTTTCTTTTAATTGCTCTTTAAAGTGTTTATAGCGTTTTGTCTACGCTCTCTTTATGAAATACTTTTTTATTTGTAACGGTTAGTATAACCAAATAGGTCTCAGTGGTCGCATTTTAGTAGAAAATGAGAAAAAGGGCCATAACTCCTAAACTACGAAAAATCGCTGAACATACATGGGGTATTTTCGGATACCCCCAGGTGTGAGGAATCTAAAAAAAGTTTATTGACGTCACTAGTTGGACCATCCTGTATAAGCATAGAACATGAATTTGAAAGCCTGCAAAGTAGATCAGCTACTTTGCAGGCATTGAAATTCATGCTCTAGACTCCGGCTTTATTGATCTGAACTTGGATTGACACATAGGATACTATATCCATTGAGAATCATGTAGTACTAGAGTTTAGGTCTCATATTCTATGTTCCTTTTACGTGAAGTAAATATAAAGCTAAGCCTCCACTTTTCAGCATCGGGCGCATCGCATCAATAATAGGGTCCCATTTTTACCTTATGGGTACCGAACCCTAAAAAACCCATAATACAATATTTTCTGCAAGTAAATTAGGTTGTACAGATACAGATATCGTCCCCCTTTTCCCTGTATGTATTATATGTAAAGGTAAGTAGGTATAGTTAGGTACATCCATTGTGTGTTGCCAACTTCTTTATTCAGAATACGTTATACGAATACGGCGCAGTGTCCCGTAAAACAAGACACGTCTCCGGGGATATGCGGGAGTGTTTACAACGTGTAGATACGAGGAAAGCAGGTTTTGTGACCTTTTACATTTTTAGAGGCAACACCATCGGTTTAGATCGGTTTTAAATTGAGAAATTGTTATAAAAACACCAAGAAGATTTTGTATTTACATTTACACGTTCAACGCATCTAGATTGTTGGCAACTTTTCCGAAATTTTCAACGGGTGACTATCGCAATAAATTACACCTTTACCTACGTGTTCGTTAAGTAGCAAGTTAAGCAGTTGGTCCCGGTCCCAGATATAACAATCTGATAGCAGTAGGAGGTCAAGTAAGAGGCCTCAGGGCGACCTGAAAACTCTAACACCACAGCACTACACGAAAAGAAGAAGAATCATCATCCTTTGTAAGTAATGGCTATAGTCTCTAATAGAGACCAGTCCAGTTCTATGTGAGACCCTTTGTCCTGTGTGTCAGTACAGGCTGGTCTGTTCGTCCGTGATATTAAAATCCGAACTGTTTCGAAGCCAGCTTAACGCTTCACAAAGTATAAAACAGAGTCGAGTAAACACGCGAAGAATGAATACATCCCCCTCATTCCGTCGGAAGGGCTTAAATATTAATGGAGCGCTGGAAATATCGGCGTGTGAGATCCCGTTGCTTCCGTAACGCCGGGTAGCGTTTCAACTAGACTCCTTGCTTGTTATTATTTCTAATTGAAAGAATAAAAAGATAGATGGATGGACGCTTTATTATACAGGATGTTCCGTAATGAATGGTTAACCCGGCACGTGCGTATGCGGGGCCAAGGCGTGGATCCACTTCCTGAATTTCAGTTTTCTATTCCAAGCCGTTTGAGCTCTAGGCCATTTTTTTGTGAATTTTTGTAAATTTCTACCTTTTCCCACATTTATGGGTATCACGTCCACAGTTTAAGTAATAGCACCATTTTTTTTCTTTAAATATCTTCCCTTATAATGGTGTTTGTAAATTGCATTTAAATTATTTCGTTAGCTGGGCGTAATAAAGTACAAGACGTCCCTAAACCTAAATTTTAGTTTAATGTTTTTTTTTCTGCCAACTTTGAGCACCTGTGGTGTAAAAACAAAGTGCAGGACCTATGTGTACAACTATTTTAAAAACTAGCCCACAATATGTAGCCAAGTATGTACTTTACATCATACAATTTCGGAGATATTGCCATTTGAGTATCGAAATAAGTAATTTTAGTTACAAAATATCAATAGACAGTTTGTTAAAAAAAGTTAAATTTTTGATTAAAATTCTTTATCAGGGTTTGCGGGAGATTAAATTCATCACCAAACACTGAGAAACATCAAGGTAGCAACGACGCCAACAACAGTAAAAACACCAACAACAACCAAATCTGGAACATTCGACGAAACAAAATCCGTGAACGTAACGTTACTATCCATTTTACCACTGGCGCAAGTACATCACCAGATGGCGCCAGTTGTAAAAATAAATGGCGCCTTTATTCTGTATATTTATTATTTATCCCTTCTATTCAAAAAGTGTCACTTTGGTCAGAGGACCAAAGTGACAAGTGACAAGATAAGCGGGAGCAAAGTAGCTCTTTTCTGTTAAGAGCTTTTTAGCAGGGAGCAAAGTAAAATTGCCGGGAGGCAAAGTAAAATTGCCGGGAGCAAAGTAAATTAGCCGGGAGCAAAGTAAATTATTTCTTTCCCTTTTTAGGGTTCCGTACCCAATGGGTAAAAACGGGACCTTATTACTGGGACTCTGCTGTCTGTCTGTCCGTCTGTCACCAGGCTGTATCTCATGAACTGTGATAGCTAGACAGAATAAATTTACACAGTTTTTTTTTTATTTTTGATTTAGTAAATAGGTATATTCATTAATTACATAATACCGTATCTTATTTATTTTCTCATAGAAAGGGGATGAAAAGTAGAGTATATGACTAGAGAGCAAATTAATTTTGCCTTGGGCGATGTATACTTTGAATCCCTCGCTACGCTCGGGATTCTATTCTAGATTTCTTCGCTTTGCTCGTGATTCAAAGTAGCACCCTCGCCGTAAAAATACTATTTTGCTCCCTTGTCATACAATCTACTATTGCTTTTCTTTATTCTGTATTTAATTGGCCTCAATAGTCTATTAGGCTCGCTATTTGACTAGGCCAAGTTTTAAGGCTAATCCTCATCCAAAACTTGGCTATAGTAACCTCGTTATCATCAATAGGTTTAAACTTGGTCAAAGTATAGTAACTTCGCCAACAATTGGTTTCAAAACTTAGACTAGTATTACTCGATTATGATGAATTTGTGTTTTGCGTATTAATGAGCTTCGTATTATTATTATTTTCCACGGAATTAACACTGAAAAAAAACGCAGTTACCAAAAACTTTACAGGCGTGTGACGAACAAAGGGTCACAAAAGATGCTATCGGAACATTTTCAGTACAAGTTTAGTTGTAAAATAGACGATTTTAATAACGCGATGTGTCTAGTTAAAAACACTGGTTGCAACACTCGTTATAGTAAAATATTGACAGGAGATCCTTTGCGGATGTGATGTGATACGAGCCTAAGCTGAGCTAAAACAGAACTCCGTGATAAACAACAAATAATGCCAGCTTTCCACTGCGAGCGGAGCGGAGTCATTAATGTGTCAGTTTAACATCCAACGATTGTTTCCATACCGCGAAAGAGTTGTATGACTATGAAAACAATCTTTGGATGTTGAACTGACACATGACTCTGCTCCGCTCGCAGCGGAAAGCCGGCTTTCAACCGACCGAGAAATTGTGTTGTGTGAAAAAAGCGAATGGCTAATTAAAAAAAATGTATATACCCTAGTTTTCAATAGTCCCTCAAGTTTAAACTAAAAAATCCATGAAGTGGTACCTGATTATTTAGTTTCGTAAACGTAGAGTGATTCAATAAATATTATTTTTGCAGTTAAAAACATTTTTCATTTTATCTATACTAATATTATAAAGAGGTAACGTTGGTAACATGTATGTATGTATATTGGGGGTAATCTCCGAAACTACTAGACCGATTTCAAAAATTCTTTTCGAAAAAAAAATTTCGAATTTCATTCGTGCGCTAACGTAGGCGGCGGGCATGCGGCTCTATCGTCGGGTGCAGGATGCAGATAAGCCTCGAGCTCCTCGTGGTTTGTATATCTTGTAAATAGCTTATTTATAGCCGACGAGCACCCCTCTACGTACCGGATCTTGTAAAGTTGTGCGGGTTAAGCGACCGGTAATTCCATGGATTATTCTCGAGCTCCTAGCTCCGTGCTTAGGAAGACACGCTACCTGATTTAACACTATTTTTTATTTATTTCACAGAATATTAGATGAGCCACACCACACCACTCCCGTTGGTCTTGCCGTTTGGTTAGCTGTTAGACTATCAGATTATCTGTCCCGATATGGCATATTTGTATTGCATTTAAATAAAGGTATACAATTTAATTGGATGAATAGGCGATTAAAAAGCGCCACAATCACCACTACCCCACAACACGTTTTCTAGGCGAAGGTGAGCTCTGAAATGAAAAAATGTCTTTTAAGCATTTTTGTCGTATTTGATTTTTTAAACCATTTTATCTTCGCACTGACTTCGTTTGTATTGTGTTTGTGTTTGTCGATATGTGAGCAAATAGACAAACGTGAGTGTTGGTCTAGTGGCAGACACCCTACTTTAATTCCGAAGGTCGCGGTTTCGAATCCAGCCGACCGCACACTATTGTCTTTTCGTTAAGAAAACAATATGTGCGCTATGCTAGGCTATCGCAGTGTTTTCCTTCCCCGTAAGAGCGATGTTAAGCTCTTACGGAAAACAGCCGGGTCTTAAAATAATAAATAAATAAACAACTACCCACCCATACATACTTATTAAGCAATAGGAAATAGATAAATAGATAGTACCTAATACCAACCTTTGTATTGCAATCATGCATGAACAACTCAATAGCTCCCTAATTGCCCTCTACCTACAATGTTACCGTATCATGTAATTCGGTCCGAAACCGACCACCATTCTGTCTAAATTGCATTTTCATGCTCTGAGAATCGGATCATAATATAATTTCACCCGACACGGTTTCCTCAGAATGGGGATGGGAGATGCAATAGTTTTTCCAAATTGGAATACCGGTCGCTGAAAACGAAATTACATATCTACGAGAAGAATAGAATGGTCTTTCAGTGTTTTTATTGTTATTTCGCTTTTATTTGATAGGTCGCGATTACAGTTTCCACCGTAATAGAAACGTTATTTTATACAATAGTTGTTTTGAAGTGTCAATATCTAAGTAGGTAGGTACATATTGAAAATAAATGCTAATGCTTTTTAAAAGCAGTGTTGTTGTTAGCAAACTTAGCTGAATTGCCGATACATCTAACAGATCGGTACAGGAAGCGGCCAAAAACGAGTTCTAGCGGCAAATAGCGGATTATTTAGGAGAATCGGCATAATGAATGGCTTAGCGGAATAAAAATTTGAAATTTCTTTCATAAAATTATATATTTTTTTTTAATTTTAATTTTGGCAGAACAACGCAAACTTTGAAATCGCAGTAGTAAATGCATACAAAAGATATTATGTTAAAAATATTGGTTAAATATTTGTGATAAGTATAATACATAGGTTTGTACCTATTTCGATTAAATTTTAGGATTATTTTTTTAGCGGCGACAATAAGAGGATTCTACTGCTCATTTGACGGAATTTCATTAAACACCTACATAGGTGCGTTTAAGCAATAATGCCATAATACCATATGCGGTATTTAAAGATGCAAAAAGGAAGGAATCAGGCATTGCCGCACCCGTGTGGGGGAGCTGTCATTGTTGTCGGCAACACTGTTTGAAAGTACATATGGCTTTAAATCATAATTGAGAGCTTTAGATTTCAATTCCTAGAAATAAATTTGTACAGAAACAAGCTGAACTGAATTGAGAAATTACGTCGCCTAAATAGCAATAAACTAGTTATTCTTAGTTGTAATAATGTTGTAATATTGTAACATCAACATAACGGCGTGTTACAGCATCGTAAAAACAAGTAAAGCTAACATCGTTACTCTTCAAATGTACCTACTTTAAAACTAAAGAATAATATTTTTATGATCAACGCCGGCCTAGGCATTAGGTATATCAAACTACGTCTTTGTTTTTTAATATCGGACTACGATCTGACGTTCTGTTTCTTTGTATTTGACATTATTTCTTCAGGAAGATGTGTCAAATCATATTCTCCCATTAAAAAACTTCTTTGATTCGACCATTTTCTAGGGTTCCGTACCTAAAGGTAAAAACGGGACCCTATTACTGAGACTTCGCTGTCTGTCCGTCTGTCACCAGGCTGTATCTCATGAACCGTAATAGCTAGAAGGTTGAAATTTTCACAGAAGATGTATTTCGGTTGCCGCTACAACAACAAATACTAAAAACAAAATAAAACAATTATTTAAAAGGGGCTCCCATACAACAAACGTGTTTCAAAAATAACAAGGAGTCAGGACAGGAACAGGGACAGGAGGACAAATCGAGTTGGTCATGGAATTCAAAATGGCTGCCCTATCTGTCAAATATACCAGTCTGCCTTACTTACCAAAGAGTTTCTCTTATGTTTCAGATTTTCTTTGTGCCAAGGTTTTTTTTTTTGAGTGATTCGGTCGTTTGATGGGAGTAAGAATCGAAGATAAATATTTCATATTTTCCTATAAAATTTAAAAATTGGTTGTTGTAAACCATTTTAGGGTTCCGTATCCAATTGTGATAGTGGTACGGAACCCTTTATGCGCGAGTGTCGCACTTGCCCCGTTTTTTTACAGTTAATGTGATCGCACATTTATCAGCACCGTACACGCAGCACGCGCCATACTCGCCGCATTTTAGAATTCATTGTATGTAATGATGTGAACCCTCGCACATTTCACTCGCATTCCGTAAAGTTCTAAGTAATGTGTCTATCACATTCTTGTTGACGGTAAAAATCACTAATAAGAGCGAGACAGGGCATTAATTAGCCAAAGTAATCACTTAGATTCGTACGGTAGATACGGGTAAAAGAGTCCGGTTTTACCCTTTGGGCACGAAACCCTAAAAAACAGCCCTACATTTTCATCAGTTAACAATGCGTTAAATTGGGGGTTTGTCTGTTGTATTTAGCCCCTGGGCCTCAGATAATAATACCTAGATAATGCTAACTCTATTCGGAGTATGTGTAACGCCGTCGGGCTACATGGCTCGCCCACCCGCAGTACAGTAACTAGGTACTAGGTACCTACCTTACTTGCCTAGAAAATGGTTATGAATTGATGAGTGATGTGTTTAACCCCAGTATATAGTATCGATCTATAACGAAATTATGTCCAGTTAAGCCTCTGTAGTAGACAGGACTTGTATTTTCTCGGATGGTTAACTATAAAATTTATTTGAAACATCAGTTTTGAAAACAATGCTTATTAAAGTTAAATATAATCTCTGAAACTACTGGACGTATTTCAAAAATTATTTTACCAATAAAAAGCTACATTATTAGGGAGTAACATAGGCTACTTTTGATCTCGATATTCCAACAGAATCAGATAAACTGTCAAATTGGGAATACACAATCGCAAATTGATAAAACATGAAACATTTTGCTTTAAACAGCCCATTTGACACTTGCAACAATAATACGGAATCACCCCACAGGACTTATGTGGGTGAAACCGCGGGACCGCAGCTAGTAATTAATACCTATAATAAACGGTATGGGGGTACGTGCCTAACTATGAATAGAACCTAATTGTAGTGATGAATTCTGTGTAATTCAAACAATAGAGCGTTCATTTGAGTCATACCACATTTTTCAACGAAATTTCCATTTATTGTTGTAATTTAAAGAAAATTAACAAAGTTTTACCTAATGCGTTTGTTTCCGATAAAAAAATGGAGGAATGCGACCGCGGTCGGAATTTTAAAAGCTTCCTTCCAAAAATTTCTTTTTACGAAGGTTCCTCCTCAGATATCTACAAAATGCTTTGTCCTGACTGACTAACTGATGGATCAACGCACAGCCTGAAAAATGATTGGAGAGTATGTTCTTTATTATATGACTAGCTGCGTTCCGCGGTTCCACCCTATGTTACTCCTCGATAATGTAGCTTTCTATTGGTGAAGAATATTTGAAATTGGTCCAGTAGTTTCAGAGATTATCCGGAAAATACATACATAAATGTTAACAACGTTACCTCTTCACCATCACTTTCAATAGAAAACAGCGCAACATGTCGC
Source organism: Idaea biselata (assembly GCA_958496205.1). Taxonomy (NCBI): domain Eukaryota; kingdom Metazoa; phylum Arthropoda; class Insecta; order Lepidoptera; family Geometridae; genus Idaea; species Idaea biselata. Next base: position 36,327,474 of record OY292394.1, on the reverse strand, counting down.
AGATCAAATAGGCACAGGCATTCAGTGCGCGCTCTCCTGTCCATATTATGGAGGTCAGTGTTCGGGACAGAGATGGGCCTGAAAAGGCCGCCCCTGGCGGTGATGTAGTAGTTATTTTCAGTTAGTTTCATTACCTAATAGTTATTAACAATAATTTATAAGACTAGTTAAATAATTCCAAGTATATGTAATTTAATTTAATTTATAAAATATGTTTGTCCTTTTTCGCCTGATATACAGGATTAACCTAGTTCAGGCAAATGTGTTTTTATTGTTTTCTTGATATGTTTAGTTTTATAGTTTACTTTGTAGAAAGATTTATTGAATAAATTTTATTATTTTTTATTTTATTAGTAGTACCTGCACTGGTCAACACATCGAGGATTAGGCCGTTTGGCGCTACCATTTACATCAGTGGGTGGTAACAAGCCAAAAAACCCCTCTTACGACGACGGGCGGGGCTACCATAGTTACCTTTTTTAGACCCGATTCTTTGCCTTTGTGTCAGAAGTACCAATGATTTGTAACATTGATTGTACAAGTGACACAACTTTGTATCCTTAGTACCAGTAAAGAAAAATGAGGATATTCCCCCGGAATGTTAACCGATAACTATGGAACTAGTGATACTTTGTTGTATCTCAAGGGTCATTAAAGAAAAGTAAAGATATTCTACGTAATTTCATTTTTGACATGCATTTATTTTGTATTGTCACAAAGATATAAAATTAAAAATATAATGGTACTTCTGACACAAAGGCTCAATTGATGCTTAGTTGTACCATTCATGGTACTAGCGATAAATCATTTTTTCTGATGGTACTACTGATCCTAAATAGTTGTCACTAGTACCATTAAAGGTACTAAGGATACAAAGTTGCGTCACTTGTACAATCAATGTTACAAATCAATGGTACTTCTGACACAAAGGCGATTCTTTTCATAACTATGTTTGGGATCAGCAAGTGTAAATGGAATTACAAATGGGAAATTTGTAGAAAAACCCATACTTACCTTTTTTAGGGTTCCGTACCCAAAGGGTAAAAACGGGACCTGATTAAAAAAACTACAAATAACATCAAAAAGTTACTTCGACGGTCTACCAAACCATAGTTTCGTAACTCAAACTCATCTACCAACAAACAAACATCCTAAAATACAAAATGAACGTTTGTTAAATTCATCAAGTAAATATTAATTTAATTAATATTACCCACAATGAGTTCCTCAGATCGGTACATTGTAATTAATATTACAAAGCAAAGATATAACAGCTTCGTTAACCACAGTCTTCTGTTTGTACCTACCTGATTACCTACGTTTCTGACGATCTAAACTAGGCAATATCTACTTAGATGTGTATAAGTTTAGCCGCGGATAGAGATGGATTAGATAGGTAGGTAGTTATCTACATCTACACTAATATTATAAAGAGGAAAGATTTGTATTTTTGTGTGTGTTTATGTGTCGTATGTTTGTAATGAATAAACTCAAAAACTACTGTGCCGATTTTAAATACTTCACCTTTAGAAAGCTACATTCACCCGGGGTAACATAGGCTACTTTTGATCCGGATATTCCCACGGGATCGGGAAATACGCGGGTGAAACCGCGGGATTCTGCTAGTATATCAATATAAATATTGCACAACGCTACACACAGCGCAAACAAACCCTTAAATAATCACTACGCTTGTACCATGGGTATAAGACAACGGATATACTACATATTATATGCAGATAGATAGAGATCTGAATTACTTACTCACTGGGCTGGGACTTTTTGCGTGACTTTAAAAGCTGTAGAATATACGATTTTTAACTTACATGGTTGTTTTCACTACAAATCTATTATCTATTTTACTATTATAAAGCGGAAGAGTTTGTTTGTTTGAACGCGCTAATCTCAGGAACCACAGGTCCGATTTGAAAAATTCTTTCGGTGTTGGATAGTCCATTTATTGAGAAAGGCTATAGGCTACTTTTGATCCCGATATTCCCATTGGATCGGGACTTACGCGGGTGAAACCGCGGGACGCAGCTATCTTCTTCTAATATTATAAAGCGGAAGAGTTTGTTTGTTTGTTTGTTTGAACGCGCTAATCTCGTCAAATCAAACAGATAGAAAATAGATAGCAATTGTATAGATAGAGTTCAGTGGTCCCGAAGGACAATCCCTCTCCGAAAGGCGCGGACACGCCACCGTCTCAAGGCCTATTATTATTCACATACGTATTCACATACGTATTCAGATATATATTCACTTACCAATTTGTACTACTCTATATATAAAGTGAATAAATGATTTATTTATTTTTCGTTTGTAAAAAAAAGCCTAATGAAAAGTTCACAAATGCCGATGGAGGTACTTTTTAATCCCATATTAATGTCAGTTTTATCACAGAACAACGACACTAGTAGATAAGATTACTGAAGCTGTTGTACTGAACTTTTGATCCCGATATTCCCACGGGATCGGGCCTTATGCGGGTGAAACCGCGGGGAGCTGCTAGTATTATTATAAAACGGGGTATTAACCGTTAATTAATTTGTATTTTTCACGGATCTCAATCAATCTCTAGTCTCGTGAACAAGCCAGTTAAAATTACTGGCGAAATATCTAGCTCCGTGAAAAAAACAAATTTAAACATGGTAAATACCCCGTTGTATAATAATATTTGTAGTTTAAGCTGTGGGTTTCCTCACAATGTTTTCCTTCACCGTAAGAGCGATGTTAATAGCGCATTTAATTTTTTTTCTTAAAGAAAAAGACATTAGTGCGTGGTCGGCTAGGATTTGAAACCGCGACCTTCGGAATGAAAGTCGCGGTATCTACCACTAGACCAACACCGCTCTGATCTGAATTAACACATAGGTTACTTTTTATCCCAATATTCCCGCGGAATCGGGAACTATATGGGAACCCGTAAGGCCCTGCTGGTGATAAAATAACGCGTAACGTCTCGGCACAGCGAATTCCCGTCGTTTCGGCCTGAGAGACTGTAAAAAGCACTCCAAACGTGTGTAACTCTCGCACCGCAACCAAAATGGCTCGATGAGCTCCTGTAATTCCCTTCGAGAGTCTAATTAAAACACTTGACGTGAACCACTTGTGCGTGTGAACTTAAAAGGAACCGTTTCTGGTATACCTATACTCGTATAAGCTACTCGTACCTTTCACGCTTCTATACTACGAGTAATATTATAAAGCTGAAGAGTTTGTTTGAACGCGAGGAATGCAAGGCTGGCACCGTAGAACTCTGGTGGTGGGTCCCGGGGCAGGTTGGGCGGTGTTGGGCGGGTTGTGTGTTTGTGGATGAGATAGTGTTTTAATTTTTTTTTTGATATTAAATTATTTTTTTATGTTTTGTTATTTTGTATAATTATTATAACTTATTTGAACAGATAGACAGACAGACAGAGTTTCTTTCGCTCTTGTAATGCTAGTAAGGATTATTATAGTATAGATTATTGCCCCAGTTCCACTTTTGTTCAATAATATACAGGGTGTTTCGACGAGGGGGTATTCATCCGAAAGGGGGTTGTTCTAGAGGTCTAGACGAACAACTATTGTTCTACAAGTTTTGTAAATTCGAAGTAGTTTTCGAAAATTTTGAGTTTAAAGTTTGCATGAAAATCAGCTGTTTTTAGAGTTTAAGGTCATTGGCCTTATGGTGCCCTTTTATTTAGTTTGGTCCACTACAATCTAAACATTCATTGCCTTTATTTTACAAAAACAGCTGTTTTTTTACTGATACAAGTTTAAAATTTTCGAAAAAAAGTTCGAATTTCCAAAAATCGTAGAATAAAATTTGTTCGCCTAGACCTCTAGAACAACACCCTTTCGGCTTAATACCCCCTCGTCGAAACACCCTGTATATGCGACAATGTAAATTACATGATTAGGTACTGCAAAAAAAAATATACAAAAAAAAACCTCATGAGTTTCTTGTGTCTTCTTCTCATTGGAGGTCGATTAAATATAAAAACTGACATTTCAAAGAGATATCTTGCTAATATCCGAATGAATAAACGTACTTTGATTTGATTTGATTTGCGCTAATCCCAGGAACCACTGGTCCGATTTGAAAAATTATTTCAATGTTGGATAGTCCATTAATTGAGGAAGGCTTTATGCTACTTTTGATCCCGATATTCCCATTGGATCGGGACTTATGCGGGTGAAACCGCGGGACGCAGCTATCTTCTAATATTATAAAGCGGAAGAGTTTGTTTGTTTGTTTGAACGCGGTAATCTCGTCAAATCAAATAGATAGAGAATATAAAGCAATTGTATAGATAGAGTTCAGTGGTCCCGAAGGACAATCCCTCTCCGAAAGGCGCGGACACGCCACCGTCTCAAGGCCTATTATTATTCACATACGTATTCAGATATATATTCACTTAGCAATTTGTACTACTCTAAAGTGAATAAATGATTTATTTATTTTTCGTTTGTAAAAAAAGCCTAATGAAAAGTTCACAAATGCCGATGGAGGTACTTTTTAATCCCATATTAATGTCAGTTTTATCACAGAACAACGACACTAGTAGATAAGATTACTGAAGCTGTTTCATTCGGAAAGTGCCGGTAATTTTTGTCATTCACGGAGTTGAATAGTTATCGAAAATGTTGAGTTTAAAGATTTTTATATTTAATAAACTTTGAAAGGTAAACTTTTACAGTCAACCCTGAAGAAAAGACCTGTAAAGGTCTCAATACGTTGAGCGTTGAAACAATAATAAAACATAACCCTTGCCTTGCGGGGTAAAAAGTAATAATAACCACCATGCACGAGATTAAAACCAAATAATGACTTTAATTACAGGTAAACTTTTAACAACTTTAACAAGACTGATCTATTGGAAAACTTCCAATGATAACTGGAAAGAAGAAAGAGAAAAAGAGGAAAGAACGGGTCAAAACACATGGAGTGGGAACTAACTACGTGGGAACTAACTACGTGGGTTTCAGCACATTATTTTATACATTTTATGAACCAATTAGCTGTGTCTCGCGGTTTCACCCGCGTATTTCCCAATCCCTCGCGAATTTCGAAAAAAATATATTCTTAGTTCTCAAATTTTACGTCTCCTTGAACCAGCGTTTTGGGCTTTGCAGTCATTGATTTCATTCAGACAGTCAATGAATCAAGGAATAAATTTGAATTTGTGTATGTATAGATTAATGCCCTTATTAATAAACGTGGAGTAAGGTCGGAGTAGTAATGCTATGTCTTTTTCCATGACAAGAACTTTCAAAGTCGACAGACAGAAACAAAAAGTGGTTTAAAACTACTCCGACCTTACTCCACGTTTATTAATAAGGCTACAAATGGCTGGTGAGTAGTGATAACCCCAAAGGGGTCAAAATTGGGAGCAAAAGTAGAATGCCCGTGAGTCATTTCAGTTTTGCAGCAGGAATTTACAGCATTGAAAATATTAATCCTTTACTGAATAAACTGATAAATTGTATCCATTATTTATTTTTCTATGAATAATTAAATTCATAATGGGTTGGTGCACCGAATCAATCAGACGGATAGAATAAATTAATGAGGTTCTTTGTTCGCGCTAACGAGAGATGCAATTATTCAGAAATTTCGGCGTAATTTAAAATATTTATATATAGCCGTGTCCCACTGTTTCACTTGTTACACCTAGGTACCTATACAGCTAAACAGTTCATCCTAAGGTTGCCAGGAAGAAATCGCTTTTAGCGATAAGGTCGCCCATTTGTGCAACGTTATATTTTTGAGCTTTTTGTGTTTCTATACTTAATATATTGTAATATGACTGTATTATACTTTTAAGTTATGCAAATAAAGCGTTCATCTATCTTTATATCTACCTATTTAATATATTTAACCTTAATTTATGCCTAATGAGTTTTTTTTGCAAAAAAACCTAACTTATTTCAGTAAGATTGAGAAATATCACAGACAATATCTAATTATTCGTTTTTTTGCAATTAACCTAGGACTTTCGCAAAAATCCTGTGTTATCTAATTATCCTACGACATAATATATTACAGATCAAATGTTGCAGGGGTGTTTCACTTGCAGAAAGTCCCCGACCCGTGGAAATTTCCAAAAATCTGTATGTTCTTGGAAGGCACAAGCTCCGATAAGTAATTCTACAAATTTCAGCTCTCTACTTAATATTAGCGGTTTAGGCTGTTTTTTGATCCATCAGTCAGCCAGCCAGGACAAAGCTTTTCATAGATATTACTCACATTAAAATAAAAAATCGAGCTCAGCAAATATTAATTAAAACAACGGTAGGTACATATTCTGTTTTTAAATCATTTTAGTACTGAAAATAACAATGATAAATGATACTAATCAATCAGGCATACAGTTGGATACAATAGTAGAGTAGGTAGTAGTAGGTACCTATAAAAAGTTATTAATTGTCCGGTTTAATTTATTCGGATGAAAACTGGATGTTAACAAAAAATCTATTTAATCTGAAACTAGTTCTAGTAGGTATTCCTTGTTTATTTAAACTACAAAACTGTAAAATCCTAATAGTCAAGGATAATATCCCTGGTACATTTTTGAAAATTGATTACTATCAAGCTAGTTTTCCGTGAGTAGCTTCATTTTGATTAGACGCCCAACAATTTCCTATACGAAACTCTCGATTGTGGTAGATAACAGAGGTAGGATCTGTAGGTACTACTTCTTTTGAGCGTAGAGCCGTGATAACGTACTACACAATTTGTAGGACAATATGACTGTTAAATTATATAAATACTAACTAATATGAAAAACTATTTGTCCGTTAGTCCAGTTTTTTCGAAATTGCATAATAGAATAGAAATAAAATTAAGAAAAAATGTCATAAACATAATTAATTACTTTATAATGTCTCTATCCAAAGAGGAAACAGTCGACTACGTTTGTAAAGTTTGTATTGAAAAAAGAGTAGGTAGACTTTCCCCTTAGTTGGCTACAATAGTAGGTACCTATAAAAAGTTATTAATTCTCGGGTCTTACCTAATCGCTTGTTCGAATTATTCCTTTAGTTTGGAAGTTAAAGAAGTCAAAAGATATTAATCCAATCAATGTTATTTCATTTGGATTTGGATGAACCGTCTTCTTCTTTTCGAGTCAATTCCGTTTCCCAGGGACCTTAAATATGTATTTCGCCAAGTATGAGGCGACCTCTACAGCGTTGTCTGTTGCGTCATAAAGTTTTGCATTGTGCAGAAGGATGGGCATGAAGGGCATGCCACCAGATGGGGCATTGTTTGCTCCACTTGCCAAGGGTTACATGGCAGTAAATATTTAACGAGTCGGTATAACCCCAACGGCTCATGTTAGTCTTACAGCGGCCGACCTGAGTTCTGAGCCGGTTTAGAGTTTTCCATGTCGCCCAGGGGAGTTTGTAGCCTGGAGGCAGTCTTTCCGCCGCGTAATAAACCGTGAACAAAAAGGTTAGAAATTCGTATTTAAATTAAAAAAAATATTTGTTGGGTACCTACCTACCTACTTCAGTTAGGTAGGTACTTTCATAGTGTATCAGTACCTATGTAACTCCAGATGACAAATACATATATACTCTATTAACTGCGCCCCGCGGTTTCATCCGCGTAAGTCTCGATCCCGCGGGATTTACGGGATGAAACCGCGGGCGCAGCTAGTTTATAACATTAGTAAAACAATAAATATAGATACAATGTGGTAACGTTTTCTTTTTAATCTAAGTTATGGCATAGTACCTACAGAGCGCCGCCCGCGCCGTGAGGCGCACTTATATTAGGTAAACTAGCGACGGGAAAATTTTGTATCGTAAATTGTGGATTCTTAAATTAGGGCACGTATTCTGTAACTCAAAATTGTCAACAATGCCTCAGAATTGATAGATTTTTATCAGAAAATTGCAAAGCTTTATTTAAAGCTTTATTTAAAGCTTTTGAAGTGTTAGTTTCTAGCAGAATTACCTACTGCTGGTTTGTTTTCGGGAAAAATCTAACATTTTTGTTATAGAATAACGTGCCCTTTTAGACTTTAGAGTAGGAAATAATTTATAATTTCTGTGTTTAAATTAGGGTGAACACTAGATGTAAATAAAAAACCAATTTGTTTTGAAACTAGTTTAAGTAGGTACCTACTTGTATCCGTATAATTTCTTTTGTTAACGTCAATAAACTTAAGACATAAATTAATAATATTAATATAGTACTTACATCTCGGACTCGTTACAAGAAGAACACGACGAAAATTGTGCAACGGAATCAAAATAAAAACCAGGTCAGAAAATTTCAAAGAAACAACTTTATAAAATGACACATGTCAAACGTATAGTAAAACTGTCACACTACACACAAAATAGTCAATAAGGCATAGAATATTGCATCGATAAAGTTTTTATAGAGGTTTTCATTAATGATTTTTAGATTATTTGATCGCACGATAAGTCATCAGAAGTGGTACAACCCAAACGTCCGTCTTACACGGCGCCTGGCGCGCGACTGAAACTGAAATTCAGCGAGCGGCGCCCAGCGGTCTCAGGTACATAGCCTATTACATAAATAGAAGCCTCAAATAAACGAGACACTACGAAGTTGTCCATCCCACTTGCACTTACAGAGATGTGACGATGTACCGAGAGAGATAGCGGGAATGTTCTCTTATCTGATACTACTATACAGGCAGTTAAGGGTAATGTAGACGATGGGAACGTTGTCTTTAAATATTCACTACTATGCGTATTTAAGGCTCTCTGGGAATATTTAGGCAAACGGCTTAGCGAGACATAGTGCCTAGGACGACGGGTAATTTTAACTTATAGAAATAACGGGTCTGCAATACATAGGTAGTTAGTTTCACTGTGCCTTTTCCGCACTTAGCCACACAATTAGGCCATTGTACGTGATTTCTTAGAGTGGTTAAGCAGTAAGACGCCACGGGAGCCTACTCCAGATTGGCAAATATCCCATGCCTTTGGGCTGTGGTGAGACCTAGGACATGTCGGTTTCCTCACGATGTTTTACTTCACCATAAGAGCGATGTTATTAGCGCACACATCTTAAATAAAAAGACACTCACAAAAACACTTTCTTGTAAAATGTAGCCAAGACGAGAAGGAGACCATAAAATATGATGTGCACTGTCAAAAAGTTAGCAGATATCATATAGAGCCAAGCTTATAACTCTACACGCCCCGAGTCCACAATCAAATCTAAACTATAGGAGCTATGCTATGATATGTCCGCATTAGTCCCGATCTCTTGGGAATTTCGGGATCAAAAGTAACCTATGTTACTCAGGGTGAATGTAGCTTTCTATTGGCAAAATATTTTTTGACATCGGCACAGTAGATTTTTGAGTTCATTCATTACAAACTTACACACACACTCACACAAAAATACAAATCTTTCCTCTTTATAATATTAGTGTAGATACGGGGGAAAGTAGCAGTATAAACCGCGATAGTTTAAATTTAATTCAAAAACTTCACAAAATAAGAATGAGAACGGTTTGTAAAGTCGCACTTCCCAATCATTTCCGTTAAACGCATTTCAGTTGCAAATTATTCGGCTCCGTCGTCCCACTTACGTCAATCCACGGAATTGAACTGTCAAACGAAAGTAAGCCGCGGAAAATACACAAAATGTATCAACAATATACAGGACAACCAGCGTACCGCGGTTTCACACGCATAAATCTATGGTTTGTTGAAAATTCGTGCAGAGGTTGCTTAGAACCGGGAGAAGGACATGGGATACTTTTGATCCCGTAAATCCTACGGGATCGAGACTTACGCCGTACGCGGGTGTAACCGCGGGGCGCAGCTAGTAACATAATATACATATATTGTAACATCAGTTTAGTTGTTTTAGCAGAGCTACTGCGCGTTTCTTTCGACCCATAATTTCTGACGTTCGAAATTCAAATGTGTTTGAAACTGCTGAAGAAAATTATCTAGATCTTTAAAAGTAACGGTTTTTTGGCGGGAACGCGGAGACAACATGTCGTGCTCTAATTTTGTTTTCGTGAAACTATGTTGTAAACCGGGTTAAATTGTGTGATTTTGGTGCGAAGTAGAATAAGGTACGATAATAAACTCGACACTTGCAGATGTGTGAAGTAACAACACTTCGTGGATCGACGCCATGATGAAGAAAAAAAAAGTACGCAACGGATTTTAATGCTGTTTTTTTTTAAATAGAAAGAGTAATTCAAGAGGATGGTTTAAATTGTCCTCTTGAATCACTCTACTATAATACACCCCCGTGCGAAGCTGGGGCGGGCCGCCACTATCTTTATAATATCTAGTATCTAGATATGTCTGGCATTTTTATGTAATACCTAGGTAGGTACAAATGTTAGTATTCATATTTCGACAGAATCACTACCGGAATTTCATTAAAAATCAGTATTTGTAATGAAATTTCATTAAAAACAGTTAAATTCAGTGGAATTTGAAAGTTCGAATTCCACAGAGAGTATGTGGGTGATGTGAAAACCGGTTCAGTTTTAAATCGAAAAACCTATACAATTGGAAAATACTTTTTAAACTTCAATGTTTCTATTGGGATTTGAACCCACGCCCTCCGTTTTACTGTGAGTTTCCAAATGTGGTACAGGGTGGAATGTGGGTTTTAAGTAGGTATATTTTAAGTATGTAGGTAAAAAATACGTTTAGGAGGAAACTTTACCTTATTACTCTTACCTACCTGTCCCTGGATAAAGACATTAGAGCAAATATGTTTATGCTATAAAACCTATATCTATCATGACTATGACCCCACGTATTGTTATTTTTTTTAACCCCCGACGGAAAAAGAGGGGGTGTTATAAGTTTGACGTGTCTGTGTGTCTGTCTGTCTGTCTGTGTATCTGTCTGTGGCATCGTAGGTAAGTAGTAAGTATCGTAGCACCTACCTAGCTCACGAACGGGTGAACCGATTTCAATGTAGTTTTTTTGGTTGATTGACTTTTGCGCGAGTGTTCTAATTTTTATTATCTAATTAGAATAGAAATAAAAGAATCAACACAACCAACCCTCTGTTGCGTGGCACAGTCGGGTAAAACATAGTTTAACTTGCGCACGAAGGGTTCCGTACCATTATCACAATGTGGGACGGAACCTTAAAATAAACACTAGTGAAAATTTATTTTCAAGGAAAAATAGCATTCAAAAATTTTCACTTGCGGCGAGGCTTGAACTCGCGTCTTTGGGTCAGTACCCCAACGTCATTACCAACTAGACTACGCAAGCTCACGTCCCGTGCCGTGAAAACTTCCAATGCTATATTCTCCTTTGATTGTTTACGATTAAGGCTCGTTAGAGCGCCATCTATCTAACGCTACAGGAACAACTTTCCAGTTGTTTACACCTGCGTCGTAATTTTATAGTAATGGAAAAAGCGACATCTTACGTTTAATGAGTTAACTGTAAAGTTAACCATTACGACGCAGGTGTAAACAACTGGAAAGTTGTTCCTGTAGCGTTAGATAGATGGCGCTCTAACGAGCCTTAATCGTAAACAATCAAAGGAGAATATAGCATTGGAAGTTTTCACGGCACGGGACGTGAGCTTGCGTAGTCTAGTTGGTAATGACGTTGGGGTACTGACCCAAAGACGCGAGTTCAAGCCTCGCCGCAAGTGAAAATTTTTGAATGCTATTTTTCCTTGAAAATAAATTTTCTAAACAAAATAGCCTTGAGCTACATACAAAAATTAATAGAAAAATTAAACACTGGTGCTTTTTACGGTTAAACTTGATATTAGTACAGAATGTAATAGGATAGTTTTTTGGGTTCCGTAAAGTATTTGGCTCTCCAAAAGGGTTCCGTCACTGAAAAAGTTTGAGAGCCGCTGCCGGCCGCGGCTCTCAAACTTTTTTTAAATTATAATAAGGGATAGTTGTTATTTGTTATTAAAAGTTATAATACCTGTAAGGAAGCCTGCAAGTCAAATGTAACGACAGCCTAAGAACTAGCACTCACATCTTTCTCTTTGGCGTAGTATAGCGTGCGCCCGCGCAGCCTGAAGTACCGCCTCTGCCATCGTTGGAAGCTTCGTGTCTGCTTCATCAGGTAACCCTCCCTGACCACCGGCTGAAAATTAAATAAACAAATAAAAAACCGGCCAAGTGCAAGTCGGACTCGCGCACGAAGGGTTCCGTACCATTATTACAATATGGTACGGAACCCTAAAATAAACACTGGTGATTTTTTACGGTTTAACTTTTTACGGTTTATTTTGTTTTTAAATAACAGTTACAGAAATACAATGGAAATTTCAACTGTCTAGGTATCACGGTTTATGAAAAATATGTGTACCGCGCTAAAAGAAGTATTTACATCAAAATAAACCGAATAAATAGTAGATTAGAAATCTTAAAAATACAAGAGGCATAAGATAACATCAAGATTGCTCGTAGTTGACAACTCGAACGAAGAATACCCGAAAACAGAACGCTTGCGGCGTCGGTTTTCGACTTTATTGTGATTTAGAATCTTTGCAATGAATAATTTTGCAATGAAAATGTATACAGGAACTAGCTGTGTCCCGCGGTTTCACCCGCGTAAGTCCCGATCCCGCGAGATTTTTTAAAAATCCTTTCTTAGTGAATGCTGACACATCACAAAGAACATACACGCCAAATTTCATGTCCCTAAGACCAGCGGTTTGGACTCTGCATTGATAAGTATACACGGTGCTCCGAGGAGGGGGTATTAAGCCGAAAGGGGGTTGTTCTAGAGGTCTAGGCGAACAACTTTTGTTCTACAAGTTTTGGAAATTCGAAATAGTTTTCGAAAATTTTGAGTTTAAAGTTTGCATGAAAATCAGCTGTTTTTTTAGAGTTTGAGGTCATTGGCCTTAAGGTGCCCTTTTATTTAATTTGGACCACTAAAATCTAAACATTAATTGCCTTTTTTTTACAAAAACAGCTTTTTTTTAGTGATATAATTTTAAAATTTTAGAAAAAAAAGTTCGAATATCCAAATGTCGTAGAATAAAAGTTGTTCGCCTAGACCTCTAGAACAACCCCCTTTCGGCTTAATACCCCCTCGTCGAAACACCCTGTATAGATCAGTCAGGACTTTGAATTTTATATACCTAGGTATAGAGAGTAGAAACAAATAATTCTAAATAATATAAATATTGCACGACGTTGCACGACATTACACACTGCGCAAAGTAGCTCCAAACCATAATAAGCACTAGGCTTGTAGGGACTATGGGTAGTAGACAGCGTATATACTGTCCGGGGCCAAAACAGAAGAAAAAAAAAACGGATATACTACATACTTATAAATCTATCTATGTCCATATAATGCTTTGTCCTGCCTGCTGACTGGCTATGGTTCAACGCACAGGCTAAACCGCTGCGCTGATAATGGAGAGTTGAAATTTGGAGTGTGTCCTGTAATGTTATGTAGGCATTCGATAAGACAGTTTTTCGAAATTCCCACGGGATCATTATTAATGTAGTTGAAACCGCGGGATACAGCTAGTATTTTGTATAATTTTAAAAGTAAAACAACAGCTATGGAAATTGTGCGCCTACCAAGATGAGAAAAGCACCTCATCTCGAAGCTTTTATTATTTTTGAAGATAAAAGATAAACATAATTTATTTGGTAAAAATTCTGTAAGAAAGATGATAACAATTTATTATACTTTAGATGTAGGTACTTTGTAAAGAAATAGAACCTACAGACAACTAAATATTTTTACTTTACGCTTAAAATTACCGATATTAGTATTGAATCCTACTAATATTAAAATTTACTTAGGTTTGTAGGTTACTCATTTACTTACCTACACACAAACTTTATAATATTAGTAGACAACTACAAACAAGAAATATAAATAAACTTTTTAAACTTACACGATTGGAACTCATAACTTTTGGTAGGGGCACAATTGAGTCCCCTCGCGACCAAGACCGTTGTAACATGAAAAACAAAAATATTTACTTCAGACTTCAGACGATAATTTTTTTTTTTTTTAAATCGACTTTAAAAATCAAATCATCTCATCTACATACCTACCTAATAGTGCTACCGATTTGTCTGTAACTAGCTGCGTTCCGCGGTTTCACCCGCGTAAGTCCCGATCCCGTGCAAATATCGGGATCAAAAGTAGCCTATGTTTCTCAGAGTGAATGTTAGAAAGCTCTAATGGTGAAAGAATTATTAAAATCGGCACAGTAGTTTTTGAGTTTATTCGTTACAAACATACAGACACACATACACACATCCATACATACACACAAAAAAAAACAAATCTTTCCTCTTTATAATATTAGTGTAGATAAAATCTGAAGTCGGGCAGCCAAAATACAATCTGGGCCCACCTAGTAAAATTGCCAGAAGGACCGTGGAGTCCTAGTAAAAAGGTCCTGTTTTTACCCTTTGAGTACCGAACCCTAAAAAGCGATGTAGTGTATAAAAAGCCTTAGGTAGGTACCTAACAAAATAATAATAGAGTCCGACCGAAACTGGTTTTCCGGCCGAAACCGAAAATTCGGACGTGGCTTCCGAAACCGAAACCGAAACTCATGTGGTCAAGTACAAAATTCTTTAAAACACTGAAATTTGGAAATGAAAACACAGTATATTAATTTATATTTTTTTCAAATTAAGTTCTCATAACAAAATGTTTATCAGTTATCTATCAATGAAGTTGCCGCCAGAAACGAAGTTAGGCGAGCGTGCACAACAACTTCCAAAATCAGTTTCGGTTTCGGCAAAAGTATCGCCCAATTTTTCCCGAAACCGAAACTGCCGCCGAAACTTAATTTTTGGCCGAAACCGTAACCGAACTTTCGGTCGGACACTAAATAATAAGGTATGCAAACTCGAGTAGCTATTCTACCGCTTCGCCTGTCCACTTCATTAAGACGGAGTAGGAAATCGAGACTACAAAGCTTCCATTAGCGACTAGATACCTACTCAATTCCATGCTTGAGGAGTCTACCTGAATGCAGGTTAGGTACCTACCTATAACTTAATATTGTTAGTAGAGATGGGCCGACTAGGGGTTCTGCCGACTAGCAGACTAGCCGACTAGTCGGTTCCAAAATTGCCGACTAGTCGGCCGAGTAGTCGGCAATGCAGATCATTATAATTCCGAGAGATTTGGTTTAAACATGATCACTCGGCGGTTGTTGGTATTTTTGGATAAATTTGCACTTCGAAAGCTGTAGCGAAACTTTCAAAAAATGGTTGACATAAAAATAAAACGCGCCAGGCGATGCAAACCGAAAAATGTCTTTAATTTTAATTATTATTTGATTTAAATTTGCCGACTAGTCGGCCCATCTCTAATTGTTAGGTATCGCCATTTAGTCTAGGGCTGCCAACACTTTTTTCGACAATAATAGTATTTGTTGCTAAAAAAAAAAAGTACGCCCCAAATAAATATACTAATCTTTAAAAATCTAACAAAAATCTTCCGACAATTTAGAAGAAAACACGTATTTTTAGTTCTCAACCTTTTTTGTTGTAAAAACTAAATAGGTATTCGTTGACATTTTTGACACTCATTATTATTAGTCACGGGTCTAGGTCTAATAATAATGATTGACGGGATTCGTGTTTTGGAATTTAAAAAATGTATTTTAAACACTTTTAACAAAAAAAATCTTGAATAAAAAATACGTTTCCCCACACTAAATAATGAACACCGTCTTTTATTTTGGTTTTTCCACATAGAAAACACTCCTCTGTAAGTGTAGATGTGGCTGGAATTTATATAAGATTTTTTTGCTACATTATGCCAGAAATATATTATTTTTGCGTACTATATGTGGTTTCAAAAGTATATAGTACGCAGACTTGAAATATAGTACAATACTTTATACTATAGTACGTTTGGCAACCCTTATTTAGTCTCTGCAACGTCTGAACACGGCGCAAGTCAGATAGGGATTTCTTATACGTCGAATGTATACTTATTTGTGACATGCATGCTATTATCCATCTTATAATGTCATCTCACCAATGTATTTTTCTTTAAGAAAAAGGTATGTGCGCTATTAACATCGCTCTTACGGTGAAGGAAAAACATCGTGAGGAAACCAACATGTCCTAGGACTTACCACGGTCCGAAGACATGGGATATTCAGTGTTTTCTATGTATCAAATGTATGTTTTTAATTTACAAAAAAAAAAGTATAATATGTAGTATATCCGTTGTCAAGTACCCATAGTACAAGCCTAGTGCTTAGTTTGGGGCTAGATTACGCTATGTGTAACGTCGTGCAATATTTATTTATTTATTTTTTAGAAGAAAGTCGTGTTAGTTACATACACTATTTATAACTCAAGAACGGCTTAACCGATTTGGCTGAAGATTGGTGGGGAGGTAGCTTAGAACCAGGAGAAGGACATAGAATAGGATTTTATTAGAGAGTAGTAGTAGGGTAGAGTACCTAGTAGTAGGGTGGTACCTAGTAGTTGTAGGGTAGAGTAGTCGTAGGGTAGTAGCAGTTGTAGGGTAGGGTAGTTGTAGGGTAGGGTAGTTGTAGGGTAGGGTAGTTGTAGGGTAGGGTAGTTGTAGGGTAGGGTAGTTGTAGGGTAGGGTGTTAGTAAGGTAGAGTAATAGTAGGGTGGGGTAGTAGAAGTAGTATGGAAGGGTTAGTAGTAGTTGTAGGGTAGGGTAGTAGTGTAGGGTTCTAGGTTTATTTTATTTAACGGGCAGGCAACGTCTGTCAGGTCAGCTAGTGAGAAACAAATATAACCCGCCCCCATTATCAAGATATTACTACTCCGAAATGCTTAGCCTGCTCGGTATTTGGTAATTTAAATGCAAATTAATCTGTTTCCGGTTGTTTGGAATTCAATTGATTATGGTTGAATTGGTGTAGTTAAATTTTACTACAACCATTCCGAAAAATTATGCAAAACAAATTATGTATTCTGTGGCATAAGCAATTAGTTATGCCCGTGGGTTTTTCTTCTTTTCACGTTAGTGGTGTGGCTCACCTGGTGTTAGAGTTTTCAGATCGCCCTAAGGCCTCTTACTTGACCTAACGACTGCTACCAGAGGTAACAACCGGGACCAACTGCTTAACGTGCGTTCCGAAGCACGGAGGAGCTCGAGAAAATGATTTCTTTGCCACACAAATTACCTATCCAAGTAAGGACTGCGCAAAGCGTTGCTTAACCAAGATCGGCAGGTACGGCTAGGTCAATGAGCTCCTCAACGACTTCCTCTCCCGTTTTTACTCTTTGAGTACGGTATCCTAAAAATGCGCCAAGGCACATAACTACTACGTAAACTGTGGAGGTACCGTATTCTATAACTCGCTCCTGTATTAATATCACTCATATTACTTACCAAGTTGTCTTGCCTCTTTATGATATGAAAACTTTTTGTAATAAAAGTTCGTAACACGCAAGATCTACCTCCGAAGTTGTGCAAAGTCGCGGTTCATGCATAATTTACAAACACAGAATGGTGGCCGACGCTGACAGCAGATGGGGACTTATTCAGTAACAGCATGAAGTTGAACGATGATTCCGTGAACCCGCGTGATAAGGTTAGTTTTGGCACGATATCTATATATTACGTTTTTAAATTCTAGACTACGTTTTGGTTATTTGTATTTGACATTTTTCCTTCAACAAGATGTGTTAAATTGAAATCTACAATTAAAAAAATAAAATAGGTATAACTGAAGGTGGGTTCGTTTAAGTTGTATGTACAGACAGAGTGGCTTAAAAAGTATATTCGATCTGTTGAATTAGGACAGTAACACTATAGGTAGTATTAGGTAGTATAGATAATCACTAAAGACAAAAAAAAATCAAAACAGAAACAAAGAGACAAAAGCAAGGATGTTCAAGTTACTGTTCAACAGAAAGTTACAAAGATAACAGAAATTTAGAACTTCACCAATCATTTTCTATACTTAACAATACTTGCCTAAAAGTCCGCGTCGCTCCCTAAATGAAACCAAAGATCTTAATCAGTATCACCGTGAAACTGTGAAAAGATGAAACGAAACGAAACAAGAAGACAGTGAATGAGGCTCCTAGAGATAACTCACAAACTTAGTTCCGACATTATTCTTCGTTGAATTTAACACGAATTCACCTACTTTAGAGTTGGGTAGCAACGTTTTTCAGGAATATTAGATATCTGGTACCTGTAAAGTTTCAGGGACTTTAGTTAGATCATTAAATTTATTGTATTTTAAAAGGGGTTTCTCAGCGGGAATCATCGGCCAAGGTTTCTTCCCACCGTCATAAGTCTCACCCACCTAAGATATGGATCCCTGGTGGTACAGAACGACTTGCGTATTTTCCGGGGCACTGTCAGGGGCTCAATTTTTGAATCGCTTGTGCCACTTCGACCTATTTAATTAATAGCTCGATTTCTACTTATTAATGTTCGATGTAGGCAATTTTTCTGCACGCACGACCGCAACGAGTGGTCTTAACCGCTCGCCGCAGGAGCAAGACATCGAACGACAATCACCAGAAATCGAGATATTTAAATCCCCCGGGCAATTAAAAATTGAGCTTCTGATTGTGCCCCTTAGTAGGCTCCGAAAAATAAGCAAGTCGTTCCGTAGCACCAGGGACCACTATCTAACTAACCTAATGATAAGTGAAGACAATTATGGTACCTATAAAATGTAGCTCATCTAGGAGGAAAGAAGTCAATTCAATTCAATTCAATCATTTATTCATAATATAGGTATAATGTACAGATGGTAGTAGGTCAACAATAAGTTAGATAAGTTCCTCTATATTGGCCAGTTCGGCATATGAAAACATATAGGTTCTGAAAAACAAATTACTTACATGTCAATAAAATTCATACTAAAACAACACAAACTAAAAACCATAATTAATTAATAAAATAACATTGGAAAATGTCAACAAATAGAAATACAATACAATACACAAGTCATTCACACGTGGCACGAGCGATTCAAAAATAATGCTCCAGATCGTCCTTTATGTCTCAAGTTAAACTACTACCTACCTACTTATTTACCCGTCCGCTTTCCGTTTATTTATACTGTGCTTAAGCGTACCAAAATTCAATAACCGTGTATTACAAATCCTCTTAACAAATTGAATTTTCAATAAATGACCTATGCACTTCATAAATTATAATAAACGCGGTTGAAAAGCTTTTATCAGGACTTACCTACCTACCATGAAGTAGGAACTTTAAGGTAGGTAACAGTCGCCACGTTCTTAATATAGCTAGGGTTTTTCATCTATTTTCGCGATGTTGGATTGAAATTAAACTCATCTAGCCTTATTAATAAACGTGGAGTAGGGTCGGAGTACATGCTTTGTCTTTTTCCGTGACAGCAAGTTTCAAGGTTGACAGACGGGAACAAAAAGTGCCAAAATTACTACAGTCCTACTCCACGTTTACTAATAAGGCTAGTAGGTTTTAAACGCGTAGTGTTTATTACTTTTAGAATTGTTTCAATGCTCAACGCTTCGAGACCTTTAGGTACAGTACAGGTGACTTCTACAGGATTGACTAAGATGTAATTTGTCATTCTATTATATTAAAAAGTATAGGAAAAACTACCGTAAAAAGGTACGAAACCTTTTTTTAATTGTTAGGGTGTCAAAGATATTTCGAAACCAAACTATGTCGGTTCAGGCGGATTCGTAGGTAAAACTGCGCCACATCTTTTTTGAGGTTGGTAAAATAAAACCTCGGCAGCAGAAAACCTCGGTTGGTAAGTAATTACTCGTCACAGATACGATGCGGCTAGCTGCTCGTAAATAGAAATAAAACACTTACTCTATGTAGATTGCACATCAGAACGTTAATTCAAATTCAGTTTACCCAATAGTTGTGCGCCTCGGCGCTTGTCAGTTCAAGTTTTAACCCATGTTCAGACCCTGTTTTGCGCTTAAAATATTATCACTATCTCTAACAGATGTGTGATGATGATGAATAGTGATGAATAATATTATAATATTCTGCAAAGATTATGTGACCCGGTCACATTATCTGTGCCCGTGCTATAATAATAGCTTCCCACTCCTCACTGGCACTGGGTCTTTTCGAGTCACTGCCCACCTTGCGGCTACGCAATCTGAGGCTTAGCCCGTGCCGGCGGGAGTCCTTTCTGCAAACCGAACCGAACTAGCGTTTGGGGTCACGATCTGTCTAAAACAGATCCCTGACAGTTGCTCCTCGGAGTGGCCTGACGGTACAGCGGACCCCTATCTGCATACCCAAAGTGGTCATAGTCGGGGACGCTATAACTTAATAATATAATATAAAATATAATATACTAGCTGACCCGGCAAACGTTGTTTTACCTTATAAATTATAGATAGTAGCCGATTCTCAGACCTACTGAATACGAAAATAAAATTTCATAAAAATCGGTCAAGCCGTTTCGGAGGAGTACGGTAACTAACACTCCTCCGAAACGGCTTGACCGATTTTTATGAGATCGGTTCAGCGGTTTAGGCGTGAAAGCGCTGTTACCTAAGTCCCGATCCCGCGGGATTTACGGGATCAAAAATAGCCTATGTCCTTCTCCGAGGTCCCATCTATCTCTATACCAAAATTTATCAAAATCGGTTCAGGTATACGACCTAAGTCCCGATCCCGCGGGATTTACGGGATCAAAAGTAGCCTATGTCCTTCTCCGAGGTCCTATCTGTCTCTATACCAAAATTTATCAAAATCGGTTCAGCAGTTTAGGCGTGAAAGCGCTGTTACCTAAGTCCCGATCCCGCGGGATTTACGGGATCAAAATTAGCCTATGTCCTTCTCCGAGGTCCCATCTATCTCTGTACCAAAATTTATCAAAATCGGTTCAGGTATACGACCTTAGTCCCGATCCCGCGGGATTTACGGGATCAAAAGTAGCCTATGTCCTTCTCCGAGGTCCCATCTATCTCTATACCAAAATTTATCAAAATCGGTTCAGGTATTATACGACCTAAGTCCCGATCCCGCGGGATTTACGGGATCAAAAGTAGCCTATGTCCTTCTCCGAGGTCCCATCTATCTCTATACCAAAATTTATCAAAATCGGTTCAGCGGTTTAGGCGTGAAAGCGTAACAGACAGACAGACAGAGTTACTTTCGCATTTATAATATTAGCAAGATATAGCAAGATATTAGTAAGATTAAATAGGTTTTTGTCAGCCGGGGTCCCTCGAATCCTTTCTGCAAGAAGGGCCACTATAAAAACTTACGAAGGGACGCTGGGTAGTCATGATGTTTGCCAGGGCCTAGTTGACAACTCCAAGGCCGACAGTTTTTTCCCGCAAGCAGGGGAGCACGTGGAAGACAACCATTACCAAAAAACACCCCGGTCCTTGATGGTAAGGTTATCACCGGCTTTGGGGCCCCGATGTGGTGGGGCGTGTCCGCGCCATTCGGGGAGGAATTGTCCTTTGGGACAGGGGGGGGGGCTGAGAAGGCCGCCGCCTTCGGGTTTGGTGGATGTAGTCCGGAATGAATTTCCCGCTGTCCTCGAAACTAGCGGAGAGCAAGTGAGTTTCTTGTGGTTTCTTCTCATCGGAGGGCGCGTTCCGAAAATACACTAAAATCTCGACATTTCTAAGCGCTCATGTAATTTATACATGTTCTAAAAGGTTCTAAATGAAGAAATATATTTGACTTTGACTTGACTTTGAGCGGAACACTGCGGTTTTATTGGCAAACCTAAGGGGTCAGTATTGCACCGACACACCGAGAAGAGAGTGGCCTGACGGCGCATATGATGTTTTCCCCACGTAAAGAAAAAGGTATATTTAAGAGGAGTATATACGCCAACGACCTTGAAACTGAAAATCCCTGTCGGGCTCATCGAAAATTGTTGATTATTTCATGACGGAATGTCGTAAAACTTTTTTTTGTGCACAGATTGTAGGTGACATTGTTTCCTATATTTTGGTGTAGTTTTAAGACAAGAACCTCCTATTGGTGCAAAGCCTATCCAAATTTTAGACAAAAAATGTCTGATTTGGCTAAAATGTCGATAGGCTTCAATACGTTTCGACATATTTGTATGGAAACTGCACTAAAATATCGGAAACAATGTTGCCTACAATCTGTACACAAAAAAAAAGTTCTACGACATTCCGTCATGAAATAATCAACAATTTTCGATGCGCCCGACATGGATTTTCAGTTTTTCAGAATAGGGCCCTTAATGTGTCGAGTACTTGTCTAAATAATAGGTAAGCAGGTACTTAAACGCTATTTCAGAAACTTAGATCAAAAATCTCATACATTTACTTGAAAGTGACAGCTCGTTATTAACGTTTTCCTTTAAGATTAACAGTTCTGTGTTTTCATTTTTGATCTAAGTTTCTGAAATAGAGTATAGGTATTATTTAGATTTTTTCCCGAGCGCTATTTTTCTGAATGACCAGTTTCATTCAGAAAAAAATAGAATCTCTATCAGTCAGTGCTTTATCTCTAACCGCTCCATCAATTTCAGCGTTAATTTTTACCCGACTCGCATCGCCCCTAATGGAACCTACTGTGTCCACACATCTCGCTGCGTGCGGACAAAAGATTGACAGACGGTCGGGCGACGGACTTCCGACAGAGCTGTCACAGGGTGACAATGTTGTGTTGAGAACGGAGGACAGGTGTCAAACGTAGTGTGATAATGATTTAAGTTGGAAACGGGTAGAGGATATGTAGTAGTTTGCTGGAAGTTTAATGTGGTTGTGGGTCAAATTGATGACGCTAGAATTTCAAAGATGCGTTGTCTATATTTTGAAGAGTTGAAGTTTTTTCGCAAAACAAAGATTTGGTTACAACTCTCCATCGAACTAATGCTTAAGATATAGCGTCCCCGCTTACTCACATCTCGGTATAACGGCGGGGGGCGCTGTACCAGCAGAGCGCCTGACGGTACAGCGCCTCTGCGGAAGGGTTGATGAAATCACGGACAAAGGGACAAAGATTTCCATCAACCCTTCCATAACGCATCTATCATGCTTATAACGTCCCTGCTTAGCTAAACCACCTTTCAGTATCAGAGAATGGGATCAAATCAATAACAAAGGCAAAGATTTGATCAATGGACACATGAATGACTTGTCGGATGGACACTATTTCACTGTTTGACCAATTGAAACAATTTCTAGACTTGACTTATTCTGAAATTAAAGACATTTTTCGGTTTGAATCGCGTGGTGTTTATTACTTTTAGCATTGTTACAACGCTCAACGCGCTCGCGCTCGCTTTCAATACAACATCGCGAAAACAGAAGAAGAATCTATGTTCACTAATTCTCCCATAAATCTTCTTTTTATCTTCTTTTTACCTAGGTGACCACGTGTCCCATACGTGACCCCACGGTCACGTGTGGTCACCTAGGTGGTGGATAACTAAGGGCCAAATACCACGTACAGAGTAGACAAAGCCCTAAAAGTAGGGTCAACTCGAATCGCGGAGTTCAATTAGTCCCTACCCTACAATAAAACGACTTGATCACGTGCTAAAATCGTAAATTACAGGGAGGTAGTTACTAGTAGTTAGGTAATTAAAACACCTATATCGTGTCTGCGTTGTTAACATAATTATTCTATTAGCTTTCTGTTACTGAACTTGTCCATGAAAAGTAGATAATTGAATTTTCTGGTTAATTAGCGATAGCTACAAGTTGCTATTCCATTAACAAAGTAGTTACGGTGTATGTACCTCATTACCACAGAATACATAACAGTACAAGTTCATACTTGTGCAGTGTAGAATATAGGACAGGGCTACCCCCTCTATTCCCGTGGGTGTCGTAAAAGGCGACTAAGGGATCTGGGGCAGACTATAATAAACCTGGAGTTCTCCACGCGCGGTGGCGGGTAAACTGCTTGGTGTCAGGCAAGCGGCGCCGGGCCGTGAAAATATTGCTAAATCTTTTTGCAATAGGTAGGTATGGTCAATTAAAAATCACCTACTGTGCGTGCATATATTAAATATTTTAAATAAGGATAGGTATCTTCAAGTCTACATTGAATAGGATTCTTCTAGGCAATCATACTACATTTCCGGTAGAAACTATGATCCCTGAACCTTAGCCTTTTAATAAGTGATCGCTGCTTTAGCACCAACCAGGGGTCACATGTGGGACAAATAAAAACAAAATCCATTGGGCGCAAGAATTACGAACCCCAAATAATTGTAAGTATAATGTGATGTAGGTAGGTAGGTATAATATGGTCACTAAAATAGGTATCGACTTAAAACCTACATAGATAATTTAGTTAGGTACAATTTTACGTCCCAATAAATACATGGTCACAGTACAACGCATTCCACCCCTCTGGGATCTAGTTCCTCTGAAAGAAATAGGTCAAACGTTCGCCGTACTATACCTCATTTTCAGAGTACACACAAATGTTATTAAGCACTTATAGGTAACCTACCTACCTACCTACCTACTCTTTGTTTGTATTGGTTATTAAAATAATTAATCTTTATGCCGTGTTCCGGTGACCCGGGCAAGTAGGTACCTACCTAAGTACTGAGCAGGCACATGGGGTAAATGTCCCGCCCCTCACTCCGCGCCTTGACAGCTGGCTTGGCACGCCCAGCGGAATTTTCGCTACAAATCTAAAGAATGCGACCTTAGCTTGGTACCTACCAGTCTCCCGACGCATTTGCTGGTGGAAACCCTCCTAAGCAACCTCTTCTTCTCGGTATCATTGTCGCTATCCGTGCTGTCTTCGTAAAACCCTGGTTTTCTCTCGTTTGCTGGCGCATTTTCGCCGGCAAATGACATCACTCCGCGCGCGTTCGCTCACTTCACACACACCGCACATCTAATAGCACTACATCATACAGGATTCTGTGTAAATTTACATTGTTTCAGAGTTCGTATCGGTGACATTATCAAGCGAGCGCCATGACAATAGTGACAATAAATGCTGAAAACAAAACAAGGTTCAGTTTGTGAAGATGGTAGCGGCATCTAGGTGGTGTGGCGTGAAGTTTTTGTTCGCCTGAAAGTTAGGAAGGTTTCAGAAAGTAGGCAGGATATGTGTGGTTCCAAAATCAGTTAATAGATGTCGCTTAAATAAAGTTCCAAACAAATACCTACCTACATCTAAAACGCCTACATTCTACATAGCTAAAATAATATACAGGGGCGTCTCTAGCGGGTGTGCAGGGTGTGCACAGCACACGGGCGCAGCGGTCTCAGGGGCGCCGCGGCGCCCCTGAGACCGCTGCGCCCGCGGCGCCCACACCCAGCCCCCGTATCAGAATCGCATTTCGGAAACTATGAGGTTTATTTTATTTCATATTTATTTTTAAAGATTCTATTATGGTCTACGTTAGGTAGGTAGGTATTAGATGGTAATCCGAGGGCTAAATGTCGCATCGCTATTTACTCAAAGGCGCGTGTCGGGAGGGTGATTCTTCGACCGGAATATTTTTTTGCTTATTTTTATGAAAAAATATTAAACCCTGTGCCAGAGCAAATCTTTTGTACTTGTAGAAATATCAAATTTTTAAAAGAAGACTCTTGAAGATAATGACAACGTGTCGATGTTAAAATGATTGAGTGGCGATGAAAAATGACGCCTGAAACGATTAATGATTTTGCGTAAATATCAAGGTATGGAAATAGCATATTTTATAAGAATTACATAAAACAAGTAAATTAAGAATCATTTCTTTATATCAAAATACAATTAAGTACATAAAGAATTAAATAATATTTAGATTTATAAACAGAAACGTGTGTATGGGGCCCACTGGGTGTGAATGGGGCCCACTAAGATCGTTGGGCCCAAGCCAACCTCACCTGCTAGCTTGGTGCACCTGCTGATAAACGGACGAGGCTCTGGCGCAGACTTTCCCTTCGGGGTTGGGAGGTCAGAACTCAGACGGCAGTCGCTCCCGTAAAAGTCGAAATTCGCCAAATCTTTTATGGGAGTTCAAAAAATGATTGCCACACGGATAGGGCGCCGCCGTATAACGGCGCACAGGAGCTTCGCCCGACTCCTGTGGTAAGTGGACGAAATAAATATACAAAAATAATACAAAATACAAATACAAATACAATACCCCGAAATACAAGGTGAAACTCGGCTTCGCAACGTGGAACATTCTCACGCTAACCGGACGCGCGAGGGAGCTGGCCGACGTACTCTTCAGGCGAAAGGCAACAAACTGATCTACACGGGTGCACCTGGTGGAGAGAACGGGGTGGCTGTGGTGCTCGCTGAGGGATTGCATGGCGATATCTTGGAGGTGAATCGCTTTAGCGATCGACTTATGTGCGTGAAGGTGCTTATTGGGGGGGTTCCTACTTACGCGGCGGCGGCTTATGGCGGTCGGAATGGGGAAGGGGAAAAAACCCTACGTACGTGTGCCACTGCCGACCTGGAACTCGTGAACATGCCGTCGCTTTAATAACCTTTTATTTTGTACCTTGGTATTAATTA
The DNA here is from genome assembly GCA_958496205.1 of Idaea biselata. NCBI lineage: Eukaryota > Metazoa > Arthropoda > Insecta > Lepidoptera > Geometridae > Idaea > Idaea biselata. The sequence continues at coordinate 36,301,089 of OY292394.1, read as the reverse complement.
ATGGTAAAATAAATTACTTCGTATTCAAGACCAATTCAATACCTTTCTAGGACCTTTTGAATTATTCAATTCGGACATTTCATTCAAAAGATATCGGTGTATGTAGGTATCTATTGTTTCCCGACATATTTTTTCAACTTCACAATAAAATAATATTAGTCTGCGTCAAGTTAGTACCTACTGCTGTTTGTACCTTTATTATTCCATATTGGAATCACTCTTAACTCTTACTAGAGGGCGCCAAGGAGATATTTGCACACGGGCGCTACATGACCTAGAGACGCCCCTGATAATATAATCATTACGTTTTACTACATAGGTCCATTTGATCTCAACTTGCATAGCTCCTACTATTTTAGTACATACATAATGTACTACTAGCTACGTCCCGCGGTTTTACCCGATCATAGGTCCCAATCCCGTGGGAATATCCGGATAAATAGCTGCCTATGTAGGTTTAGCCTTGGTGCTAATCCAGATCTACAGTTATCTGTCTGCATACCAAGTTTCAGAACCTACATAATGTTACCTATTATCATTTGTTACTCCCTCAATGCAAAGACCGGGCCAGGGGCCCCGAACACTTATACTCCTATAGCCTTATTAATAAACGTGAAATAAGGTTGGAATAATTTTACCACCTTGTGTTTTTGTCTGTCAAATTTAGAGATGCGCCGAGTACTCGTTACTCGGGTACTCGGCATTTTTTTACTACTCGTACTCGGCCTCGGTACTCGGTTCATGAGCCGAGTAACTCGGATATATATAGATATATATATCTGTGTAGGATTTCATCTGTGTACTGCTTTGGCTTCTTAAGTCTAAGTGTGAAAGTTTGTGTATTTGTTTGTTCCTCCTTCACGCTCAAACGGGTCGACCAATTTAGATGAAATTAAACACAAAGGTACAGAGCTAAAGAACTTTAAATCGACACATAAGCTGGTAAAGTGGCAAGCGTCTAACTCTCCTGAAGATCGCGACGCGTACAGGTCCGCCAAACGTGCCACTAAAAGAGCAATAGCCAGAGACAGACAGCACCACTGACAGCCATTGTACGATAAGTTGAAAACGTCTGAGGGACAGAAGCTTATTTATAAGTAGACATGTTCTGGGATCAAAGCGGCGCAGGATATATCCATGTGCCGCAGTGTTAAAAATCCCGATGGCAACCTGCTATACGAGGACCTCGTGGTGAAGGACAGATGGCGCTCATATTCCCACGAGCTGCTAAATAAGCAGTATAAAGAGGTGCAGACACCGGAACTCCTTCTGAATCAAGGACTTCTGCCACTGATTACGCCTGATAAGGGGTTGCTGTACCGTCAGGTTACTCCCAAGAGCAATCGTCAGGGATCTGTTTTAGACAGATCGTGTTCTCAAACGCTAGTTCGGTCTTCTTAAAGGACCCGCTATCTACACGCCCAAAGTGGCCATGGCCACTTTGTGCATGTAGATAGCACACCACAGGTGCAGGTAGACGGTCATATGGTCAAACGGACAAACCAGTTTAAGTACTTGGGATTTGTGCTTCCTGCGTCCTTCCAACATCGGTTGCTACGTCAAGTCTCGTGTTTTGGCAGCTTGGGCTAAGTGTTGAGAGGCAACTGGTATCGTCTGCGACCCCAAAATACCGGTTAAACTTAGAGGAACAAGTGTATAAAACGATCACTTGACCTGTCCTTTTTATACGATAGTGATAGTGGCCAGTGCTTGAGCTGAGAAAATGCTGCGCTGGATGTGTGGAGTGACTCCGGCATCAGGGGCAGCCTTAATGCCCGAGAAGAATGGCCAATGACCATGCAAGAATGACGATTACGATGGTCCGGCTAGTTACGTAGGGAACAAATGTTTTGCTATGGCGGCTCCGCCTGACCGCAGCAGATTGGGAAGATTCAAAAAAGGCTGGCTTGACGGCGAGAGAGCAGATATGCGTGCAAATGGCCTCACTACACGGGATGCCAAAGATCGTGCGAAGTAGAGACGTAAAAGTAGGATAGCGGACTCCGGGCTCCCGAGAGTGTTGATGATGAGATGTTCCCATCAGGAACATCGCTCGGATGATGATGATGATGAACCGCGGGCGCAGCTAGTAAAGAAGAAAACCTGCTTGGTTCGAGTCGCCTTGCCTGTCGCGCGTCGTCTGGAGCGCGTTGCAACTTGTTTTCGCGGTTATTTAATAAACCGAGTTACTCGGCAGAGTACTCGACTCGGTAAATTTTGAACCGAGTAATACTCGGTAGGTACTCGGTTACTCGGTAAAACTGGTACTCGGCGCATCACTAGTCAAATTTAAAAGTTCTTGTCACGGAAAAAGACAAAACATGTTCTTACTATTCCGACCATACTCCACGTTTTTTAATAAGGCTACTAGTACCCAGGGGTTAGGCAGTGAGATACTATGGGAGCCTACTTTTAATATAAAGCCATTAGGTAGGTCCACAGACCACTAGGTAGGTCCCTATATCCGTAAAAATCGAAAAGTATTTTATTTTCAATCACTTACTTGTAGCACAGTACACCTAAGGAAATATTCTACACCTTCCTTATGTGTACTGTGCTTGTAGTGTCAATGTCTCGCATATTGTTCGTCGAATAAGGTTTCCTCCCAAATTTTTGCCCATTTAACTCTCGCACGATGGATAAGTACTGACGGAACCCTTCGTACGTGAGTCCTACTCGCACTTGGCCGGTTTTTTAAATAAAAGTAGATCGTAAGATTCATCGTAAGATTTATTTCATATAAATCATTATTACAAGGGTCACCACAATCACTAAGATTATTTACAAACAAAACAGTCAATTACGATTAGTAGATATTTAATTTTAAAGGCGGGATTACAGATACCTGTAGCTGGCACACTTGCTTACTTGCACACTATAGTACTATTTTTCACTCGGTGCACAACGGTCATAAAATAAATAAATCTTTATTTGGGGATTTGCAAAATTAGCCCTAAGACAGATAAATAAAACAATTTAGTATTTTAGAGACAGATGGCGTAACAATTTTGCTGTGTATTTCCGGCCTAGATTAGGGAGAAAAGCTTTATGCATTTCTGCTAGCTGCAACAGGTAGTGTAGTGTAGTCCCGCCTTAATTTACCCTTTAGACCACAAATACATACATTGATTGTACAATAAATACCTTTTACAAACACAAAAATAAACATATAATTTAATAAAATAAAAAATATTTAAAGACAAAAAAACATAGTTACATTTTACCGGGTCTTAATCGCGTATTGTTATTTATTTTCTTACCTCGAGGTTTCGACTATGTTACACTAGTCTGGGTCGCGAGGAGGTCAGTCACCTCGCGGCCAAGACTTAGATAACTTTACAATAAAGATCAGCTAGCTGATTATGTAAGTTTGTTGCTAACAAATTACGATTGACACAAATGGAATTGTTACTTTCACTTCACTTTGGCAATAATATACAATTTGACAGTTACAGTCGCTAAGAAATTGCCACTGCAATTGAAACTAGCGACTGCAACTGTTAATTGTATTGTAACAATTTTACAAAATTACCCCACGGTGAGGGATTTTGTAAATATGTTGATAATTTTTCCTGTTTCAAAGCTGTTGCTGATTAGAAAAATCAATGGTTATTTATTTGAAAAAATATGTTTACACGTCGTTTCTTAACATAGTAGAAACTACATATAATTTCAATTCTGTAAATACTAATTAAAATTTATAACAAATTATTTTACAATTACTTATACACCCAATAGACAACATACACAAGCATTCTATACAAACTACAAAATCGGAAAAAATATACATAAAACATTTCTATTGTTTCAATATAGTGACATTTGCAACATTTTTACAGAATCAACTAGCCGTATTCTAAAAAATGATTTGAAAGCAACAATTTCATTAGTTTTAAATAGTTTTAATCGAGATTTGTGAGCAACAAAGTTACATAATCAGCTAGTAGTTAAGAGCATAATAAGATTGGAAATATTCGAAGCAAAACATACCTTATGACTAGCATCGCAAGGTTCCTTTTCATACACCTTAACGCTTAATAATTTGACATAAATACATAATTTTATTCACTACACAAACATTTACAAGTATTTCTTTTAAAAACATAACCCTTCTTGCGTAGTCGGGTAAAAAGACATTGAGCGGTATAAATAGAAAAGATTGAAACAAATTTCATATAGACTCTAATAGCCTTATTAATAAACGTGGAGTAAGTTCGGAGTAGTGAGAACATGCTTTGTCTTTTTCCGTGACAGGAACTTTCATAGTTGACAGAGAGCAACAAAAAGTGGTAAAATTACTGCGACCATACTCCACGTTTAATAATAAGGCTATCAGTCTAACTAAACGATAGTGAAAATCACGGACTTAATAAACAGAAGGGGACATCGTATGTGAGCGTGGTTTTGGTCGCCACGAGCGTATATTCTCCTAATCGTTAATTTGTTTTTCGAACACTATTGCTTTTACAGTATAGAAGATAGACAAATTAAATAATAAATAAATATTGCACGACGTTGCACACAGCGCAATGTAGCCCCAAACTAAGCACTAGGCTTGTACTATGGGTACTAAACAACGGATATACTACATATTGTACTTTTAGCAACTCAATTGTGTTTAGCGCGCAATATGAGTGAACTTAGTAGAGTGCGTTTCATCTTTAAATTCCTATGCCGTCATGTTGGTAGCAAAACAACAAAGAGCAAAATACAAAAAAAATCATGTGCTACCTTGAATTAAGGGAGATTCGTATATGAAGAATGAATGAACGAATCTTCGTGTATTCAAGGTTTAGGGTATAGCACATTCAAGATATTAAGGCAAGACTTTTTTGTTTTGCTACCAACATGACGGCATAAGAATTTAAAGATGAAACGCACTAAAGGCGCGGCTCAGTTCTAACGTCAGTTCGATTGTGACATCTCCTGTTCTATGATCTAAGGTGAAACAATATCAATATTGTAGTTAGGAGAATCTACGTTTTCAAACTAACGTGATTATTTGCACCACAAATATTATGAAATAACGAGCTATATACCATATTTTGATTTGTTTTCCATAAAAAAAAAACAAAATATGGTAAAAATTGAAATATGGTAATAACCCCATCCCAATAATATTTGTAGTTATGACTAGGAGAATCAGCAGATTTGCATTGTCATTCAAATATATACCTTCAAACAAAGATAAGAGTTCGAATTACTATACATTCAGTCCCATTTTAAATACATATATTTGAACATTTAAAGAAGCATATTTTAATACATAGATATGACATTCAAGTGAATCTTTGGCACAATATAAAATTGTCTTAAATTTCATTTCAATTGCAACACATGTTGACATTCGTTAAGATTAAACTATTTTTCCGGTTTTAATTGCGATCTTTACAGATCTCTTCCTCAAGTAGATATTGTCATATTGTCAGGATGTCAAAGTAATAGTCTACTCATTTTAAATGCTGCACTGGGATGTTTTAGAAATATTTAAAGAAAAAAAATAAACAAAAATACAACGCAAAGCGACACGCCTGGATTTGAACCCGCATCTCTTAGTTTTCATGACAGAGCGACTTTTTGTTTATCCACCGGTTTCAGTGACTTACACCTTAAAATTCTTAACAACTTAGACGCGTTGGTAGTAAAATTCCTTTAAATTTTTTCATTGGAATTAGTTTTAAAGCTTTTTTGAAAAAATACTTTCAAAAACTTTAGTACCCGCCGGGACTCGAACCCGCGACTTCTGGTAATCCGTTCCAGCGCCATAGCCGCTACGCCACGGGTAAGCCTCCTGCTAAGCCGAAATTAAGAAAGCATTACCTCGTGTTCTTGCGAGTAAGGCCTCGTTCCGCCAGGTACTAAAGTTTTACAAAGAACTTTATCAAAAAAGCATTATTTCTTACCACCCGCATTTATAGACGAAATCTAAGTGATTACTTTGGCTGAGTGATGCCCTGTCTCGCTCTTATTAGTAATTTTAAACGTCAATTAAAATGCCACATTTTACAGACACATTACTTACACAAGTAATTACTTAGAATTGACTATAGATACCAGTGTCAGAAATTACGTTTAGATTTGTTTTAAAGTTGGAGATTCCTCAACTACGCTATAAACTTATTCCTCAACAAATAAAGACTTCCATACACAAGGTTATTCTTTCCCAAAAACGGTACATAGAAAGCTCTGAAGATTTTGTGCGACTTCTCAGCGTTCAGAATGGGTAGGTTGGTGATTATGTCCCATACTGATGTGTCCTTGTAGTAGGCGGGTTCGAGCGTGGATTGGTTGCCGATGTCCGAGTCCACGAGGTAGTTGCATTGGGAAGGCTTGAGGTAGGTGCGGTCGTCGCCTTTGTTTTGGTTGTTGAAATGGGGGTGGATTATGCGGGTAGCTGAAAAATAATGAATAATGATTAATAACGGGGTATTTACCATGTTTTAAATTTGACAGGCAGCTATGGGCAAGGCAGCCATTTTGAATTGCAGCAACTTTAAGTCCTAATGGGGTTGCGACAGCCAATCAGAAAAGCGTACTCCGAAGTGATATAATAGAAGTAGTATGCAGTCTTGCCGATGTTTTCTGAAACGGCATTTGACTAATCACTGTCAGATTTCCTACATTTCCTACAACTTATGTGCCTTAGCGCCTTACACTGTCAGTACTTAAAGGGCCGCCGCTTAAGTGTTTTAACATACCCAATTTTATTTAGTGTATGTCTGTCTATCTCCTACTTATAAGAAGAAGTTCCATATCCAAAGTTTTGTCTTTTGTTACTATACGTTACAACCTCCCACTGTGCAAAATTCCACACTTAAGCGGTGGCCTAAGTACGTAGTATAGTTCAACTGCGGCAGAACTCACCGTTGTCAGTGTTAGAGAAAGGCGCCGGCATCTGCCCTCGGAACTCCGACTGTATGAGCCTCAGCACGTAGCCGGGAGGCAGGTGGAAGCTGGGCGGCGCGCGGTGCCACTCCTTGCCGAAGCAGACGGTGGCAGCACCGCCCCCGGGGGCGGGCGGGAGGCTGTGCAGGATCGACATGGGGGCGTGGTAGTTGTTGTACAACGCTGTTATGCGGGATAAACCTGGAAAGTTACAATTTAAAAGGGGTGTAATTTCAAAACCCTCCAGAGGAAATTATTCACAAGAAGATATTTTGTTTTTGATTACAATTACAACATAGGTAGTTGGCGTTTGGTACATTTTAGCGGCATTTGCAACTAACATGACTTTTTAAGACGAATTTAAGCGGATTTTGAAAGCTGACGTATGGATATTAAAAGTTGAACTTCTGTTTTCTTGAATAGAAATTAAACTCATTTTTAGATTTAATCGCGTGGTTTTTATTACTTTTAGCATTGTTTCAATGCTCAATTTTTCGAGACCTTTCCAGGTCCCTTTAGAATTGAATGAATGTCAAAAATGTATTGAAACTGTCTTTAATTTCAATACAACATCGCGAAAACAGATGATAAATCTATAATACCCCGGTATTGGACTTACTTGCAGCGCCCGCGGCGACAGTGAAGACCACCATCAGAGGCATCGTATACGACAAGTAGTGCACCTTAACTCCTTCAAACCGCACTTTCAGCACATCCGCGCCGAAAGTATACACCATCTTCTGGATACAGTCGAGTGCTATCGCCCCCGATAGTACGATCATACTGTATACTGGGTATAGGAACCTGAAACAATCATAATTTAAATAAGTATAGACATTATCTCGAGCTAATTTGTGCTACAGAAGGCACGTTAAGCAGGTGATCCCGGTTGTTGTCTCTGATAGCAGTTATTAGATAACGTTAGACGCCTTAGGGCGACCTGACAACTCTAACACCAGGTGAATCTCACCACTATACGAATAGAAGTAAAGTACAGCGCTATAGGGCAGTACACGGCCAACATCTGTGGTCGACACTTGACACACGTCATCTTACCGCTCCTCCTTGTGCGGCTGCAGCAAGAACACGGCCAGCCAGAGCGCCAGCGGCATGAGGTCGGCCCAGTACGGGGAGCAGAAGGCGGCGCGCGCCGTGGAGCGCGGCGCCGCCGACCCGCACACGTACAGCGCTATAGGGCAGTACACGGCCAACATCTGTGGTCGACACTTGACACACGTCATCTTACCGCTCCTCCTTGTGCGGCTGCAGCAAGAACACGGCCAGCCAGAGCGCCAGCGGCATGAGGTCGGCCCAGTACGGGGAGCAGAAGGCGGCGCGCGCCGTGGAGCGCGGCGCCGCCGACCCGCACACGTACAGCGCTATAGGGCAGAACACGGCCAACATCTGTGGTCGACACTTGACACACGTCATCTTACCGCTCCTCCTTGTGCGGCTGCAGCAAGAACACGGCCAGCCAGAGCGCCAGCGGCATGAGGTCGGCCCAGTACGGGGAGCAGAAGGCGGCGCGCGCCGTGGAGCGCGGCGCCGCCGACCCGCACACGTACAGCGCTATAGGGCAGTACACGGCCAACATCTGTGGTCGACACTTGACACACGTCATCTTACCGCTCCTCCTTGTGCGGCTGCAGCAAGAACACGGCCAGCCAGAGCGCCAGCGGCATGAGGTCGGCCCAGTACGGGGAGCAGAAGGCGGCGCGCGCCGTGGAGCGCGGCGCCGCCGACCCGCACACGTACAGCGCTATAGGGCAGAACACGGCCAACATCTGTGGTCGACACTTGACACACGTCATCTTACCGCTCCTCCTTGTGCGGCTGCAGCAAGAACACGGCCAGCCAGAGCGCCAGCGGCATGAGGTCGGCCCAGTACGGGGAGCAGAAGGCGGCGCGCGCCGTGGAGCGCGGCGCCGCCGACCCGCACACGTACAGCGCTATAGGGCAGAACACGGCCAACATCTGTGGTCGACACTTGACACACGTCATCTTACCGCTCTTCCTTGTGCGGCTGCAGCAAGAACACGGCCAGCCAGAGCGCCAGCGGCATGAGGTCGGCCCAGTACGGGGAGCAGAAGGCGGCGCGCGCCGTGGAGCGCGGCGCCGCCGACCCGCACACGTACAGCGCTATAGGGCAGAACACGGCCAACATCTGTGGTCGACACTTGACACACGTCATCTTACCGCTCCTCCTTGTGCGGCTGCAGCAAGAACACGGCCAGCCAGAGCGCCAGCGGCATGAGGTCGGCCCAGTACGGGGAGCAGAAGGCGGCGCGCGCCGTGGAGCGCGGCGCCGCCGACCCGCACACGTACAGCGCTATAGGGCAGTACACGGCCAACATCTGGGGGAAACGACACCTCTTCTTAATACCTTGCTACAGTCACGTCTTACGAAAACCAGCAAGTTATGTGGGGAACGAATGTCTTGGCGCCTTCGCCCGGCCGCGGCTGATTGGGAAGACCAAAGACGAGCTGGCTTGACGTCGTTTGGGCTGACATGCGTGCAATGGCCTCACTACACGGGATATCAAGGATCGTGCGAAGTGGAGACGTAAAAGTAGGATAGCGGACCCCGGGCTCTCGAGTATTTATTCGTCATTTCCCTACAAAACATTTGATCATAGTCGAAAGACTGATAGCAGATGAAGGTACAAAAATTTTAAAACAATATACATCAAAAAATTTCGATGAACCCGACATGGATTTTGAGTTTCAGCTCCTATATATCTCTAAACCTTAAAGAAAAAAGAAACGGATTCGGATTACCCAAACGATGTTAAAGTTCAAGAATCCGTTAATGAAGTAATAGGTCCAGGGCTCGACTCCATACAGGTCCGGTCCGTGCTCCGTGAATATGTTGTACGCCACGATGTTCCACGGAGCCACCACTAGCCGGCCGTACTGCCACGAGTCTACTATCTGTAACGCAATACCATACAGATATGTAATCCGAGTGACACGAGTAATGAAGCGAGGAGTGACGCGAGTAACGAGGCGAGGAGTGACGCGAGTAACGAGGCGAGGAGTGAGGCGAGGAGTGAGGCGAGGAGTGACGCGAGTAACGAGGCGAGGAGTGACGCGAATAACGAGGCGAGGAGTGACGCGAATAACGAGGCGAGGAGTGACGCGAATAACGAGGCGAGGAGTGAGGCGAGGAGTGACGCGAATAACGAGGCAAGGAGTGACGCGAATAACGAGGCGAGGAGTGAGGCGAGGAGTGACGCGAATAATGAGGCGAGGAGTGAGGCGAGGAGTGACGCGAATAACGAGGCGAGGAGTGAGGCGAGGAGTGACGCGAATAACGAGGCGAGGAATGAGGCGAGTGACACGAGTAACGAGGCGAGGAGGGAGGCGAGTAACGAGGCGAGGAGTGAAGCGAGTAACGAGGCGAGGAGGGAGGCGAGGAGGGAGGCGAGTAACGAGGCGAGGAGGGAGGCGAGTAACGAGGCGAGGAGTGACGCGAATAACGAGGCGAGGAATGAGGCGAGTGACACGAGTAACGAGGCGAGGAGGGAGGCGAGTAACGAGGCGAGGAGTGAAGCGAGTAACGAGGCGAGGAATGAGGCGAGTGACACGAGTAACGAGGCGAGGAGGGAGGCGAGTAACGAGGCGAGGAGTGAAGCGAGTAACGAGGCGAGGAGGGAGGCGAGTAACGAGGCGAGGAGTGAAGCGAGTAACGAGGCGAGGAGGGATGCGAGTAACGAGGCGAGGAGTGACGCGAGTAACGAGGCGAGGAGTGACGCGAATAACGAGGCGAGGAATGAGGCGAGTGACACGAGTAACGAGGCGAGGAGGGAGGCGAGTAACGAGGCGAGGAGTGAAGCGAGTAACGAGGCGAGGAGGGAGGCGAGTAACGAGGCGAGGAGGGAGGCGAATAACGAGGCGAGGAATGAGGCGAGTGACACGAGTAACGAGGCGAGGAGTGAAGCGAGGAGTGACGCGAGTAACGAGGCGAGGAGTGAAGCGAGGAGTGACGCGAATAACGAGGCGAGGAATGAGGCGAGTGACACGAGTAACGAGGCGAGGAGGGAGGCGAGTAACGAGGCGAGGAGTGAAGCGAGTAACGAGGCGAGGAGGGAGGCGAATAACGAGGCGAGGAGTGACGCTATTAACGAGGCGAGGAGGGAGGCGAGTAACGAGGCGAGGAGGGAGGCAAATAACGAGGCGAGGAGTGACGCGAGTAACGAGGCAAGAAGGGAGGCGAATAACGAGGCGAGGAGTGACGCGAGTAACGAGGCGAGAAGGGAGGCGAGGAGTGAGGCGAGGAGTGACGCTATTAACGAGGCGAGGAGGGAGGCGAGGAACGAGGCGAGGAGGGAGGCGAATAACGAGGCGAGGAGTGACGCGAGTAACGAGGCGAGAAGGGAGGCGAATAACGAGGCGAGGAGGGAGGCGAGTAACGAGGCGAGGAATGAGGCGAGTGACACGAGTAACGAGGCGAGGAGGGAGGCGAGTAACGAGGCGAGGAGTGAAGCGAGTAACGAGGCGAGGAGGGAGGCGAGTAACGAGGCGAGGAGGGAGGCGAATAACGAGGCGAGGAATGAGGCGAGTGACACGAGTAACGAGGCGAGGAGTGAAGCGAGGAGTGACGCGAGTAACGAGGCGAGGAGTGAAGCGAGGAGTGACGCGAATAACGAGGCGAGGAATGAGGCGAGTGACACGAGTAACGAGGCGAGGAGGGAGGCGAGTAACGAGGCGAGGAGTGAAGCGAGTAACGAGGCGAGGAGGGAGGCGAATAACGAGGCGAGGAGTGACGCTATTAACGAGGCGAGGAGGGAGGCGAGGAACGAGGCGAGGAGGGAGGCGAATAACGAGGCGAGGAGTGACGCGAGTAACGAGGCGAGAAGGGAGGCGAATAACGAGGCGAGGAGGGAGGCGAGTAACGAGGCGAGGAATGAGGCGAGTGACACGAGTAACGAGGCGAGGAGGGAGGCGAGTAACGAGGCGAGGAGTGACGCGAGTAACGAGGCGAGGAGAGACGCGAGTAACGAGGCGAGGAGGGAGGTGAGTAACGAGGCGAGAAGGGAGGCGAATAACGAGGCGAGGAGTGAGGCGAGGAGTGACGCTATTAACGAGGCGAGGAGGGAGGCGAGTAACGAGGCGAGGAGGGAGGCAAATAACGAGGCGAGGAGTGACGCGAGTAACGAGGCGAGAAGGGAGGCGAATAACGAGGCGAGGAGTGACGCGAGTAACGAGGCGAGAAGGGAGGCGAGGAGTGAGGCGAGGAGTGACGCTATTAACGAGGCGAGGAGGGAGGCGAGTAACGAGGCGAGGAGGGAGGCGAATAACGAGGCGAGGAGTGACGCGAGTAACGAGGCGAGAAGGGAGGCGAATAACGAGGCGAGGAGTGACGCGAGTAACGAGACGAGTAGGGAGGCGAGGAGCGAGGCGAGTAACGAGACGAGTAGGGAGGCGAGTAACGAGTTTCGTTTCTCGACGTCACAAAACGTACGTATGTGTGTATAATATACGTTCTAAATGAAAAAATGAATTTTGAATTTGAATTTGAGTGAGGCGTCAGCATAAATACTTGTCCCTGGTGGGAATCGAACCCGCAACCTTCTGCGTTTCAGGCCGGGCACATGACACGGCACAGAGGCCGCCTTATAATATTAGTAGGATAATTTAAAAGCCATACTTACCACTGTGGGCACCAATATAGCCACAAGCGAGATGAGGGACCACTTAATGAAATCCATGTATTGCCGTTTCAGGACCACCATGTCTATTGCTATTGGCAGACCGATGAGAGCGGTGAACGGCCAACCTGAGGGTAAAGGTTTCTGTTTGTATGTCCATGGGTCTTCGGGCAAAACTAATGTATGGATAGAAATATTTTAAAGAAACAATACTTCTGCAAAAACACAACGCACGATAGACGCAGGGCTGGATTCGAACCCGCATCTTACTCAAACCGGGAGTATGACTTGAACCAATTAGTCTACAGGCGTCAATAACTCATACGCTGTATTTTCGAAAGTATTGCTTCATCTATTACAACTTAGGCATGTTTTGCGGCACATGTTTTGTTTTTCTTTCTATGAAAGCCCAGTGCAGGCTTAAGTACTTAAAAATAGAATATTAATGAATAGATGTTGATAAAATAAATAATAAAAAAAAATTAAATAAAGAACTGATTTACTGTCCTTGGGAAGCTCATTGGTCTAGCAGTAGCAGCATCCTAGGACAACTATTGTTTTATGGGTACAACATATCAGTTTTTTTAAAGAGGTTTGAATCGATCCAAATATTTTCGAAGTATTTAACTTGATTTGAAAAATAGAATAAGGTGCCTGCTTGAAAATCGGGTGCATTTGTGAGAGCACCAGTTTACCTAATCGATTCTCCGTGATCGAGGCCATTTACTAGGTAAACTGTGATTTGTGTTCTCATAATGTTTGCGAGGTCTACTGTTTGCAGAACTTCTAGTTTACTAGACGTAAGGTTCATATTTACTCAGTAAAGTGGTAGCGGCGAGGAGAGCGATTCCTGCTGCAAGCTACATTTGACCCTAATGTAGTATACATAAGGTTCATATTTACTCAGTAAAGTGGTAGCGGCGACGAGAGCGACAGCGGGCGGATACCGTCGCCGCCACCAGCAAGCGAGTGCAGCGCTGCAAAGCGCCGCGCTCCAAGCTGAAGGCAACATCGCTGCAGCGCTTGCGAATGATCCAGCGGCTGGAACTGCTAGCGCTAGCCACACGCGGCCCACGTGTAGACCGAATTCGTGACATACTGCTCTGTTAACAAATTATATGAATGTTAGAAAACGAAAACAAAGGAACGACGTTCGAATCGGACTCGCGCACAAAGGGTTCCGTACCATTATCTTTAAAAAAAAAAACGTGTGGCACTCGGGGACTGCCGCGGATAAGCTATTGCATAATTTTTTTATCAACTTATGCAATTATTATTGTTATTTATTTTGTACCATGTTGCCATGGTTACCATGTAGCTCGGTAACCATGGCAACATGGTAAGCGGAGTGGGGGTGTAAGCTTTTATTTTTGTTACGGAATTTCTTGATTCGGTGGCCGCGCTCAAAGCCCGCGATAAAAGCTATGCAATAGCTTAATATTTTGTTTATTGTATAGGAGCCACACTTAAATATTGATTTTATAGTGTATTTGTACTTAAAGTGGCAATAGAAATAGGTTTTCATGAACCATGATAGCAACAGTCTAGCTATCATGGTTCATGCATGAGATATCTAACTACAATCTAGTAACAGACAGACGTCCATCTGTCCACTGTCCAGTGAAGCCTAATAAGAGTGCTATTTTTTTTTACCCTTTGGGTATTGAAATTAAAGATGGAAACAACTGTTATCACAAAAACTTTTTCTCCCAATATTCTCACTTCAGGTGCTTATCATCATTATCCGAGCGATTTTCAGGGTTTCATCCCTCTTGAGTGCCGGTTTCCTACGTTTACATCTCCACTTCGTAAGATCCCGCGTAGTGAGGCCAACAGCGCGACCGGGCAGAGGCGCCATGGCAAGAATTTTTTTCCCCAAGTAACTACCCGGTTTTGGTAAAACGTGACTGTACAGACGTATTCTCACTTCAAGTGTTATAGTATGTAATAAGCTTACATTAAGCATCCAATATACTTAGCAACTTACTTATAAAACATAAGTTCAGCACATGCCGTGAGCACTGCCAGCAGTGCCCGCAGTGTATAGAAAACTGCCAACGGCTCCATGAAGAGAGAGAACAGCTTTGCCGGGATCGCAAATATCCAGAGAGGCATGTAAGATCGTATAGCGTAGACAGGGCTGTATTCCCATGTTTGTAGTCCACTGCCGTAAACTGGAACATTTAATTACCATATTTAAATCTGGGTCTTAATTATGTGTCTTTTACTTTTTTCAATTATGTGTTCCAATTACGTTACTTTAAAAAAATTGTTTTTGTTAGTCTTGTAATAAATTTGTCCCACTGTAGGACCATGGACATAACACTGTAAGACAGAGTATAAAAATACATTAGTGCACGGCTGGCCAGGATTCAAATGAAAGTTGAATGAAAATTGGGGTTTTTTGTAACCATATACAATTTAAAATTAAAGACATTTTTCAGTTTGAATCGCATTGTGTTGATTACTTTCAGTCTATCCTGAAGAAGGGACCTGGAAAGGTCTCAAAACGTTGAGTGTTGTAACAATGCTAAAAGTAAAAAACACCATGCTATTCAAACCGAAAAATGTCTTTAATTTCAATACAACATCGCGAAAACAAAAGAAAAATCTAATATACAATTTTTTTGAATTGGAATTAGCTAACTATATGGAAATTTATAAACTCACACTCTAGAACCTAGTAAGTTGGTTTAGAATCTTATAAGAACTCAGATCTTGTAAAGGCTAAAATACCAAGTTTCACATTTGTGATATAAGTATTTTACCTAAATAATGCAACGGCTCCCAATAATTGTAAGTTTCATCACAATCATGTATCTGTCCGTAGAACGCTGATAGCAGCCGAGCACCAAGCAGCATCACCAGTGCTACAGCGCCGCCAGGGTACGATATCTTACGCAGATCCGATGGTGCACTTGTTATTATTATATCTCTGAAATACATAAGGGTATTATTTAGGATTTTATTTTATTCTTTGACTGCTAACATTGAAATAGTAAATCACAAAACTGAAAAATGCTATCAAAATCGCAACCAAAATCACATATATGTGTTTTCAGAGGTTAATGGGTTTAAAGTGTTTATTGCAACTCATTAACTGCTACCGTTGAAATCGCAAAGTCGATAAATCGCAAACACACTTGTGTGTGTTTTCTGCAGTCAAAAGGTTTAAAATGTTAACCCAAACTGAGGGTGGTTTTAGTGTCATACAGAACGTGGGATTACTTTACCAATCAAGTGTGTGTGATCAAGTTGTATGGCCAATTTCGCATGCATGAGCAAATCCACATTACACTAAAAACAATCATAGGGAAAAATGTTTTTTATGCTTTTGCTTTGATTTGAGAGATGCAGGATTGGGTCCTTGAATTGTAGGTGATCAAAGCAAATACAGATAGTCTAGTCTAGATAGAAAGATAGATATAAGTTAGGCAATACATGTACCTATTGCTTTTTATTGCAGTGATCTAATGGAAAATACACAGTAAAATAGTATTAAAGAACAGAGAGTAGGTACATTCACTGTTGTGTTGTTAGCTTTATTCTAATAATATAATAATGGTGCAAGTTTGTGTGAATGTGTCTGTTGCTCCTTCATGCAAAAACTGCTGAACCGACTGTGATGAATATCGGTAGGTAGATAGCTGGAAACCCGGAATAACAAATAGCTAGGCTACTTTTCATCCTGATTTTTGGACGGGATCGGGATATAAGCGAGTGTAACTGCGTGGCGTTGCTAGTTTTACGTAAACATTGGTATTATGGACAGATTTTATGATCTAAAACACATGCAACAGATAGATCGATGAAAACACCGGCAGTTTTTACCTCAAGAACTGGACTGAAGCCAAGCTGAAGTGCGTTACGAAAATAAAGTCCATTAGCATAAAGCTTATCTGCACCAATACAAAAGAATTAGAAAACAATAAATACTGAACAGTACGATTACTACCTACGTAAAAATAAACAGAATTTCTCACCCTTCGCTAGCTTTCCGCTTTCCTTTATTAAAACTATTTCGTTTGGAGTTGTTTTTGTTATGAATGCTCCTTTGCCGTGAAGTTAAAGCCATGATCAATGATTATTTGGTAGTTTATTGTTCATGAAGAAGCAAATGCTTTTGTGGTGTCCTGAATTTCCCGTAAATCTTAAGAAAAAACGCTGGAAAATCACTGAAATGCAAACGAAAAGCGTGTACTGTGTTGTGGAAAACCAATAAATCCATTCATTGACATTGACACTGACAGACAGTCGACATTATAAAACTGACCTATGTGTACGGAGATTAGGGTAAAAACTTCAAGCAACTATTTGTTTAAATATAAAGATCGCCAAATTTTATTATCCCAAACCTCTATCATGCATGTCAGCAGGTCAGGGTTTTTTAGGGTTCCGTACCCAAAGGGTAAAACGGGACCCTATTCCTATTATTGTGAGACTTCGCTGTCTGTCTGTCACCAGGCTGTATCTCACTCATGAAGTCATGAACCATAATAGTATTTCTCTATTGATGGAGTGATAGAGACTTGCGCTGGTAGTAAATAAATTTTAACGATTGCGTTGCGTTATGCGTTCATGGATTGGTTGGTCCAGTGTTCATTTCAGGGTTCGTACCTAATTGTGATGGTGGTACGGAATCCTTCGTCGTAATGATCTGTGAATCCCTCAAAGCAGCAAATGGATACTTAATGAATACGATATGGGTGCAGAGCCGTGAACGCTACCTATGCGGTCATATTGGTCATAATAAGTCCACTGTATGTACGTAGGTAGGTAGGTACATCAGCTACACCTGCACAAAAATACATCCAAATAGATAATCCCTCCTTATTTTTTGGAAGTGGGTTAATAAAAACCAGTTCTAACATAAATAATGTTTATTTAGTAAGTGCCTACATAAAAGTAGCAATTATGTATTTCTAAAACAAGGTGTCCTAGAAGAACCATCATCGATTTGAGTGGTTCCATCCGTAATTCTAGTACTAAAAAGTCGATTTTTTTGTTTTCTTTTCATAAAATTCCAATATACTTCACAAAACCACACTTAATTATAGGGCTCTAAAATATTCAAAGTAATTAGGTATCTGATGTATAAAATTTCCATGTCACAGTGTTAGTTACCGTACTCCTCCGAAACAGCTTCACCGATTTTTATGAAATTTTGTATACATATTCAGTAGGTCTGAGAATCGGCTACTATTTATAATTTATAAGGCAAAACAACGTTTGCCGGGTCAGCTAGTTAATATATAACAGTGACCTAACAGCATAGTAATTTGATAATAAGTAGGTATAACAATGAGCTAGCCTAGCACCAGTGGCGTAGCTAAGTGGGCAAGGGCCCCGGTGCATGGAGAAAGAATCGGGCCCTCATCCCCTTTTTCACGTAGCTCGAACTTTTATTGCTCATCAAATGCCTGTATCATAATGTACACATATTTCATCATCGGAATTTTTTTTTTAGCGAAAATGAGTTTTGGCAACATATTATTATGGTGATTATGGTGATGGATGATTGTACGGAATAGAAATACTAGGAATGATGGTAATACTCGATTAAATAAGGCTGGTAATAGAGAATTGAGAATTACAACAGACAGAGACACACCTAGCGTAGCGTCAACTTTTGTAATGCATCCCAAAAAGTGGAAAACATCTCAATGAATAATATAAATGACAGCAGATATTAAGTAGAGCGAATGAAAATTTCAATAAATAGTTTACGGGCGAAATTGTCGAATTGATCTCCCGACCGTCAAGCACGTGAGCTTATCGCTGATGCAATATGTGCGTAGTTGCGTACTCACTACTCAGTTAAGGGCGTTTATTCCATTCTCTTTCTCCATACAAACGTAGTTTACGTTTTCCTCCCTGGATAAAGACATTAGAGCAAATATGTTTATGCCATAAAACTTATATCTGGCATGACTATTCATCTTCCGAATTTTTTTTTTCATTTTTTATTTATTTTATTTTTTATTATTATTTTAATTAGAAAAAAAAAGGTTTAGCCATTGACAAGACATGACAGATATAGGTTGTATGGCATAAACATATTTGCTCTAATGTCTTTATCCAGGGAGGAAAACGTAAACTACGTTTGTATGGAGAAAGAGAATGGAGACAATCCTCCTAGACTCTGTTAAATTACTAAATACATGGCATGCCTTTTAAGTTCTGTCGTTTGTAAATTTGCCGCCAATTTTAAAATTAGAACTAATCAAAATTCAAATTTGTTAGAATTTCGAATATCAAAACAATTGAAAGCATTGGGATTAATGCAATTGTTTAGTCACAGCACAGCGTTGGTTTGAATCTGTCAGGTCACGTACGAAAATGAATCTTACTAAGGAAAATGTTCGTGCAATAATTTTCTATAACTTTCGAAGAGGCCTCACGCGACTTCAGTGTTTCGAAGAATTAACGTCTGTATTCAATGATGAAGTCCCATGTCTGCGGACCATCGAACGCTGGTATTTGGAATTTGAGCGTGGACATACCACACTTAGTGACAAATCTCGTGAAGGACGTCCAAAATCCGCCTTCACTGAAGATAACATCGTTGCTGTGAGACAACTAATCGTCGAAGATCGTCATGTGACATATCGAGAGATAGAGGCGTTATTAGGCATCTCAGGGACAACCATTCAAAAGATATTGCATGAGGCGCTTGGTGTGAGAAAACTAGTTTGCCGTTGGATCCCGCATTTGCTTTCCGACGATCATAAGGCGGCCCGCGTCAGATGGTGTAAGAAAACTCTTCAGAGGTTCAACCGAGGAGAGTCAAATCACGTCTACGACATCATCAGTGGTGACGAATCTTGGATCTATGCCTACGATCCTGATTCCAAACAACAATCTACAGTCTGGGTTTTCCAAAACGAGCCAAAGCCGACTATAGTTGTTCGCTCTCGAAGCACTTCAAAGAAGATGGTGGCTACGTTCGTGGCGAAAACCGGTCATGTTACGACGATTGCACTTGAAGATCGTAGAACGGTTAATGCGGAGTGGTATACCACAATTTGTTTACCACAAGTCATCGCCGAACTTCGGAAATCTAGCCCATAGCGACGCATCATCCTGCACCATGACAACGCAAGCTCACACACCGCTCGTCAAACGATTGAGTATTTGAAGCAGGAAAACGTAGAAATTCTTGACCATCCTCCAAACAGTCCTGACCTAAGCCCTAACGATTTCTTTACAGTTCCTAAAATTAAGAAAACTCTTCGTGGTCAAAGGTTCCAGTGCAGTGAAGAAGCGGTCGACGCTTTCAAGTCAGCCATTTTGAACACCCCCACTTTGGAGTGGAATAAATGTTATAATAACTGGTTCGAGCGAATGGAAAAGTGTATTAAACTTCGTGGTGAATACTTTGAAAAACAATAAAAGGTACTATAAGGTTATATAGTTTTTTTTTCTTCAAACGACAGAACTTAAAAAGCATGCCTCGTAACAATATTAAACAGCAACAGCACATGCTTATCGAGGAAGTTCGGCGAATGTGTCGAAAGTCTTAAATCGGGAGTTCTCTTATTGTTGATGTTATGTTCACCTAAAATCATTAAATTAAAAAAAAAAGTCTTGTGAGCTTGTGAGGGTCGAGGTTTCCTAGCTTCAGGAACTGGCGAGTTGGCTGACCCGCTCTTTTCAAAGCTTAGGTTAAAGGGCAAAGGGCCCCCCGAGGTCCGGGGCCCTGGTGCACTGCACCGCCTAGCCCTACGATAGCTACGCGCCTGCCTAGCACACACATAGATTTTTTCTTCAGTTTTCGCGATGTTGGATTATTTTTCGGTTTTAATCGCGCCGTGTTTATTATTTTTAGTATTGTTTCAAGAAGCATTTATTTGTTGATGTAGTTTTGAGCATGAAGCAATGCCAAAGGTAATAAACACGACGCGATTAAAACTGAAAAATAAGTTTAATTTTAGCACACACACTTTAACAATAACATACAAGGTAGGTATGAAGGTAGCATGAAGCAATGCCAAAGGTAATAAACACGACGCGATTAAAACTGAAAAATAAGTTTAATTTTAGCACACACATTTTAACAATAACATACCTACCTTGTATGTTATTGTTAAAATGTGTGTGCTAAAATTAAACTTATTTTTCAGTTTTAATCGCGTCGTGTTTATTACCTTTGGCATTGCTTCATGCTCAAAACTACATCAACAAATAAATGCTTCTTGAAACAATACTAAAAATAATAAACACGGCGCGATTAAAACCGAAAAATAATCCAACATCGCGAAAACTGAAGAAAAAATCTATGTGTGTGCTAGGCTAGCTCATTGTTATACCTACTTATTATCAAATTACTATGCTGTTAGGTCACTGTTATATATTAACTAGCTGACCCGGCAAACGTTGTTTTGCCTTATAAATTATAAATAGTAGCCGATTCTCAGACCTACTGAATATGTATACAAAATTTCATAAAAATCGGTGAAGCTGTTTCGGAGGAGTACGGTAACTAACACTGTGACATGGAAATTTTATATATTAGATACCTAATTACTTTAACACATAAGTACAATATTCATATTATTTACGTTTTTCCTGGGTCTTATTCGCGAGATAAAAAATGTGGATAACTCGGTTCCCCACATTTTTCGGACAATATACCTGCCAGTGACATCGGGTATAAATAGAGGTCGACGCCCGCCGCTGCTGAAGTCTCCTCGCGTCCCGACCAAGACTATTGTAACATAGTCAAAACGTCGAGGGTAGAGAATTTAAAAATAACAATACGTGAATAAGACCCTGGAAAATGAAAACATGACTACAAATCATGTTAGTTTAAAATGTACAATAATAATAGATAAATAATATTATGTAAAAACAATACAACCAAAATACATTAATTTAAAGAGTACAATATTGAATCGCTTTGAACAAGATACATACATTATAATGTTTTCTCATTTTAATGACTTTTCATTATTTATTATGTGCTTTTTTGTGTATAATTAATTATTAATTAAACTGTACAAAAATATCTATAAAGTTTTCGCTACTCTAAAATGTATTGAAATAGGTACTTTATTATTACCTATTTTATTTATTATTAGTGCAAACCTTAGTAAAATATTCTATGTATTGATATTCTAAAATAATCTAAAAGAGAATAAACTTCAAACATTTCATGGATAAATACATTTTAACTCCTAAGCATTTAAATAATCAACAAAGACCAACTTTCTGTAGTCCAAACAACACAAAATTGACAAATGAGACATTACTAGCAAGGGTACATTTCTCCTCAGACCTTTAAGTGCTCCTTATAGTCCTTATGCTCCTTAGGGCGGAAAGTACATAAATCCATGCGGAGAATAGCGGTTTAATGTAGCCCTTCAAATTCTTGAGCTTTTTTGTAGACATTTTAGATAGGGGTTTTATTTTAACTGTTTGATGGTAAGTAATACATATAAAAGGGCAATTCACGCCAACTAGCGGCGTTGGACGATCAGCTCGGAGTAAGTTACTTCACTTATTATAACATATCTCCAACACAACACCTTGTACAGTAATGTCGCATGCTGTAATCCTCACTAATATTATAAATACGAAAGTACCTTTAACATTCTCAAGCAAGCCTAAACCGCTATACCGATATTGATGAATTTTGGTATGGAGATAGATTGGACCTTGAAAAAGGACATAGGCTACTTTTGACCCCGATATTCCCGCGGGATCGGGACTCACGCGGATGAAACCGCAGGACGTAGCTAGTCGTAAATAAATTAAAACAACTAAAGCTTATTGACTAGTTTATTTCCTTCTCCGTGTTCTGACCACCGTCCAGCCCGGTTCGACATCTTCATCCATTGGCTCAGGTTCGTTTGATGTTGAATGACCGTCTGTAGGCATGTGGCCATTTGACGTGTGGCCATTTGGCGGGTCTGTATCGTCATCATCTTCGCCACTGCTTGTTGTGTCATCGTCAGGATTGCCATGGCTCTGTGGGAAAAAAGTTATATTCATGAGTTTCTTGTGGTATTTTCTCTTCGGAATAGAACAGATATTCTGAAATTACACATAATGAACAAGCCAGATAACTGCTCTTCTCCTCTCATCCGAGCGATGTTCCCGGTTGCATCCCTCTCGGGAGCCCCGGGTCCGCTTAACCCCAAATTGTTTTTTTTTTATTTGGGGTCGGCGCAGTCGGTAAGTCATCTTTGACCATACCTTCTGCAATTAGATTTGGGAATGTTTTTACGGCCGGCCGCCTGCCTGACACCAACCCTCTTAGGGATCAAGCAGTTTATCCGCCACCGCGCGGCTCCCATTGTAGCCAGATTACTTCTACAATGGTAGTTAAAGAAGGCAGTTTGGTAGATTTTGCAAGTAATTCTCGTGGGTTGGGTTGTTTTAGGGATGTGTTTCGTTAACAATGTTGTTTTTCCTTTCTTCCTTTTTACTATATTGATAGTATTTTATAGAATAGGTATAATTTGTTTCTTTTATTTTGTAACTAGATGCGCCCCGCGGTTTCACCCGCGTAAGTTCCGATCTTTCGGAAATGTCGGGATAAAAAGTAGCCTATGTGTTATTCCAGGTCTCCAGCTATCTACATACCGAGTTTTACGGTAATCAGTTCAGTGGTTTTAACATAATTGAGTACCAAACACACAAACATACACACACTCACATACGTGCTTTATAATATTAGTAGGGATAGGATTTCAAATAGTTTCTTTTTGTTTTTAAATAAGTAAGTAAGTAGTAGGGGTAAGTAATAAAACGTTACCTGTGGTGGCATAGACTCATGCACAGGTTGGCTCAGCCATTTCTGACATTTGGGCATCGCCTCTATCCTCGCTCGGAGTTCATCATGATGACCTTCCTTTAGCATTGCTAGGAATGAGAGGAGGCAGGTTGCTATTTCTGAAAATTATAAACAAATAGACTGTAAATATGAAATACAGTGATTTTATTTTTATTACCTAATCAAGTAATATAGAGATAGGTAAGCTGTTTATAGAGTATGTTCTTAGATTTTTCTTCTGTTTTCGTGATGTTGGATTGAAATTAAACTCATTTTTCAGTTTTAATTACATGGTGTCACTGACTTAGAGAACTAGACACCGTAAATTAGATCTCTCTTGTCCACAACTCGTACTCCAACTCATGACTATATCAAAGGGCCGTATCGATTACAACTTCAGTGTAAGCCAAGGAGTGGTGCAGTCGGGGGCTCACAGCTTTTTATTTGTTTTATGCATTTTTTTTACCGTAATTGGCATAGAAACTATGACCTGCTCAATTAAATGGTGTGGGAAGAACAAAAATACTTCAAGCTACCAGAAAGATGGAATAACTTTCCACCGGTAAGTGATTTTAATTTTCATTTTGACTATCCCAACTACACAAGATATCTTGGTAGAAAATGTTCCTCACGAAAAAAAGGGCATGCGTTGAAGTCTTTTTGCAATAAACCAAGATTTTTTTGTGTGTATCAAAACAAAAATTACTTAATTGCAGTACGGAAGTTCGGTTTTTGTATAGACACTAGCGCCTTCACTCAACTGTACAAATAAGTTGGTAATCGTTGGTATTAAAACAATCTTATTTTTATCTTGTGGTAGACAGAGGAACTAATTGCTCAGGAACAAATTTGGTTGAAATGTCGATACTAACGCCCTCACTGAATGGAAAAATAATTGTGTTATTTTCTTAAAGACATTGAAATTATGTTATGAAGCACGTGTAAGTAGTGATTGGAAATTAATTGAAAAATATCGATTCGATAAAATGTAGAACTGACATGTTTTATATTTTACATTAATTTTATTTTTCATACTTGTTGTGAATTTAAAAACTATTTTAACCGACTTAAAAGAGAAAGTGTTTCGATTACTTGCGTATTTTGCTTATGGGCCCAGCTTGAGTGAGGCCAAGTTGGGGCCATAAATAAATTATATAAGTCGGTTCAGTGGTTAATTATTTATTTGACTGCCCGTAAAAACTCAAACAATTTTCCTATTCAGGTGCGTAAAAGTAAAAAGTAAGTTTGACAAAACCATTAAAGTAACTTTAGCAGTTGGGACATTATTGGCAAGATTTGTGCTGGGGTCTAAAAGTTAGTTCTGACTGCTAAGGGTATTTCAATAATGGACTCAAATCGAATCGTTATTATTAATCGTTTCATTTAGATATTTATGCTAATATTAAATGATGATGAAAACAGTGATGGCAATTACCTCTTTATCTATGTAAAATTTTAACTAAAAATAATCTAAATATAATAAAAACCATGCCACTTTTCGTTGTAATTGTAAATTATAACTCAAGAACCGGCTCACCTATCCAAACCAAATGTTTAGGCTTTGTTCGGACTATTTAGTAGTTGTTTTATGTGTAGTTTGCACAAAAAAGTATTTTAAGTGACATAAAAAAGAAAGGGAATGAATTTCTTGCGTATATTTATTCACGGATTACTTGAAGACAGTTGAGTGAGGCCAAGTTGGGCCCAGAGATAATTTATATAAGTCGGTTCAGTGGTTAATTATTTATTTGACTGCTCGTAAAACAAAATCATTTTTCTTTTTTCAATAATTTTATAACACAAAACATCGATAAAATATATTGGTATCGATATTTAGTTATTATACAGGGTGTCCCAGAAACGAGTGTCAAGCGAAAGTCCAGAGGTAGAGGACCTTAAGGGGTAACCGAATCACCCCCATGTATGTTCCGCGATTTTTCGTAGTTTAGGAGTTATGGCCTTTTTCTCATTTTTCCACTAAAATGCGACCACTGAGACCTATTTACTCATACTAACTTCAATAATTGAGATAATTGGCTGATTTCTTTTCACATGTGGAGCCGAATAATAGGGCCATGTTACCTGTTACAAAAAAAAGGCGTAACACTAACCAAACTGTTACAAATAAAAAAAGTATTTCATAAAGAGAGTGTTGACAAAACGCTATAAACACTTTAAAGAGCAATTAAAAGAAAAACTCTCCTATTTTTTTTTCCAAACTAACTTCAAAAACTTCCTTACTTCATTAGCTATCTACCTTATTATTTTTATTGGTCTATCATTAGAGGATCATAGCAAAAATTTTATTTATGAATTCTTTGGTCGAAAATTCTCTCACTCATCCCTATTACTAAGACTTCGCTGTCTGACCGTCTGTCACCGGGCTGTATCTCATAAACCGTGATAGCTAGACAGTTGAAATTTTTACAGAGGATGTATTACTGTAGCCGCAAATATTTAAGGGAGCTCCCATACAACTAACGTGTTTTTTGACAAACGCACCACCACCATACCACGATGTATTTTACCACTAGCGCCATCTAGTGATGGTTTTTGTCTTCCGCAAAAAAACTTCCGCACAAATCTTAATTAAGATTTGTACAAATAAATGTATTAAATAAAATAAGAACAAATATGTTTTTTATGTTATTAGATTAGGCCGGGAGTTTCCCTTCGGGTTTAAGTAAGATGAGTGAGAGAATTTTCGACCAAAGAATTTTTAAATAAAATTTTTGCTATGATCCTCTAATGATAGACCAATAAAATTAATAGGGTAGATAGCTAATAAAGTAAGGAAGTTTTTGAAGTTGGTTTGGAAAAAAAAATATTAGGCGAGTTTTTCTTTTAATTGCTCTTAAAGTGTTTATAGCGTTTTGTCTACGCTCACTTTATGAAATACTGTTTTTTTTTGTAACAGTTTGGTTAGTGTTACGCGTTTTTTTTGTCACAGGTAACATGACCCAATTATTCAGCTCCACATTTGAAAAGAAATCAGCCAATTATCTCAATTATTGCAGTCAGTATGAGCAAATAGATGTCAGTGGTCGCATTTTAGTAGAAAAATGAGAAAAAAGGCCATAACTTCTAAACTACGAAAAATCGCGGAACATACATGGGGGTGATTCGGGTACCCCTTAAGGTCCTCTACCTCTGGACTTTCGCTTGACACTCGTTTCTGGGACACCCTGTATATTACCATCACTATGACCGCTGTAGTTACGCCCCCCGCTACCCGGCCCTACTTCCAAATTTGGTGGAGTCCGTTCGATGGGATATTGAAGACATGCTATATCTGTTGGTTATTTCATCTGTGCATGGTGTTTATTACTTTATGCATTGTCTC
Source organism: Idaea biselata (assembly GCA_958496205.1). Classification (NCBI taxonomy): domain Eukaryota; kingdom Metazoa; phylum Arthropoda; class Insecta; order Lepidoptera; family Geometridae; genus Idaea; species Idaea biselata. Next base: position 36,274,433 of record OY292394.1, on the reverse strand, counting down.
AGTGCTCAACGTTTCGAGACATTTACAGATCTCTTTTTCAAGATTGAATTTTGGTAATGGTCTCGAGACGTTGAGCACTGTAACAATGCTTAAAGTAATAAACACCAAGTGATTAAAACCGAAAAGTGAGTTTAATTTTGAGTGTGTTCTTTATAATAAGATGTAAGCATCTGTTAAGATAGGGTTATTCGAAATGCTCATGGGATCGGGCATACACAGGACGCAGCTTGACATGTAAATAAATCTTTATTTAGTCACCTATTAAAATAGAATTACCTTTAGGTGAATTGTCATGGCATACAGTATCAAACTCCTCGTCCATCAGATCCTCAAGTACTTCAGTTAGGTCGTCAACACAGACAATATTCTCGACGCAGTATCTCGCTACATACACCGACATCAACTGGGCAGTCTAAAAACAAGAAGAAAATGATCAAAATAAGAAGTTTTCTATGAACATCACACAGGGACATCTAGTCCCAAGGTAAGCTACTAAAGTATGTGTTAGTTAGGGTGACTAGACAATGTATATAATATTTATATTTCTTTTGTAAATACATACAAAATTATACATAAAGAGACACCCAGACCAGGGAATCGAACCCGTAACCGCGCATAGCAGTCGGGTATTCGCCCAACGCGCCACAAAGGGCAGAGGTCGTCAATACTTCGCAATATAAATAAACACGATCGATGATACTACTGCTACTATTGCAGTCTATATGCGTAACTAAGTTACAATACAACTACCTATGTATATGCCTGTAGCCTGTAGGTAATAGTTAAATGTATGTAACTTGACTGTCCAACAAATCTATACGATAAAAGCACAGTAGTATAACCTAAGGAGATCCATCGACTATGGTTATTGATAATTATAGGCATGAAAAGTATTTCGTACAAGAATATCGATGATAGACGTGGAAATAAACATTAGAAATACCTTCTCTCCACCAGGAGCTCCCATTCCATGTTCGACGGCTAATTGCAAAGCCGTCCAGTTATTCAGTATCATATCAACAATGGGTTTAAAATCGTCGTACAACATTGTGAATTTTACTTTCGTAGATAACTTCGCAATAACTTTATTTCAAATAAAATAGAAACACATTTTTCTAACCTACAAATCGAGAAATGTCATCCACAGAGTCCATAAAAATCAATAGTTCATATTTCTTTTTTTAATCTGTGTTAGCACGGGCCTAATGTGTAGTCTCATGTTCCTAATAATACAAAGTAAAATATTATTCAAAAGCGTCGATTCTTAATATTCACAGGAGATTTAATAAACGGAACATAGGTAGTTAATGGGCATATTTACTTTTGAGTGCCACCATACGTAAATTATGGAGGTTTTATAGACATGAGTTTTGAGTTTATTAAAGTCTTTCATAATATTTTCGTATGTTTTTTGAACTAAAAATTATATTTTGTTTCCTACAAATACCTTAATTTCTATGTAAAAATCAATTTTTAAGTGGACACTATAGAAAAATAACGGTCAGTTTGGTGACATTGAAAAACGACTGTAACATTTAAAACAAAGGGTTTTAAACGTAATTGTTACCTTTAATTAATGCAGATTAATTAAATTTATCAAAAAACAATACACACTAATGAGTTACTTATTTTAAATTTCTTAAAATAAAGATTTAAATTCGGTTTGGTGACGAGTGACTCCATTGCAATCATAATTTTCTTTTTAATATATAAGTTTAGTGACCTATTTCTTAATTTATAAGTTGCATAGGTAAAATAAATTATTTGAAACAATAAAAGAAAAATATATATTTTGCAAACTTCAAAACAAAACTGATAAAAGTAAAATAAACCACATAAAAATTGGGACAGTCACCAAACTGACACACCTAAAATCCTTAGGGTGAGGCTACATGATGTACAATACTAAATTAGAACTAAAAGTCGATGTTTTTTCATAGTAACATTTAATCACATAATTTGAAGTATGGTATTAATAATATTAATTTTATTAATTAAAGCAAACATGTCAAATATGCGAATAGGTAATAGAAAGTTATCTATTATTTTTACTTAAACTAACTTATAGCTTAACTATAATGGCACAATAATTGGCAAAAAAAACAAAAATGTAAGGCTAATTAAATAAATTATGATTTAAATGAAATTTAAGAAATATTTCTTAAATTTCATTTGATTGAGTACACGTATGTACACCTAGCCTTATGAGTCAGTTTGGTGACTTTGGTGGTCCGCCCTATATGTGACGGCATAAAACGTCACTGAACTGACCGTCACATTATACACGTAGCTAATGAGAAAAATGCATTCTAACCTAATTGAATGACATTTTTTTAAATGAACTCCTAAAAACACTCGCTAAATAACACCAAAAACAGATAGTAAATAGTTGGATAGTGTGAGACAAATATAATAATTAAGAAAAAGGCTTCAAATCTGACCTACCAAATCGTGACCAACCGCCAACACCAGCAAGACACCCTCTTTTTTCCGCGGATTGAACAGACTGACTGATTTCGCTAAGCTAAAATGATCCCTTGTGGTTAGTGTCACTATTTTTTTAAAATAAAACGGCTTTAAATAAAACGGAATATCCCTTTAGACCCGTCACTTTGCTGACATGTCAGATGACACCGAGTTTTGAGGACTTTACATAAATGTATTTTTCCACTGTAATATCACAATTGCATTTACAGTTTTAGATAAATGTGACGGAAGAATAGATCCACTATCATGGTAACCAAAACTTGATTATGTTTTTGTAGGAAATTTTACCAGTAAGTTCAATACTTTGAAGCTGACAAGGACTGGGACAAGTCAGAAACGGCTCCCCTGAGTATTTGAATTAACCATAATTGAATTAATTAATCTTAATTACATAAAAATTGATGCTCAGACACATAGTTTAATTTACTCTGCATCGATTGATATACTTATTATAATAACACTCATTATTATTAATATGCAATAAATTTTTAAAGACGTGGGACAGCGTAAAAGTGAGGGTGGCACCCAAAAGTGAAAATGCCCTAATACAAGGGTCAAGGCCCTGCTATCCTGCCGATTAAAATACGTAAGCAAAACAAAGTTTGGAGTTTTTGGACACAGACCAATAAAAAGAACTAAGTTTATTTTTTATTCGGATATTTGGTGTAAAAAAATGGTGCTGCCAGAGAATAAATTCAAAGGTTTTTCTTCTTTTCGTTCATTCAGACAGAGTCAGCCAATAAAAAGGCAGTCATTTGACAGCTATTGACTCTGTGGTCCGACCGATTCACAAAGTTCAAAAAAATTGTAAACAATCGCGTCGAGTTTTAGTGGTAGAGATTTTTGGTGAAATTCCTATTTTCGTAATGGAAATAACTATTTAGTGGCTTTGGGATATTAATCAAATAGTTGCTGCATTCAAAATGAACGACGATATCAAAGTAACTTTTATAATTCCGGAGAATTGTCGAAGTGAATATGATTGTACGGAAGACATGAAACTGGCCTTTATTGTAAGTTGTTTTGTGATTACGGTACATTGATTAGGGTACAGATATATTTTACAACCTTTCCTTTAGTTTTCTTCCCAAATATTAGTGTGATTTTATCGAAAATAGGTGTCTTTGTCACCTCAAAAAGTTAGCGGGAAACCTTCGCCCATCGATATCTTTTAACTTGATATTCGATTTTATCATAAAAATATCACTTTAGATACCTAAAATGACCTGCGATTCTATTACCAAACTCCGATCTTTTGATTTTCGTCAAATATTGACCAATAAAAGGTTTGGTATTACCAAATTCTGGAATCCAGTCTGATCATAACCTCTATCTATACTCAAGATGAATGGGCATCCGTTTTTAGGGTTCCGTACCCGAAGATATAAACCGGAAGTACCGGAACCCTTTTGCTAAGACTCCGCTATCCATCTATCTGTGTGTAACCAGACTGTACCTCATGAACCATGATAGCTAGACAGTTTAAATTTTTACAGATGTTTTGTAAATTTTGATACAAAAAAGTTTTTATCTAATCTCATTTAACTCTACATTCCTCAGGCCACAGAACAGCACAGCAATGGAGGCTTGCAAGCGCAATGGGTACAAGAAAATCAATTTAACTCCTTCAAGGAGCTTACCAAGCGTGACGTGATTGTTATGACAGAGTTTGAAGGAGAATTGTATGCGAAACTACATGCCTCAAAGTGTTTGTAAGTATTTACCCATTACTGCCCAAGTGGTTGGGGCTACTGTTGCCTTGTTATCCCGTTAGCAGTTGTAGGAAAACATCAAGAAGGTCAAGTTAGTCTTATGTAGGCCTTATGTAACCTGACCTGTAAACTCTAACACTAGGTAAGCTACACCAATATACGTTGGGCAGGGGCTAAAATTTGGCGGTAGGAGAATCTCAGAAGATGTATGAAGCATCTGTTTATCCATTGATTCTGGTGGCCTTTAAATTATTTTAACAGCTTTTCCCCTATATTTTCTTCAGTTTTGGCAACACCAAAGTCTGCATACACAGGAACATTTGGATTCAATTCCATATAAAAGTGAAGGCCTCCTAAGAATGTTTCCTCATAGCTACAACTACTCTCGCACCTTCCCTGCCATACCTGTTTCCTGAAAAAAAACCGGCCTATATGCTTAGTGATAACTATTATATTTTTATTTAACAGGCTAGTAGGCCCTCGATGTCTGTCTTGCTGTCTCACCGAAGGTGTTGCAATTCCCTCGGGCCCGGAGCCGGTGTTCACTGTGGCCATGCGAGGCCTGGTTGTCACTGCTAGTGGACTCACTAAACAACAGAAAGTAAGTCTTTTATGCTTCTGTTCTACTTGATGATATTCTTCACTAGCTGAATCCTCTCCACCTGAAGAGACCACATAAATCACCTAATAAATAAAAATGAAAGATAAAATTGATTATGTATTGTATTGTTTTGTGTGTATTTCAGGAAAACATTAAGAAAAAAGTCCACTGGATGGGCGGTATTTACAACACAGTGCTAACTGACGATACTACCCATTTGGTGTCAGATACTGTGTTGTCCGATAAGTATATTGTAAGTACAATGTTGCACACAACTCACTTAGGCCCGGCGCACATTATGAGCATCGTCACGGCTGAGGATTTTAGTTGGCAAATAGCATTATACATTACCGAGGAGCGGTGTTGGTAGATACCGCGACTTTCATTCCGAAGGTCGTGGTTTCGAATCCAGGCCGACCGCGCACCAATGTCTTTTTCTTTAAGAAAAAATTAAGTGCGCTATTAACATCGCTCTTACGGTGAAGGAAAACATCGTGAGGAAACCGACATGTCCTAGGATAAACCACGGTCCGAAGGCATGGGATATTCGCCAATGCGGGGTAGGCACCCGTGGCGTCTTAAGCCCTCTAAGAAATCACGTACAATGGCCCAATTGTGAGGCTAAGTGCGGAAAAGGCTCAGCGAAACTAAACTACCTTCACGGCAATAAAGTAGAAATTTCCATGATATTATGTATGGTCGTAGTAACAAAAATACCGCTTCGGTATGCTTGAGCCGCCTCAAGCATACCGAAGCGGTATTTTTGTTACTACGTACGACCATCATAGTTCCCGATAGTGCGCGCTTGCATGTAGGGATGCCGAAGGATCCGTTTCCTTGCCGATGCTCATAATGTGCGCCGGGCCTTAATTAGCTTTTCAAATGAGCATCAAAGAGCTATACTTACAATAAAAACAAAAGAAATATTAACTATTGTCACACTATTTATGTATTCTGTGCTATTATCTGGCTCGGATAATGTTGCTTTACAGGTAATCTATTACTATTATAAAGCGGAAGAGTTTGTTTGTTTTTTTGTTTGTTTGTTTGAACGCGCTAATCTCAGGAACCACTGGTCCGATTTGAAAAATACTTTATAATTAAGAAATTTTATTATATTACAGAAATCAGTAGAAAAACAAATCCCAATAATGAGCGAGAGCTGGATAACGGCAGTATGGGAGGCCTCCCTCCTTCAAAACGTGAATGGCTCATCTCCCCAGTTCGATAGTCACAAACTACCTCCCTTCGCCAACCTGCAAGTCACGACCTCTGCTCTGTCGAGGAAAGACAAGCAGATGGTAATGAAGCTGGTCAATGAGAATGGAGGGACCTTCTCCGGAGCGTTTCAGAGTGAGACCACTGATGTTGTGGTTTTGAATAAGTGAGTTGAAGTGGTTTATTTTAAACTAGCTGCATTCTGCGGTTTTGCCTGCGTAAGTCCCGATTCCGTGGGAATATTGGGATCAAAAGTAGCGCGTCCCGCGGTTTTACCCCCGTAAGTCCCGATCCTGTAGGAATATCGGAATCAAAAGTAGCCTGTTTTTCTTCAAAATCCTATCTAATCTATATACCAAATTCATCGATTTCTAAGAGGTTGCCTCAAGGCTTCTTACTTGACCGAATGACTGCTATCAAAGATAACAATCAGGACCAACTTGTTATCGTGCCATTTGAAGCTCGAAAAAATGTTTTCACCTCACAACCTCGGAAAGGATCGGAAAAAAATCCCATTTTGCGCCCTAGCGTGGAAAGAGATTTTAAAATTCGAATCTGTCTTCTCGATACTTTTATATAGAGCAAGTCCTTTGAAAATGCGCTAACCGGAACCTCATTTCTTTTTTTTTTTGTTCATGGCATCCAATGTCATCGAACCACGAAGTATTGTTGCACATTGCCAATGTAGTATTTATTGTTTATTATTATTGGTATCAAGCAGGTTTTTTCATGAATTATTCAATTTAGAGATTGTTTGCTTATTTTTATTATTTACGGTACAATAAGCGGTATATAATAATATTTGTTATATTTGTTACTGTAACTCATTTGTTTATTGTATTTTTGGCACTAATAAATCATTTATTATTTATTATATAATGCCGAATTGAGTTTTCTACCGGAAAAATGCACCTAGCGTTTTCCTCGCTGTAGTGAGGTGAAAAATTGTGTGTTTCACTCGGCAGCAATGTTTTTTGCATCTCGTATCTTTGAAACCTTTGCGACGCTCAGCATTCTATATTTGAACCACTCGCTTGCGCTCGTGGTTCAATCCTAGAATGCTTCGCTAGCTCAGGTTTCAATACAAGTACTCGCTGCAAAAACCAACTTTGCAGCCTTGCATAACAAATAACTATTTATTGCCACACAAATTGTCGGTCTCCCATCAAAGTTATGATTGTGCCAGGAACGCCCTCCGCGGTCATCTTGGGCGTGATACTGATGATAAAGATGAAGATGGGATCTTGTATAATCGTGCGGGTTGAGGAACGCCTTAACCCACACGATTATATCCAAGATTGGTGGATGCAGCTAAGCCAATGAGCTCCTGAATTCCAGAGATGGAGTCGGCAGTGAGAAGTACAAAGCCGCCCTAGAGTACGGCAAGGCGTGTGTCCTACCATCATGGGTGCGCGAGTCGGCAGCGTCCGGTGCCGCCCTCCCCCTCGCGCGGTACCGCGTGGCGGGCGCCTCCACCTCCTCTCCTCTCCCCGCCTCCAGACTGCCCGACATGAGTAAGTAGAGTACGGCAAGGCGTGTGTCCTACCATCATGGGTGGTACTCACCGCCTCCAGACTGCCCGACATGAGTAAGGGTTTATACAGAGTGGAATACTTGAATACCTCTTCATGGGAAAGTAGTCTAAATGCTTGAGATTGATTTTGTTTCCCAAGCATCTCTTTATTTCTGTTTAAGTTTAAATTTAAAGTTTGCCCTCTAAATTGTCCCACTTGAGGGCCTTGCCCTCCTTTTAGTTGGCTTAGTTAGGCAGTAAGACGCTACGCGAGCCTACTCCGCTTAGTTAGGCAGTAAGACGCTACGCGAGCCTACTCCGCTTAGTTAGGCAGTAAGACGCTACGCGAGCCTACTCCGCTTAGTTAGGCAGTAAGACGCTACGCGAGCCTACTGCGCTTAGTTAGGCAGTAAGACGCTACGCGAGCCTACTCCGCTTAGTTAGGCAGTAAGACGCTACGCGAGCCTACTCCGCTTAGTTAGGCAGTAAGACGCTACGCGAGCCTACTCCGCTTAGTTAGGCAGTAAGACGCTACGCGAGCCTACTCCGCTTAGTTAGGCAGTAAGACGCTACGCGAGCCTACTCCGCTTAGTTAGGCAGTAAGACGCTACGCGAGCCTACTCCGCTTAGTTAGGCAGTAAGACGCTACGCGAGCCTACTCCGCTTAGTTAGGCAGTAAGACGCTACGCGAGCCTACTCCGGATTGGTTAATCCCATGCCTTCGGACCATGGTGAGTCCTAGGACATGAAGCTTGCCTCACGATGTTTTCCTTCACCGTAAGAGCGATGCAAATAGCACAAATAATGTTTTCTTAAAGAGAAAGACATTGGTGCGCCGGCCGGGATTCAAACCCACGACCTTCTGATGAAAGTCGGGGTATCTACCACTAGACCAATACCACTATTTTTATAAATTCATTTTTCATTTCCAGGTTTGAACTTCTCAAGAATAACAAATATACGACCACCCAATAATTTTATTGACGAGACCAGATCTGCCGACGTAACCACTATGTCTGGAAGGATGAAGGTACATGTATATTATTATGTAGTCTTTTCGTTGTCTAGTACCTATTTTACGAGCCTAGTTGCTTAGTTTGGGGCTAGATGGCGCTATACAGGGTGAACTATGTAAACGGGCCTTCAGGGGGATATCTTAAACCATAAGAGATAGCGAAAAATGCTGAAAGGAGTTGCGTCCCCGATTTCCACAAAAACTAAGATGGCTTATTTAGATTTTTGAAAAATTCATTACCCTAGCCAGGAATCGATACCTTGTCTTTTTGCAAAAAAATAAACACCCTATGCCCCATATCATTGTACCGATCGATAGTTTTGATAAAGATAAATCTTGAAACTATGGGTGGCTTTACTTACAATGGGTGACTTTATCGCTAAAAGCAATATTTTCCAAGCTTTGGATAGAAAATAATTTATTTACCTATTTTGTATGTCATAGAATTTCCAGTCTTCGCAAGAAACAAAAAAATCAAACGACACATCAACGATAGATCAAGAGATAGTGACTGCGTTTGAAAACTTCGACATGAGCGCCATAAAGAAGGCTGGCCCTATATTTGATGGATTCTGTGTAAGTCTTTATTTTTAACTTTTTAAATTCAAACGATTTGTCAGCATAGTTACATTTTAGCGGGTCCTAATCGCGTTGTATTTTTTTTTATCTTGACGTTTCGACTATGTTACAATAGTCTTGGTCGCGAGAAGACTGAAACTGATCTAACAATATATGTTATAGCGTCCCCAACTGTATCCAACGTTTAGGCATAAATGAAGGGGTCCGCTGTACCATCAGGCCACTCCCAGGAACAACCATCCGGGATCAGATAAACCGATATCGTGTCCCCAAACGCTAGTGTTCGGTTCTTTATAAGGAGAGCTACGTGCCAAAGTGGCACTACCTCTATACCAGTCACGTCCAGACTGGTACTAGAGCAATGAAGCCACTTGTTCCTAGCTAGTAGAGGAGTTAACGACAACCTCGCTGGGGCAGAGAAGCCACCTACCACATATCCAGTGTGGTACCGGAGCTTTGATGGCACGCATAGCACGCTTGGCATAACTCCACTTAAGTCATCATCATCCGAGCGATGTTCCCGGTTGCATCCCTTTTAAGAGCCCGGGGTCCGCTTTCCTACTTTTACGTCTCCACTTCGCACGATCTTCGGCATCCCGTGTAGTGAGGCCATTTGCACGCATATCCGATCTTACGACGTCAAGCCAGCATTTCTTGGGTCTTCCCAATCTGCCGCGGCCGGGCGGAGGCGCCATAGCAAGGCATTTGTTTCCCACGTAACTAGCCGGTTTTCGTAGAACGTGACCACCGTAAGCGGCATTCTTGCAATTTGACTGCAATGTCTCGGACATGAAGGCTGCCCCTGATGCGGGAGTTTCTAACGCGGTTTATTCGCGTCACTCCACACATCCAGGGCAGCATCTTCATCTCCGTGACATGCAGCTCCTGCTTATCTCGCTTAAGCACTGGCCACGCCTCGCTACCATACAGAAGGACAGGTCTAGTGATCGTTTAATAGACCTGTCTCTTCAGTTAAACCAGCATTTCGGGGTCACAGATGACACCACTTACCTCTCGCCACTTGGCCCAAGCTGCCGAAATGCGGTACCTAACGTCGCAGTCAATGTCGCCCGACGCATGGAGCACAGATCCCAAGTACTTAAACTAGTCTGTCCGCTCGACCATGTGACCGTCTACGCAGACAGGTGTGGGATCTGTGGTATTGCTAGCCAAGTATTCGGTCTTCGCTACGTTAAGTTGCAAACCGCCGTTCTCAAGCGACTCTTTCCACGCATTCACACGTCTTCCAAGCCGTCCCTTATCCGAATCCGCTAGCCCAATATCATCAGCATACATGAGCATCCACGGGGGCTGCTCGTGTGCATCATGGATGATTACGGACAGTGCGTCCAGTATTACGCTAAACAGGAACGGACTTAGGACGAATCCTTGGTGAACTCCGACAGTAATGGGGAAAGATTTAGTGTCACCAACAGCAGTTCGCACCACAGAATCGGAATTTCGGTACATGTCTTTGATGGTTTCAATATAAGTTTCTGGCACCCCTTTGGACCGCAGCGCCCACCAGATCATCACACGAGGAACACAGTCGAAGGCCTTCTGCAAGTCCAGGAACAGAAAATGCAGAGGCGTATTCTTTGTTCTGTATTTCTCCATAACGATCTTTAGGGCGAAAACAGGGTCCATGGTACCATGACCGACCAGGGCGGAAACTATACTGGCCCTCCGAGACAGTGCACTCCTGCCGGATCCGAGAGTCAACTATACGCTCGTAGAGCTTCACGGTGTGGGACATGACCTTTATACCACGATAACTTCCACACTCCTGCACAGATCCCTAGCCCTTGAACAATGGAGTGATAACACTCAGTCTCCATTGGGAGTATTGAGAGTATGCGGTTAAAAAGGTTGGTTAAGATGCCACACCACGAGAACCCATAGCCTTCATACTTCGATGGGGACTCCAACAGCTTTCCGATTCTTTATGCAGCGAAGAGCCTTGCGCACCCCCTCAAGCGTATTCAGTGGCACAAGTCCTAGATTCGGAGGGAGTTCCGGTGGCTGCACCTCTTTATACTGCTTATTGAGCAGCTCGTGGAAATAAGAGCGCCACCTCTCCTTCACCGCGAGGTCCTCGCATAGCAGGTTACCATTAGGATCTTTTACACAGCGGCACTTGGATATATCCTGTGCCGCTTTGATCCTAGAACGTGCCAACTTATAAATAAGCTTCTGCCCCTCAGACGTTTCCAACTTATCGTACAATGGCTGTAAGTGGTCCCGTCTGGCTCTGGCTACTGCTCTTTTTGTGGCACGTTTGGCAGATCACTTTTTGAGTTGGACACTTGCCAATTTTTAAAGAGAGCTTTCTTCACCCTAGTCTTCCTCTGGACTGTGTCGTTCCACCACCAAATCCAGAGGGACTCCACATAACTCCACCTAAGTACCTCCCTATAAATTCTGGTAAGGACCGGACGCCCCCAGCTAGGTTCCTACGCTTGGTCGCAGAAGACTGGAACAGCGGCGCTCATCTTCTTTTTAACCGTTGTTTTTACTCACTATTCTTCTTTGTCATAGATCTGGGTACACGGTCTAACGGGTCTGGCCCGCGAGCGCGCCTCACAGATCGTGTCCCGCTGCGGCGGGGTGAGGTACGACGCGGGCCACGAGCGTGTGACCCACGTGGTGGCCCCGCGCGCGGCGGCCCACAGCGCTGCGCGCGCCGCGCCCCACGCGCCCGTGCTGACCCCGCTGTGGCTCGTGGCGAGTGTGGTCGCGGGAAGACCCGCCTCTGAGGCTGAGGTATGTACTGCTACCTACGACGCGGGCCACGAGCGTGCGACCCATGTGGTCGCCCCGCGTCCCACGCGTCTACTCTTCTATGTTACAGCGTCCCCCAGCTATGCCCAGCAAGAGTATAAAGAGAGAGAGGGGTTCCCTGTACCTCCAGTCCACCCCCAGGGGCAACCGTCAGGGATCAGTTATAGACCGATCGTGACCACCAAATGCTAGATTCGGTTCTCTAAAGGAGAGCTACCTTGTGCCCAAAACGGCACTCCCAGTTGTCCAGACTGGTACCGGAGCAATGAAGCCGCTCACCACTCGTTCCTCGAAAGAGGAGCTAACGACAACCTCGCTGGGACCGGCAGAGAACCACCTACCACATATCCATGTGTGGTACCGGAGCTGTTAAAGGCACGCTCACTTCCCGGCATAAATCCACATGCCTACCTTGAACCTACAAATCCTGGTAAGGACCGGTCATCCCCAGCTAGAGCCCTACGCATTATGGCAGCCGGAGATACGGCGCCCCGAAAGGCACCACTAAGGCTACTCTTGAGCCTCGCGCACTCGTCGGAACGACGTGCAAGCGCTCGTCGCGTGTGAGGACGACCCCCGGTGACAGCATACCGGAGTTGACAAACGTCCCATCCTCTGCGACTAAACCAACCTACCCCCGCGAGGCCAAACCTCTCAGTTGGGCGACATTTCCCGGCCGTATATATCGGTGGCTTAGTAGCCACCGATAGATGCGGCCGTTCAGGCTGTCGGACTGGCCCAACCCCGCGGTACCCTGATTCAAAGGGGGAGACGCTCGGTTCTCCTCCCGAACCCACTTGCCCCGGGTCTGTGCAAGCAGGCAAAAAGTAAAGTAAAGTAGATAATCGTCATTGACACTTCCCCAGTACGTAATCGACACGGCCCCGCAAACGCCCGCGAAGAGCGCGCGCAAAGCGAACCCGTCGGACGCCGCGTCGCCGATGAGCAAGCGCAACTTGCAGCTGCTCCGCCGCGCGCCCGCCGCCTTCGCCCCGCCGGCACCGCTCGCCCCGCCTTCGCCCGCGCCTGCGAGAGAGGAGCCGCAGGACGAACTAGTCAACCATTATTTAAGTCGTAAGTATACATATGTATGATATATAACTCATTATTGAGCCGTAAGTTAGCTGTGTAGCCCCGGCATAGAATAGGGTTACCCCATCTCATCCCGTGGGTGTCGTAAAGGCGACTAAGGGATCTGAGGGAGTTTAGCTAACCTTAAGTACTCCCCGCGCGGTGGCGGATAAACTGCTTGATCCCTAAGAGGGTTGGTGTCAGGCAGGCGGCCGGCCGTAAAAACATTGCCAAATCTAATTGCAGCAGGTATGGTCAATGATGACTTACCGACTGCGCGGACCCCTAATTAAAAAAAAACAATTTGGGGATTAGCGGACCCCGAGCTCCCGAGAGGGATGCAACCGGGAACATCGCTCAGATGAGAAGAATTGAGCCGCAAGTTAGCCGTATGCCGTGCGAGTGAGAAACTATTTAAATGAAAGTTATCCAAGAAGATGGATTGGCCAATTAGGTCCAATATTGTGGCCTCCAAGTTCGCCTGATCTAAATCCGCTTGTTTTTTTTACTGGGGGTGTTTAAAAGAACAAGTATACAAAAAAAACATAACCACAACTGAAGACCTGCGTCTACGCGTCGACGAAGCGGCACAACAAATAGGAGAAAAAAATTATAATCGTGTCCTTAAGAGATCGTTTATAAAAAGGTTAAGGGCCTGTGTAAGGGCAAGAGGAGGACAATTTGAGCATTTGCTGCAACATTATGACATATTAAATCTTAATAAGTGTCCTTTTTTGTACAATACTTGTTTCAACTTTTTCATGTAAGATAGTACCTTCGATGCATTCATAGCACTAGCTTAGTAACTTATGACAAAAAGTTATTAGTATAATACTCTTTTAGAATCCTTATGAAATAGGCAATTTTTTTCAATAGTCAGCCAGACAGGTTTCATACATTTTTTTTACACCACAGATGCTCAAACTTAGCAGAAAGTAAAGTTTATAAAACTAAATCTATCTTTGGGGACATCCTGTAAGTTACTAACTACAGTATTAAAAAAAAAATTAAGGTGATTTTCAAACATCAATATTAGTGAACACATGGCGAAAAAAAAAACAATGCTATCGCTTAATCTGTGAACGTGATACCCCGAAATGTGCAAAAAAGTAGACATTTTTCAATTTTTACTAAAAAGTGACGTACAGCTCGAACCGTTTGAGATAGAAAAAAAAAAACGTATTCTGGGCGGCCCACCCTTCCCCGCCAGCCGCCCGTTCAGCGATATCCACTGGTCTCCGGACACCCTGTATACGAGAATCGAGCCGCTGAGTGACTGAACTATACAGGATACAGGTTGTTCCCAGCAAGAGGTATTAACCCGAAAGGGGATTGTTTTACGTGTAGACAAACACCTTTTTTAGGGTTCCGTACCCAAAGGGTTAAAACGGGACCCTATTACTGAGACTTCGCTGTCTGTCTGTCCGTCTGTCACCAGGCTCTATCTCATGAACCGTAATACCTAGACGGTTAAAATTTTCACAGAAGATGTATTTAGGTAGCCGCTACAACAACAAATACTAAAAACAAAATAAAACAAATATTTAAGAGGGGCTCCCATACAACAAAACAACAAGGCAATTTTATTGCAATCTGAGGTTGATTCTGATTGGTCAGAGTCAAATCGAGTAGGTCGTGGAATTCAAAATGGCTGCCCTGTCTGTCAAATATACCAATCTGCCTTCATTTACCAAAGAGTTTTTTATAAGTTTCAGATTTTCTATGTGCCAAATTTTTTTTTTTCCTTTTTTTTTCTACGACTTTTGGAAATTCAAACTTTTTTTTGAAAATCTTGAAGTTTTACTAAAAAACAGCTATTTTTTGTAAGTAAAGGCAATTGATGCTTAGATTGTAGTGATCAAAACTAAATAAAAGGACACCTTAAGGCCAATGACCTCAAACTTCAAGAAACAGCTGATTTTCACGAACATCTTGTATATCAAGACTTTGAATAATTATAGGTTAATACTTTTATACCGCTAAAACCGTTGCTAATTTGGTAGTGGTCGATTTTATTCAACAGATATGTTTTATCTATATATTTATAGACAGGTACAGATCAAAAATCAATCCTAGGACAAACCAGTTTGGCTTGAAGACTAATGTTTCAGACCTTGTATCCTCTGTATTTGTTTGAAACTAGAACAAATGCCGGAAGAGCGGGTTCCTAAAGAGAAGACCCCGGAACCAGAAGTAACGTTACGGAACGAGCATCCGGACATCACCAATGACGTCACGGAAGAGCCCACAGAAGAAATTGAACAGATATTTAGAGGTAAGCATGATACTAGGCCACGGGCCATATTATGACCGATTTCTGCTCAGGACCGTGTTTGAAAATGACAATAATATTCTATTTAGAAAATTTATTTTTAAGAAAAAATAGCATTCAAAAAAATGTTATTTTTCCTTAAAAATAAGTTTTCTAAATAAAATAACCTTGAGCTACATACAAAAATTATAAGAAATTATAATAATATTCTATTTTTAAGTGCTTAATGTAATATAATGACTGCAGTTTAGTGTAAATCTGGCATGGTCCGGCCAAGCTGACGGACACGATTTGTATTTGCGACCTGTAGAGAAGGAACAAAAATACATACACAAGAGAAAAATTTGCCAGACTTGCAGCAGAGTCGCGCTCGCGTCGTTCGGTCAAATATAGTCGATACGTCGAGCTAACATAAAAAACGACTGTTGGCTATCTCGGATTTCTGTTTTGAAATCTAAAATCTGGTTAAAAATTTACGAAACCATTCAATTTTGTAAAAAATAAACAGCTCAATTTTTCACCGACATCGGTAGACTAATAATAATTGGTCAAGTCAATACGGTGCTATTTGGTACCTTTGTTCATATATTTAGTACTTGTGGTTTCGAAAATATTAACGATACAAAGTGGCCGGCCATTCTGACGTCAAGTTGGCCGGGACAACTTCGATTTCTCGCCATTCACCGTTACATATTCCACGATATGTGTGTTGTAGGATAATAAATTAATAATAATTATATAAACAGGTTTAATACGAAAATCCTAGGTTTTTTTTTTGCAAAAATACTAATAATTAGACATTGGCTATGATATTTTTCAATCTCACTAAAATAAGTTATGATCTTTGCAAAAAATAATAATGTGTAATGTACTGTTTATCAAATTATCCTACGACATATGCCAAAATAAGGTACCTATTTGGTACCTCCGCATATATTTTTTTACAGTCCTAGAAAACTCTAATAAAAAGTTATTACTAAAAGTGTATTAGCATTAAAAATGTAAAATGGTACCAAATAGCTACTAAATAATAAGCGTAGTTCGATGCAAATCTATTGCATGGTCCGGCCAACCTGACGCACACTACAAACCGTGTTAGTTAAAACAGTTTCCTATTACTTTTGCCTCAGGTATGAAGATAGAAGTCCTAGGGTTAGACGAGGAGGCGATTTGTGAGCTGTCAGCGGAGGTGGGGGCGGCGGGGGGAGTGCTGTGTGCGCGCGGGGCGGGCGGGGGGCACGTGTTGGTGCCGCTAGACTGTGATACCGCGGTAGCAGGCGCGGACTGTGTCACTGTGTTCTGGCTGGTGAGTTCACTACAGTCAGCGGAGGTGGGGGCGGCGGGGGGAATGTAGGGAATGTAACGCCGAGGGATACGGAACTCTCGGCCTGATTGTTGACCAGCAATTAAAGACTCTCATAATGTATGGGCGCTAACACTGGCTTACTAAAATTATAAAGGGACATCCTTAATTTCCAAACATTTTTTAATTTTTGGAATTTATCCTCTCATAATGCTGTAAGCCCTACAGCCCAAATAGAGGAAAATCTATCCAAAAAATATTTTTTCTCTAAAATCTAAATGTGCCCATAATATCGCCTCGTGAACTAAAAAGGTCAACAAACCTTAGTATATGGTAATACCGCGGGAAAACCAGCCCGAGACTCCAGTAACCTCAAGACTCATACACAGCATATGTAACATATCCGCAGAAAGACTGCCTCTGCCAACAAGAGCTGCTACCGATCCAGTACTACCACCGGCCGGTGCGGCTGGCGGCCGGCAGTGAGGCGCCTCTCAAGGGCGTGGTGGCCAGTCTCAGCACCTACTCCGGGGTCGAGAGGGCCTTCTTGGATGAGTTGGCTAAGCTGTTGGGGGCCACGTGAGTATACCTACTATTTTTTTTAAATGTTTCACGAGTTTACTGGCATATTAGGCATATAGGTAGGCGTATCTTGTAACATTATCCTAAACTAAAAGAGATAGCGAAAAATGCTTAAAGGAGTTGCGTCCCCGATTTTGACAAAAACCAAAATGACATTAATAGTTTTTTGAAAAATTCATTACCCTAGCCAGGAATTGAACCTTGCTAGGGTAATGAATTTTTCAATTGAACCTTGTCTTTTTGCAAAAAAGAGACACCCTATTTTATTGTACCAATCGATAGTGTTGCTGATAAAGATCAAATCCTGGAAAAAAAACATAGTATGGTAGCTACATTATCGAGGAGAACACCTTTGATCCCGTTATTCCCACGGGATCGGGGCTCTGCAGACATTTTTGACCCGATTTTCATAACATGTTCTCCCATCTTTAATTGTAAATTATTTTGCAACCTTATTTTTGTTTTTAGTTTTTAATTTTGTTGAAATATTTTTTTTTTTTGTATTTCCAGGACCCAACTCCGTTTTTGCCGCCGTAACACCGCGAACGCGCTAGCATCAACCCACCTAATCTGCCCGACTCCTGCGGGCGACAAGTATCTCGGCGCCGTGAAGTGGGGACTGCCCGCCGTCACGGCGCGCTGGCTGCTCGACTGCGCGGCGGCGGGCAGTCGCTTGCCCGAACGGGAGTACCTCGTCGGGGATACTAAAGGTAACTTGAAATTTAAGGGGGGTTTTATTTTGTTATTAGTATGTATTGTTATTAGGGCATGAATCCCGGGATCCCGGGATATCGTAATCCCGGGATCTCGGACGCAAAAGTTCGATATTATAATCCCGGGATTGAGTGATCCGATATCGAGATTTGAGCAATTTACTATTTGGGTATAAATTAAGGTTTTTAGCTATATTTTTCCTCATGGAATGATTGAATAGAACTATTAAAATTAAACCCAAATTAGTCTACCCCTGAGGAAGAGATCTGTAAAGATTTAGAAGCGTAGGGAATTGGTAAAATGTTTAAAACAATAAAAGTAACGTGATTCATTGCAATTTTTAAGACAATTATTTTTTATACAAGCTCGCATGCAATTTTTTCTGCTAACATCATTTTAGTGGTGCGCCTAGAATTTGGCGCGAAAGTTTAGACACTTTCGGGTTTAGGGTATTTGTCCGCCATATTTCCAAAATGATGGGGTGGACGGCCCTCGGGGTAACTTATTTACGAAATGAAACCACTAGAGTCTTAAATATATTAAATATTTTAAATTTAACACATTTTTATTGTATTAAATTCGCCTTTTTAACGATATCTAAAATCTCAGTATCAATCCCGGGATCCCGGGATTGGGCTCTTAATATCGATATCGTCCCGAGATTGAAAACCTTCCGATATTGCATGCCCTAATTGTTATAGCTGCTACAGAAATACATCATCTGTGAAAATTTAAACTGTCTAGCTATCACGGTTCATGAGATACAGCCTCGTGACAGACGGACAGACAGACAGCGGAGTCTCTGTGATAGGGTCCCGGTTTTACCCTTTGGATACGGCACCCTAAAAATTACATAAGATTGTACAGATATTGTCTTCGAATTAATTATCCGTCACCATAATACAAGCCTGATTGGTTAGTTTAGGCATAGATGGCGCTCTATGATGTGTGCAACAATATTTGGCTATTATTCCAGCGCCGCCATCGCCACAGAAGTCTGCAGACACCACAAATTGTGAGAAAGAGATAGAAGCACCCGTGAACAATGTGACAGACAAAGAGAACGAGATGTTACCTCCGCCGGGGACTAATGTACCGAAACGACAGTCGATACCTAAGGAACAAAGTAACAAAGACAATAATGGTACGTTTTACCATGGTTTACCTCACAGACATAGATATAGCTAGACCACGCGAATTCATATCCTTCGCGTAACAGAGAAACGTGAAAAACCCTGACAAAACGTCGTAGTAGTCGGCGCTAACTGGCAGTCCGCGCGGGTCTATAAATGCCGGACGTCCGAAAAAACTAATAAAATGCCGCGTTGCGTGATTGATTAGTAACTGCAAAATCCCAAAATAATTCGAGCACCTAAAGGCAGGAACATATTTTCTGTAGCTGTGACGTCACAGTA
Source organism: Idaea biselata (assembly GCA_958496205.1). NCBI lineage: Eukaryota > Metazoa > Arthropoda > Insecta > Lepidoptera > Geometridae > Idaea > Idaea biselata. Next base: position 36,255,170 of record OY292394.1, on the reverse strand, counting down.
TGTATTAAAAAGTCGGCACGCTCGGTTTCAATACAAATCGAGGTACATGTGACGTCTACCTATACTTATATCTGTGATTGTAACATGTATCGTCCCTTGAGTTGTGCAAATAATGCGTAAATCTATCTATCTATAAATAAAATAAAATAAATAAATAAAATATCTGTAGACGATGAAATGTCCCCCGCGTCGCGCTACATCGCGATGGCGCGGCGCGGACTGCTCGGCTGCAGTCAGGAGTCGCCGCTGCAGACGGACGATACTACAGATAGAGACAAACATGGTAAGTACACTTCTTTGTAGCTTAAACAACTACATGCGCGTCAAAAACTCTATCAAGTTTCGGCAAGAACTCAGAAATGTGTGTTGCTGACAGCCGAATACACCTCTTGACGACCTCTGTGGCGCGTCGTGCGAGAGCGCGACTGCAATGCAGGAGGTTGCGGGTTCGATTCCCGCCGGGTGCAAGTATTTATGCTTAAAAATAAATATTTGTGTCTGGTGTGGGTGTCCTTCTATGTATAATATGTATGTATTTACAAAAGAAAAATAAATATAAGTATTATATCCGTTGTCTAGTCACCGTAACACAAGCTTAGTCGCTTACCACGGGGCTAGATGGCGCTGTGTGTTGTTCACAGAATTTATTTATTATTATTTATTTATTATTAATATAGAAACGCTACTTAAAATTTCAGGCGAACTTAAATAATTGAGCAGCTTCTAAATTTAGAAATAGTATGGGATTTTTTGAATTTGAGAGATGCTTAGTTGTTTAAGTACAACTCAAATTTTAAGTTGCGTTTCTGTGTGAATTTTCATATTCTTGTAACCTAGTTAAAATTTAGTAGGTAATGAAAATTAGTGCCAAACACGTACTTTTAGTACATAATAATATCTTAATGCATTTAGTACCTGCGGAAGTCCGAACGCCGATCTTGGAAGAGGGGCTGTCCAAGTTTAGTCCGCGCACGCGACGCCGCCTGCTCGCCATGCAGAACGGAGAGATGCCTTCCGACCCGATACGGACACCGACCGACCCTTGTAAGTTTACCTATTTGTCTAATATCTCACTCTCATCTCTCACTTGAGCACAGTCTTACTTATTTTAAAGGTTGCTTGGAAGATAAATACTTGAACGGCCCCTATATGATAGTTGAACCCCTACTACTTTCTCGACCTCAAGGCGCGTTGCCAGAATCATTCATTCATAGAATTGCTATTCGTTGCTTATTCCAGGTCGAATCCAGCCCTAATATTAGGTCATTACATATGAAATTGGCGTTTTGTAAGGGAGGAACATAAAGTCTTTTTTTTTATAATAATATATTTATTTAATCAAAGTATGTACCATTGCTATCTATGCACTTTTGCCATCTCATAGGTAGTTCATTGATCCCTTTACTAAAAAAACCATTAGGACGAGAATCAATGAAATCTTTGAAGGCGCTTTGGACTGCCCCATCGCAGTTGAATTTTTTCCCTTGCAAGAAGTTATCCAAATTTCGAAAAAAAATGGTAATCTGTTGGAGCCAGGTCCGGGGAGTACGGTGGACGTCTTAGACATTCCAATTGAAGCTCCTCTAATTTGGCAGCCGTCTGTTGTGCAGTGTGTGGTCTAGCGTTGTCCTGAAGCAGCAGTGGCCTAGAGCAATTGACCAACCTCGGTTGTTTAGCAGCTAGCTTTTCCATCATGGTTTGCAGTTGCTGACAATAGATATCTGCTGTAATCGTCTGGCCAGATTTAAGAAATCTGTAGTGAACGACACCGGCACTAGTCCACCAAACGCTCACAAGTAACTTTTTTTGAGTAAATTTTCGCTTGGGGCAGGATTTGGCTGGTTCGCCAGGATTCAGCCATCGCGATGAGCGTTTCCGATTATCGTACAGGATCCACTTTTCATCACAGGTGTGATCCGATTTAAAATCCCTTCATTATTGTGCCGGTTGAGTAATGTAACGCAGCAGTTGACGCGCGTTTGTCGGTTTGCTGCACTCAATTCATGAGGTACCCACCTTTCAATCTTTTTCACCTTTCCAATTTGCTTCAAGTGGATTAAAACAGTTTTATCACTAACACCGCAGCCTGCAGCTAACTCGGACGTGGTTTGCGATGGATCTGCTTCCACAATAGCTTTCAATTCTTCATTAGCAACTTAAGTCTCCGGCCGTCCACGGGGCTTGTTCTTCAGGTCGAAATTTCCAGAACGAAAACGTTGGAACCAAAAACGCGCTGTGTTTTCTTTTGCGACACCGCCGCCATACACATCATTAATCTTTCGAGCCGTTTCTGCAGCACTGGTACCACGGTGGAACTCGTACTCGTAAATAACGCGATATTTCAAGTTTTCCATTTTGTAAACTGCGTGACGCAAAGAAAAAACCGGGCAAGTGCGACACTCGCGCACGAAGGGTTCCGTACCACTATGACATTTGGGTACGGAACCCTAAAATGACTTACATCCAATTTTTAAATTTAAATTTGAAAATGTGAAATATTTAGCTTCGATCCTTACTCCCTTCATACGACCACACCACTCAAAAAAAAAAGAAAAAAAAAACTTTGGCACAAAGAAAATCTGAAACTTATAAGAAACTCTTTGGTAAGTGAAGGCAGACTGGTATATTTGACAGAAAGGGCGGCCATTTTGAATTCCACGACCTACTCGATTCCCTTGTAGTTTTTGAAACACGTTTGTTGTATGGGAGCCCCTCTTAAATAATTGTTTTATTTTGTTTTTAGTATTTGTTGTTGTAGCGGCAACCGAAATACATCTTCTGTGAAAATTTCAACCTTCTAGCTATTACGGTTCATGAGATACAGCCTGGTGACAGACGGACGGACGGACGGACGGACGGACGGACAGACAGACAGACAGACAGACAGACAGACAGCGAAGTCTCAGTAATAGGGTCCCGTTTTTACCCTTTGGGTACGGAACCCTAAAAACCAAACGAGGAAAAAACAAATGAATTACGGTTTTCGAAATACAAATGTATGAATAAATAGCTGTATAAATTTGAAATTGGAATCCCTAACCAAAGAAGAGATATTTGAGATCAAAGTGGCCAGTACGACAAAACGCCAATTTCATATGTAAGGACCTAATATAATAAGAGCAATGCCATTAAATCCGAGAAACGAGTACCTACCTAAAATGAATTATTTGTTCCGTCCAGTCTGCCAGACGTCGGGCACGCCGGACAGCGGGTGCGGGTTCGGCGCGGTGCTGCGGCCGGGCGGCCGGCTGTCGCCCGCCGGACGCAAGCGGCTGTGGTCCGTCGTCCGGAACCTGCCTTCCAAGCCGGACCAGGGGGAGCCACCCAGACAGAATACTGTAAGTACGTCCAGTCTGCCGGACAGCGGGTGCGGGTTCGGCGCGGTGCTGCGGCCGGGCGGTTCGAGATATAAGTTTAATCCAAATCTACACTAATATTATAAAGATTAGATTCACTAGATAGCATAGAAACAGCAATAAGAGAAAATGTCGTCACCGTTATTTTGTTAAAAACACATAAATTATTTTGAGTTTTTATTTATATCTTTTACACTTTGGGATTAATATTTACTTAATAACCCAAGCCCCCCCGTCTAGAAACCGCAAGCGTTGACGTTTTATTTACGTCAGTGACGTCATGTTCTTGTTGTCTATTGAGCCTTTACTTGTTTCCCCAGCCTCTATCAGAGATACGCAACCGTTTCCTCGCACAATTCGCCTCCGACGCAGCGACCACTCCGCCATCGGAACATCACGTCGCTCCCAGAAAATTGCTCCTACAGGTAAATTCCCCATGGTATTACTTCATAGAAATATTTTTAATGAAATTGACATCTACAAACACAACACACTGCGACGCAAGGCGGGATTCTATCAGTATAAGGCAAAATACAGATACAAAAATTCAAGGTGTGAACTGATTATTATTATTCCCATTAGCCCACTGATGCTAGTGGGCTAAGGGGAAATCAAGTCATACCTCCGCGACGATGCTGGTTCGAATCCCGCCTTGAGTTTTGTTTTTGTTAATGTATTTTTCTTTAAATACATTTCTATGATATTTTAGTGCAGGTTGCATGTAAAATAAATAAAATATTGATTGATGTTAATCATGTTTTAGAGATTTGTTAATTTATTTTTTTACTTTTAGGAGCAAGCCGAAACACCACCTCGGGCGAAAATGGCAAAAACTTCCGTCGATCAGGTAATGACGTCTTCTATTTGAAAACAGACGGACAGACGGACGTACAAGCGAGTGATCTTATAAAAGGTAGACGAAATACAAAAAAATATTTGGACAAGCACACGGTAAAATTGGTGGTGGGTTCAATTTTTACCTTTTACGGAACCCTAAAAATAAGTTTTATCTTTTTTGGCGGGAAAATTTGAGAGTACAGCCACTGGAAATGTTCTGTTTGGGATGACATTATTGATTTGTTCTCAGAGTCCAGGTTCTGCAATGCTACAAGACCTTCCATCACAAATCGACACCAGGACAAATGACGAAGAAGAACAGAAAAGCGCTTCAAGCAACTCTAGCACCGTTCCACCGGTGGTCGACGAACAGCTGCAGCGCTTGAACGCAGCGCTTGCAGCGAGACTTAGCTCGCAGCGGAGTCGACGGACGAGGGATCGAGATTCTCTACATGTGCCACAAGGTAACAATAAAGCGCTTCAAGCAACTCTAGCACCGTTCCACCGGTGGTCGACGAACAGCTGCAGCGCTTGAACGCAGCGCTTGCAGCGAGACTTAGCTCGCAGCGGAGTCGACGGACGAGGGATCGAGATTCTCTACATGTGCCACAAGGTAACAATAAAGCGCTTCAAGCAACTCTAGCACCGTTCCACCGGTGGTCGACGAACAGCTGCAGCGCTTGAACGCAGCGCTTGCAGCGAGACTTAGCTCGCAGCGGAGTCGACGGACGAGGGATCGAGATTCTCTACATGTGCCACAAGGTAACAATAAAGCGCTTCAAGCAACTCTAGCACCGTTCCACCGGTGGTCGACGAACAGCTGCAGCGCTTGAACGCAGCGCTTGCAGCGAGACTTAGCTCGCAGCGGAGTCGACGGACGAGGGATCGAGATTCTCTACATGTGCCACAAGGTAACAATAAAGCGCTTCAAGCAACTCTAGCACCGTTCCACCGGTGGTCGACGAACAGCTGCAGCGCTTGAACGCAGCGCTTGCAGCGAGACTTAGCTCGCAGCGGAGTCGACGGACGAGGGATCGAGATTCTCTACATGTGCCACAAGGTAACAATAAAGCGCTTCAAGCAACTCTAGCACCGTTCCACCGGTGGTCGACGAACAGCTGCAGCGCTTAAACGCAGCGCTTGCAGCGAGACTTAGCTCGCAGCGGAGTCGACGGACGAGGGATCGAGATTCTCTACATGTGCCACAAGGTAACAATAAAGCGCTTCAAGCAACTCTAGCACCGTTCCACCGGTGGTCGACGAACAGCTGAGCAGCGGAGTCGACGGACGAGGGATCGAGATTCTCTACATGTGCCACAAGGTAACAATAAAGCGCTTCAAGCAACTCTGCTTTGTTCAATTTAATGAGCGTCCGAAAACATTTAAAGTTGTAATGTTTTTTACGTCAGTGACGTCACGATCTAGCTAGTAGGCCCACGGCCGCGTTGGCATGAATTTAAAATCCCCAAAACTAAAATGTAATTTTCGTTCTCAACATTAACCTTCTTACTTATCACAGCTGCATAAACTATGAAATTGAATTGAAATTGGAAAAGTTTATTAAACTATTTATTAAAAAGTGTGTATGTATCGTTTGTCTTTTACTGTGACACGAAGTTTCAAAATTAAACGACAATGACAAATGTTACATAAACTTAGTCATCGATTATAAGAAAGGAAGTAATTGTGTGAAAAAATATGTTGTAAAGAATATACGTTTCCGAATATTATATGACAGTTTTTCAAAAAGTTTCTTATTGGTATATTTCAGTTCAGCCGGAATCAGAGCCGGGGCCACAATCCCAACCCAACACCGTGGGTTGGGACGACAGCACCCCAATATCGGCGTATCAAGAACCTTTACCGCCAGCCGTCAAGAGGTTCATGCTGTCTTCTAACGTTGATGTAAGTAAGAAGGGACCTGCCATTTTCTTCAATTATAAACTGTTATCATCATTGTCATAATCATCTCAGCCACAATCCATCTATTGCCTCAAATAGGCCTCCCCAATACGACGCCACAAATAGCTTTCCCGAGCCACCTCCATGCAACGACTCCCCGCGTCCACCGAGTAGGAAAGTCCTCTATGCAATTCGTAACGGAATGTTGGAAGGCCAACATTTCGTTTCGAGTACTTTTACTACCATCGCGCATCATCGCGTGCATGCATCTTTTACTCCACAATCTCTAACTGACAACACTCAAAAAATGTTCGAGCGCCGTTCTACATACCTTTTAAAATGACATTTGCTCGAATTTAGACTTTATCCTACTTGCATAACGTTCAATGTCGCTCGAACGCTGTAAACAAAAACTCTGCGCACGTGATAGCGTGCGCCGAATTTCGGCGCGGACATTTTTTTTTCAGTTTGTGACTCTAAAGGTATTGTAACTCAATGCCCAGCAGTTATCAGAGCTTCGAGCTATACGGCTCGCGCATTGCCACTTCAGTCTGCCAATTTTGAGAGCTATGTCGATGTCGGTGACTTTAACTGTAATAAGTTGCCTAAATTCGTCTGTTCCTTTCAGAACCGAGAAGAAATAATCGAAATGATCATTCACCTTGGGGGGGAAGTGTCTGAAGGCGTGGAACTAGACCTCACAGCGACTCACCTGCTGTGCTCGGCGCCGGCGCGGAGTGAGAAGATGATGGGGTCGGTGGCGGCCGGCCGGTGGGTGCTGCATCCCGCGTACATAGTCAGGAGTCGCACTCATGGATCCTTTCTACCGGTAAGTGGGTAGCTGTGGAACTACACCTGACAGCCACTCCGGAGTGAGAAGATGATGGGGTCGGTGGCGGCCGGCCGGTGGGTGCTGCATCCCGCGTACATAGTCAGGAGTCGCACTCATGGATCCTTTCTACCGGTAAGTGGGTAGCTGTGGAACTACACCTGACAGTTATCCAAAAATTATAAAGAGGAAATATTACATTATCTAAAAAAAACACCAATAGAAAGCTATAGTAGAGCCTTCCCTAAGAAAAGCAAATGGCCTGGCCTAAGTTGTGTTAGATGGTAAAGGTACAGGTGCAAAGTTTCAGCGTATGAGTCACCGACGCCGGTAGACTACTTGGTCAAGTCAATGCAAAGATACGTCTTGGTTTGAATCCCGCTCTGCATCCATCGTGCCTTGTGTTATTACAGAAGTATTTTTCTATAGAGACATGTTTCTTAAACCAGGAGGAACAATTTGAGTGGGGTAACCCTACAGCGACCTGCCTACCTAACATATCTCCCAGCGAACTGCCGCTAGCGCGCGCGGCGCACCGGTGGCGCGAGCAACACGGGGCGGGGGCGGCGCTAGGGGCGGGGGCGGGGG